>OY856414.1:180676200-181276200 GCA_963693085.1 Alisma plantago-aquatica | reverse complement strand
GGAACCATAAAATATTCATAAAGTTGATGTTATCAATCACCCACAATAATCCACAAGTATCACAATGCACCCAATCACTACATGTATGAGAATCTTGATTCATAGTCCCATTGGTTTGTGTTAAAGTACACAAAATAATGTGTTTACTATAGTGACACTACTATAGAACATGCCTTTGGCGTCGGTTGTTTGTGTCCTTTTAGCGATGGTTATCAAGCGACGCCTATGTGGGCGTCGCTAAAGGTCAAACTCTTCGGCGTCAGTTTTATAACCGACGCCAAAAGGCTTCGTGCCACCAAAAACACGCCAGCAGGGCACCGATAGGCGTCGGTTATTTATAGTAAGCCGACGCCAAAATGCTTCGCGCCACAAAAAGGGTGCCATCTAGGACACTATCTGCGTCGGTTTTCAACTAAAAGATCGACACTACATTCCCAGACGCCACGGTCGTGCTTCCCTGCACGGCTGTGTTTAGTACTATAGGTGTCGGTTCTATACGAATAACCGACGCCATTTCCACCACAGTCGTGCTTTCCTACACGGTCGGGTTGTTTGTCACATTAGGCGGTGGTTTTTATCCAATAACCGACGTTGTAAGTCTTTGATGACAGTTTTCTATAAATAACTGACGCCTATGTTTTAATATTTTTTTTCTTATCAGTTTGCAGGCCTGCTGTGGCTGGTCAGCAGGATGTGAACCTGCAGTTTAGTTTTCTGAACTGCAGGTTTACGACATCCATTGATATCAGCCAACAAACAGGCCACAAACCTACAAAATTAACAAATACACTTTTCACACAAGTAGATACATTCAGACATCAATTCAATTCTCACATGTAGAAACATTCAAATACATGTAGAAACATTCAGACATGTATAAACATTAAGAAATATTCGTTTACAAAATATCATTCAACATCGCTATCAGCATCCCAATTATATCTTACAGTCCCCACTATTTGTATGGCTCTTGCCCATTCCTCTCTTACTTCATTTAATACTTCTATCGTATATGGAGCATGTACATCTTTTAAGCGTTTACCTATAGTGTGGTCAGTTTTAAACACCTGCAAAGAGAATGATGTATATATATAAGTAATAATATAAAAATAAGATTGATATATTTCATACTAACTAATGAGACTATATATAATATCTCATGTATGGTATCGATGTCCAATGCGGCATATTGGATAATCATCTGCAAAAATCGCATCTCATAGTATGTGCACGCCCAGCTGTTGTCTTGTGTAGCGCACTATAAATTGAAACATAAAAAATATTAAAAAAATACAACTAAGCACAGTTCACATAAATAATATATACATTGGAGTCGGGAACTTACTTTCACATTCTTCCAAATTATTGGCTGGTTCTTTTTCCTGGGGACCTTTCCTCCAGCCTTTTTGAATGCATCTAAACACCTACATGTTAATGTAACACAGTAAATTGCATAATTAAATAGTAATGTAATAATAGATGTTAACGGATATAAAAATGAAATATTTCTCACCAGAATAATGGCAATCTCATTACGTGTCCAATTTTAGTATTCAATGTACTCCCCGCAGGATCTAGATAATAAACAGTGAACGTCCCGGGGAGAATAACTAGTAACTCCCAATGCCTACCGCTAGTGGTAAAAAAGATAAAAATTAATAACTCAAAATCCACAATAAAAATGTAATTTTATTAAGTCCAAATTATAAGTAAAGTAAACTTACTTGACATTGAATGGAGCTATTATTATCGTCTTCTTTTGCTGACTGAAAATTGTAAAAGCATATATACAATATTTTTAAACACTATTAGGGTCTTTAGCTACCATACTAATCAATGATGGAATCAAAAATCCCACATGGTCAAATGCAAATTGTTTACATTGATTTTCGACTAAGTAGATGCAAAACATATATTATGTATGCATTAATATATAAGAAACTAGATCACCGGATCTTACACAAGGTATATGGATGTATAAGAAAGATCTCACCTTATCCATGTCTCTATCATTGATGTATTCATCCAATCATATATAAACAGCTCAATAATATCTTGTATAAATAAAGAGCTTTCGTATGATTGACCTGCATAATTTTCTTCTAAAGCAACAATTATAGGGCAATGTATATTATGTGCCCATAGCCAACATGCCATTCCCCTACAAGCAGGACTTAACGGGTATTTTAGGTCAGTTGGAACCCAACTTGGTACTGCAGGAAGTGGAGGTGGAGGCCTAGATGCTCCGAGTATCTTCTTTTTAACCTGTATATATAATTTCAGATCAATTGACCTCATATATACACATTAACAATCTAAAGTAATGTAAATTTATCTTACAATTTCAGTAGTGTAGATGACATCTGCTTTGGGCCACAATATCACCCTACCTTCTGCCTCAGCAAGTGTATCAATATTCGGGTGGGCATATGGCAATGTAGCTTCCATCCAATCGGGGAATACAATTATCGGGCTCACACGAACGTAGCCCTGTGGCATTGGAGTCCCGTGAAACGTTGCCCCAGGAAGGGATGGGTAAGCCTGCGCCTCTGCAACAACATAGTCTTGCATTCTTAAGCGACATGACTTCAACGCCTACAAATTTACGTAAAGAATGTTATACATATATACATATCATCTTGAAAAGACTAGTTACAATGTCATAAACAATACTTACAACAGACGTGTTAGGCGGTGGGTCTACAGGATTACTCACAGTCTGTGCATCAGGATAAGAGTGGGTCGCCACAGGCTGATTGGAAGCCTGAGATGTCTGTCACCGCTGCATTATATCCTCGACTTTCTTAGAAACTAGATCATTGACTCTTTTATTCTCCTATACATAGATAAAAGAAACATTAGCTTCTTATTATTGAATTCCCTTTTGCAGTAACATTCTAAAAAAAGAACAAGTTACCTCTTCTTGTGAAAGTCTTGCTCTAGGTTTGCGCTGGGATGGCCCAAAGAATGCTTTGATGCCCACACCAGCGCATGCACCCCTAACACGTCCAGGATGCTCTGGGTTACCCAGACCAATTGTCAATTCATCCCTTGTGCCATGAGGAATGAACATGCCTTGTTTCCTCTGCTCGTGCAGCTCCCGCTAATCACCATCAACAAAAATTGGTAAGTTAACACCACAAATAATCAATATTCAAATGATTTCTCTAAGAGTTGTATTTTACCATTTTCGCAGCCGCCTCAGTAGTTATGGGCTTCTTTATTTCACCCTTTTTGTTTTGCCTCCCAACTAATCTAGACATCATGGCGATGCATGGGTGTGGTAGATGTAGTAGAGTACTCCTGAGTAGCAGCAGACTCCACCTGTAGTCTTTGGTGAACGCTTACATAGCCCTTTGGACCCATAGTGTGGTCATGCACATTCATTGCGCGTCTTGCTTTTTGCACCTCACTTAATACCTTGAATTCTTCAGATTTTCTTGAAGTAACAAATGTGTCCCAATCTTCTTTGTCCAAGAAGTTCCACTGTTCAAGTACTGACTTCTTCTTCTTATCATCATCTTTTATGTATTCTCTGTTGAGATTTGTCCTATAGTTCCTTAGCATCTTTCCAGCATGTTGCATCATGCTTTTATGATGCAGCTTCTCATCCAATGCAAACAGATTCTGTAAAATAGAATTGCTATTAACTAGTATCCAAAAATAGAATTGCAAATAATAGAATTTGTAATCTACAAAATAGAATTGCAAATAATAATAACTCACACATAAATCCTTCCATATCATGTCTTTCTTCGCCTGAGGAACTTTATGCCAATTATCATACTTAACACCACAATGGCTTCGAGTGACAATCCCAAGATAGTTTACAAAATTATTGTGGTTCACTCCAATTGTATTTCCTCCATTATCAAACTCCACAGCCAATCTGGATCCACTGCCACTTAGCGCTATTAACTTCTTCAACAGAGTGATGCCCCTTTTCTTGTTAAGTTTTTGGTGATGCGCATCAAGTTCTTACAGTGCTTCAGTGGGTACATCAACCTAAAATTTGACAAAAATAAACACACTGAATTAGCCCAATATAAAAATATAGGATATATGACATAACTAGAAGACAATGAATTTTATAGAAATATAGGATATGTTTTTAGAACTTACATTGGTATCCTCTCCATGCTCATCATGGACAACATGCTCATCATGGACTTCATGCTCATCATGGACATCATGCTCATCATGGTCAGCCATCTGAAAATGTCATTAAAAAGACAAACATTTAGCATTTGTATTAACTATAAGATAATGAAACATCAAATCTGAAAATGATATTGATATTAAAAAGCAAACATTTTGGACAATCTTTCAAATCCACATAGTCCTTTTGAAATAATACACAATCATTCGGACATACGTGTATCTTCTTGGCCTCCATTCTCATTGGGCACAACAATTTCTTTACCCGGTATGTTGAGATTGGCAGCTCGTTTCCTTCAGGAAGCATTTCTTTCAACAAAGTCAACAATGAAGTGAAACTTTTGTCGCTCCATCTATTGTTAGCTTTCAACTTATACAATCTCAACAATACGCTAAGATTCGTAAACTTAGCACAGCCTGTGTATAACGGTATCTCAGCATCATGCACAATGTTTCTAAAGATAGGAGGTGGATCGGTGTGCTCTACCCTACAACTATCCAGCATCGCATCAACGATGTCTACTGGAACTTGTTCGTTCACATCTACGTCATCGGAGGCAATTTCTTCTTCCACCCAAGCACTGCTATCGAAATCCACTGGTTTCGAGTTTGAAATCTCTCCATGTCAGTGCCATTCTGTATAGCCTTGTACAATCCCGTTGTACATGACATGACTTTTGATTTTGTCACCAGTGCTGACTTTCAAGTTGTTACCGCAATGCCTAGATGGACAGTAAAACCTATCTCCAGGTTCTTTCCTATGTTCCTCGGCAAATCTAATAAACTTATCAAGACCAGATATAAACTCTGGGATGCAGCGATTGCAAATGGACATCCATGATCTATCCATTCTATGATCAAAGAGAAAATAAGTATATATTAGGACGAGATTAGGGTCTACGGTTAACAAATACGTGTGATGTCATTCTTATATATAATAAATGTGTACCACCTATCCAATCCTTGAACACCTAATCTCACTAGTAAGTGTATAATGTGTATTGGGTTTTCGAGAAAATTTCGGCAGCATTTCCCCGTTGTTCTCTAAGTACATATGTACTTAGAGAACAAACGGGGAAATGCTGCCGAAATTTTCTCGAAAACCCAATACACATTATACACTTACATCCTAAGTGAGATTAGGTGTTCAAGAACAGTCTCAAACTTGGGACTATCTAAGATTTACTCCTAATGAGTAAATCTTAGATGGGTTTCTAGGCCAACAAACACATGTGATGACATTCTTATATATAATAAATTTGTACCACCTATCCCATCCTTGAACACCTAATCTCACTAGTAAGTGTATAATGTGTATTGGGTTTTCAAGAAAATTTTGGCAGCATTTCCCCGTTGTTCTCTAAGTACATGTGCTTAGAGAACAAACGGGGAAATGCTACCGAAATTTTCTTGAAAACCCAATACACATTATACACTTACAGCCTAAGTGAGATTAAATGTTCAAGAATAGTCCCAAACCGGGGACTATCCAAGATTTACTCCTAATGAGTAAATCTTGGACGGGTTTCTAGCCAACAAACACAATAATAGATATGTACATGTTAGGGTTTCATCACAATTAATGTTAGGGTTTCATCACAATTGATGTTAGGGTTTCATCAATGTTAGGTTTAATCAAATCAAATTAGGATGCTAGAATGGACAAGTTTAAATCTTATTTCAACATGCATCAAAATTTACTGAATTAGGTCAAACATTAGGATTAGAAACACAAATATATGCAAGCAAAAGATTTGTTCATATCCTAGGATTTACATAAAGCATTACATAAAAATTTGTTCATATCCTTACCAACAGCAAGCACGGCCGTGGTAGGCCAACACAACCATGGTCGTGCTTGCTGTTGGTAAGGATCTAGGGAGAAGGAAGCAAAGAGGCTAGGGCTACCTTGAGCTAGCGTGTGGAGAAGAGCGGCGGCGAGCGACGACAGTAGTGGCGGCAAGCAGGCGAAGAGCAGAGCAGAGTGGCACCAAGAGAAGAGCAGAGAAGAAGAGAAGAGCAGAGCAGTAGTGGCGGCGAGCGGCGACAGTAGGAGAACCAGCAGCAGCGGCGGAAAGCAAAGGCGCACCAGCAACAGCGGTGGCGAGCAGCAGCGGGGGTCGTTGGGCGATTTTAGGCAAGCGGCGGCGAGCAACAACACAGGAGAAAATTATCGCGATGAAATAGGAAGAAAGGGGGAAGAGTCGGGTGAAACGGGTCTATTAAGTTTGTCAACAGCGTCGGTTATCTACAAAATTGACGTCTTTTACTCCTCAGCGTCGGTTTATAGTAAACAATCGACGTCCAATTAGACAATCTTTACCCTAAATTATTTGGCGGGAACCATTATCAGCGTCGGTTATCAAAGGATAACCGACACCGAAAGTGAAACTTTTTGCACAAATTTTCATCTTATATAGGCGTTAGTTATTAGTTAAACAACTGACATTGTATGTGACACTTTGGGGCCAAAAAAAAAATTTCGCTCGAAAATTGGATTTCGCAGGCGATTTTAGGCGTTGGTTTGTTATACCCAGCCGACGCTGAATACAAAGCAGTATATGTGTCTGGTTGGTCTTTGAATATAGACATCGGTTTTCCTAAATAACCGACGTTGAATAGTATTGGCGTCGGTTTTCCTAAATAACCGACGCCTAGAAAAGTGACATTGAATGTTGTTTCTGTAGTAGTGTGAATTCTAATCTAAAGATCTCAATCACCATTGTCAAATTGAGATATGACTCCAACTGGCTTGACATGTCTTTCATGTGTCAATCTAAAAATGGTATGTCCAATGCAAATAATTCCCTAACAAGTATCTATATATCTGAATTGATATCCAATATCATAACTAAAGAGACATAACCATCACTCAACATATATACTAGTCATATGTATTATTGTTTTTCCCATAATATCCATAATAAAAACTGGCTAGAGACATAATAAGAATAAATACTCTTCAGAGTACATTTAATCACATGTTTAGATCCTTAATTGAAACCATATATCATTGAGTCAAAATATTTTTAGGTCTAGGAAAGGCAATGGAGCGGATATGGTGTAGTTTATGTCAAAATCATAACCATACCATGGTTAAAAATAAAACACCATAACTACACCACATTTAAAATAAAACACCATATATTGCACCATATCCACTATATTTTTTGATATGAGAAACCATATCCACACGATTAAAAAGTCATAGTTATCCACTCGTCACCACATCACACCACACCATACCACACCAACAACAATTTTTTTATTACTCTTCGTAGCATTATACATAAAATTTACAAAAATGTTATACATAATAGATAAAGTAGCAACATATAAATATGAAATAACAATGATGTATTCATTCTACATAGTAAAAAAATACCATATGTTTGATTCATGTGATACATTCTAAGTTTTTCGTAAAATAGAAAACACATTTTTTTTCAACTATACATATACTTTTTCATTTAGAGATAATCATCCTATTCAAAAATGTATTTAGCCCCCCCCCCCTCGATAATATATATTCTTTCTATTTTTCAAATGGCTCCTCAAGTTTCTTCCCCCTATTAAGTCATCCTCTTCATTTCAAGCATTTAAGTTATGTATTTTTTTCACTAAATGTTTATGTGTAATGAGAGAAAAATAAAATGCTATTTAGAATTAAGTGTAATGATATACTTACTAAGAGGGGGGGATTCAAACTATTCATATTTTAGGATGGTCAAATATGTTTGAGTAAATTATGAACAAAGATGACTAAAAATAATACATATAGTTATATTTTCTTGACTCTATCTTTCTCTCTATTATATCATCTTTATGTATTCTTTCAGCTTTGTTTATTTGTCCTAACACGATTTACTAATAGCGACATCTCTCAATTAATAATTTACTTATAGTAATAAACCAAAAGTTTAACTTATTTATCTTTCTCTTGTTTTCTAATTGTTTTATGTTTGTATTTGAGATCGACATGAAACAAGTCAATAAAATCTAAATAAAATACATAAGACAATTTATCCAACAGTTTTCTACCACCATTATACAAATGATCTATATAATTTTGTGAGAATATACATAAATATAAAGTAAAAAAATATATCAAAGTAAAATATGAATGGTAATATATCATGCACTAAGGATTCATGTATGTTTAATAATCGTACAAAGAGGAGAACCTATATGTGCATCCACCGTCAAAGAATTCAAGTTACTACTTCTCTATACATTCAATGCCATTTAGAAAATATAGATCTAGTAGTCTGAGTGAGAATAATATGTAGTGATTAATGTAATATTTTGTATACATTTATGTATATTTAAAATAAATTAGATACAATGTATTTTTCTTTCTATGGTTATTTTCTCTAGAATCATAACCGCTCCACACCGTAGTGATTTCAAAAATATAAAATCATATCTGTAATAACAATTTTAGTAAATCTATTGACATCCCTATTTAGGAAATTATTGCATTCATTTATTATCTCAATACTAAAATAAATATAATAAATATAATTATATTCTGTTATTAATCAAATTATATATGATGTATCCCCATTACAATATTTATATGATGACTCTTACGACATACGACCAACACATGCAATGTGAGTATCTTTTAAAATTTAAACAAATGATACAGAACTATATGAGTAGTCGATGCAACCAAAATCATAAATAAATCTGAAAGGTGCATATGAATGTAAATCGTGTGTTTATTAGATTAAAAGTTGTTATAATCACAAATAAATTATCAATCCGCACTAGAGCATGCTAGGTAAAATGTAATAAAAGAGTCACACCGCGCATACAATACTAGAAAACAAACCAATTTTCTTTTTTCGATCAATTAGTTGACAAATTTTTGCATAAATGTTAATATTGATTTTTACTTAGTTGTATATATTTTATAGTGTCGTGCTGTCTATTGGCGTTCAGATAACATATAGTTTATACAAAATAGTGTCTCCGTGATGTCAAATATCAATACTTATCATTAAATATAAATTAGCATATACATAAATGTACAGTAAAAATATTAGATTGTTATTAGATAATGGCCAAGTTTGGTCCTAAGGGTCAGACCAATCCCTCAAACCGAGACTACTAATACTTAGTAGGAAACGTTTTGGGACTAGACATGACCATCGTCTCTTTGAACCAAACTAAATATGTCGGCTTGTCACTCTCTTCTGGTCTGGGTTTCCTCTTGAATCACCGTATATACGAGATACCGAGTGGGATTGGTTAAGCTAGTGGCACTTCCGTCTCAAACATGAATATCGAGTGGGATTGGTTAATCTAGTGGCACATCAACACTAAACTTTTTCTTCTTCAACCTAGAAAAAGAAAATGTACCTACACATCTTAGGCCAGTGGTGGAGCCACATGGTGGCTTAGGTGGGCACATACCCTAACCAGGTTTTCTCGATTTACCTTAACCAATGTACTTTGACCTGATTTTTAGAAGGAAGATCCATGCAGTGCCCTATCTGGAAAACATAAGCGGTGCCTCCCTAGCTGGATTCCCTGGCTCCTCTACTAGCTCAAGCCATCGTTTCAACCGTGGCCTGAGCTGTTCATCAACATTTCATTTTTCTAGATTGATGAAGTAGAAGTGTAATGTTGATGTGTTCATGGAAAGTATGAACTTAATATGTTTCACCTTCTTCCCATTCATATGTATTACTCATGGTTTTTTAATCATGGTCCCACACAACTAGTTTAACCAACCGGTGCTTGGTGCTTTGACATTTTTGTGGTTTGAATTCGGATCATTCATTTCCCAACACTACCACTCAATGCCAATATGCCACGCCAACAACAGTTTTGTTATTGTCGTGTAAGACCAGCTATGGGCAGATTACTTTGGCCTTTCCTTAGGTTTATTTCTTTTCGTGGCGGTATTTATACTTGAATGTGCATACATATTTTTGGTATAAGCATATACGTTTAGTTGATTATATATTCATTATCTATATTAATAAGGAGGAACTGAGAGAGACCAAGAGACATGAACCATGTTTAAGCATCGCATTCAGATATCTGCCGTGGGACATATGTACGGGTGGGAGATTTTCATGAAGTTTTTTATGTATGCATATATTAGTGACCAGTGAGTGTATGACTGATTTGAGTGGATATTTTGGATGATCACGCATATGCTACGATCATTGTTTGTTCGCGTTTGGAGTTTCGTTAGTGAGGCTTGACTGAGTATGCTTTAGCTTCTATGGTTCCTTTTATTTATTAATTTTGTTTTGATTTGTCTGCGCTATCTTGTGGTGTGACCCGCTAATAAGATCACACAACCCACGACTTCCCAGCCTCATCTTCTGACGCGTTTTTTTATATATAAAAGGTCCATGATTAATATAAAAAATAGATGCTTGCAAACGGAGATGCCTGCAAGCATAGGGTACAAAATGAGTTCATCGCGGGAATACAAACAGTGGTGTCAGTCCACATTCGGGTGTTATGCAAAATGAAAGCAACAGAAAAATTGAAAGTAAAGATGTTCATGGGGGAGACACCCCTTAACAGTAGGCCTCACCAGCATGATGAAGTAAAAAAATTCAAAAGGACACTAGGAAAGTAGGGTTCTATCTCTGTGATAGTCCAACAGAATCAGAATCATGTATCATCTGCTATGATATCTTCTAAAAAGTAGCATCCTCCGTCGTGATGGTGTCCAAACATGTTGACTGGGTCATCTTCAGCTCCTATCACCTGTGTAGATGTGGAAGTCAGCCCTGCAATGCAAATGTATGTATAAGTCATGTTCAATATCAGTTTGAATTAGGTGGGTAAGTCGGGAGGTGTTGTTGAATTTTTTATTATTTCTCTCTAGTCAGATATTGCATAACATGTTTATAATCAGATCTTCAGGGGGGATCTCGTGAATGTTAGGGTAGTGGTTTTATACTTATGATATAATTTGGTAGGAGGAGGTTGTTGGTGATAGTATGCGGTGGGAAGAATTTATATAGGAAGTATTGCATGGTAGGACAACTGATCAAGAGATGTTGTGTAGTTTCTTCCACAGTATGACAGAGGTAATATTTGGTTGGCCCTAGAAATCATGTACTGGTAATATGATGGTCTGTGGGGATTCTGTTATTTGAGAGAAGCCAATAAAAGATTATAAATTTTTGTGACCATTTTTCTTTCCATATGGTCTTCATATCAGATGTATGTCCTCTGTAAGTTAAGTGTAGGTAGGCGGCTTTGGGGGAGTAAACTTGCCCCCATATCCAAACAATTTGGCTGCTGGTGTTGAATTCCAGTTCATGGGTGATGTCTAACAATGTTCTTTCTTTTAAGTGATTTTTGAGATAAGTTTTGAGAGATTTTTGCCTATTGCTAGTGAGGAGTTGAAGCGCTTTTACAATATTGAGATGTTTCAGTGATGGCGGGATAAGGAGGTGATTATGCAAGTTTTGATGGTGTTATCAACCCAGAAATTTATATTTTATTAGGCATGTAGCGGAGGGAGAAGATGAGATTGATGCTTGATGGTGTCTAAATTTTTATTAATGAACATCCAAAGTGGGGAAGATTCACTATTTCTTGTGTGATGCCAGGGTGGTTTGTTTTTGTAGTATTTATTAAGGATGAAAATTTTCCAAATTTTGTTAGTTTTGGTAGAAATAATGTTGATGATCTTTGTGATGAGACAAATGGTGTGTATTTTGGTGTTAATGATACCCCATCCTTCATATTTGACTGGTGTTCTGATGGTGCCCCAATTGACAAGGTGGATGTTTTGTTTGGATTTATCTTCATTGAAATGGTTCTAGAGGAAATTTGTTCTAATGGTGCCAATGATCTTGTGGGTTTTTCCATGCAGGGGGATGCATCTGAGATAGTGTGTATTTATAGGTGTGATGACACTATTGAGGAGGGTGAGGCGACCCGCCAGGTTGAGGAAATGGTTTATCCAAGTGGAGAGCCTAAGATTAATTTTCTCAATGATGAGATTCCAAAGAGAGTGAGTGATAGAGTGAGGCGTGATTAGTAGGCCAAGGCAAGAGACATGGAAGTTTTCAATCTTGCACTTGAGGAGGTTTTTGTATCTATTAATGAGGTCCAGTGAGGTGTTGATGCCATTTTGGATGATTTTGAAAGGTTGGTTTTAAGGCCAAATATGTACGAGAAGAGCCCAATGATTTGAATGGTATTAGTGATAGTATTCTCTTCAGGTTTTACTAGAATCATTGTGTCGTATACAAATTGGATGATATTCTCAGCATTCTGAGGGTGAGGAGATGAGGCCATGTGTTGTACCGAGCTTGATCTTGTTTACGAGGATGGATGTGACAACAATGACCAGATATGGGGAGAGAGGGCCACCTTATATGAGCCCATTTGTGTTGTGGAAGTGACCGAAGGGGGATCCATTGATGATAGTGGAGAAGAAGTTTGTGGAGACACATGCATGAATCCATTTGTTCCAGGAGTTTGGAAACCCATTTCCTGACATAGCTCTAATAAGTCAGTCATCAACATTGTAAGTGAGAAACTCACTTCCAAAGTCCTTGGATGTCCTAGACTGTTTACTTCTCCTTGGTTCAACTATTTCTTCAGAATCATCAGATTCAGAAATAGCTTGTTCTGAGTCGCCCCCCCACATTTATCATCCTTTCCACGTGCTCGGGAATGGAACATGTGGTGAATGAATCCTCTTGAGATACTTCATTGGGCACACCGGATTTCATGGGAAACACATCCTCAAAGAATGTAGCATCACATAATTCCACAATTGTATTGACCTCAATGCCAGAGATATCAAATTTTACAATCAAGCATCTGTAGGCATAACTTGTCTCTACATACCCCAATAACATGGCATCAACTATTTTCGGTCCCAATTTCTTCCTTTTGTGTTCAGAGACAAGTACCTTAGCAAGGCACCCCCACACTCGAAGGTATTTGAGACTCTATTTGCTTCCTCTCCATAACTCAAACGGACTACTCTCTACATGTTTGTGGGGAACTCTGTTCAGAATATGACAAGTCGTATTCAAAGCTTCCCCCCACATGAAGTTGTGTAAACCTGAGGTTTGGAGTAAAGAATTTACCATATCTACAAGGGTTAGGTTTTTACGCTCATCTATCCCATTAGATTGTGGTGAATACAGAGTAGTAACCTCATGAACTATACCATGTAATTGGAAAAATTCCAAAAACAAATTCGAGGTATACTCTCCTCCCCTATCAGACCTTAATCGCTTAAGTACTTTGCCGATTTGAGTTTCAACTTCTTTCTTATAAATTTTAAATTTATCCAATGCCTGATCTTTATTTCTAAGCAAAAAAATATAACAATATCTACTTGCATTGTCAATAAAATTATAAAATTATGTTTTTGATCCCTTGTAGCAATACCATTAAATTCACAGATATCTATATGCACTAAATCCAATATTTCTGAATTCATATTCACAGAATGAAAAGATTTCCTAGGTAATTTTTCTTGCACACAGATTTCACATTTATTATTGCTAATTTCAGATTTAGGGATTAAATTTAGATTCATCATGCATTTCATTGAGCCAACATTCACATGTCCCAAACATGCTTGCCAAACATCAGATGATACAAGATTCAAGCATAAAGAACTATTATCATTCAAATTAAAACGGAATTTGAAACAGGTTCTACAAGAATCTTAAACAAGTTATCCATATCACAAAGATACCCCTTGGCAAAAAATAAAGAATCTCGAAGGCGAGTAATAATAGCTTTATGACATTTACAATTTTTTTCTAAAACCATCTCTAACTAAAATTGTGTCACTAAGAATATTGCGTCGCATTGATGGAACATGTCTGACTCTATGAAACGTCAGAACCTTTTCCAAAGGAAACTTCAAGTCCACCCGTCATTCGCCTTTGACTTCTACAGCACTGGAATCGCCCAAAGTCACAAATCGACCATTAGAGGCCTGATAAGACACAAACAGAGACTTGTTAGTACACACATGCACATTAGTCTCAGTGTCTATAATCCAATATAGTGGTTCAAAAATAAAAATGACTTCAAGTTTTATAGAAATGTACCCATCATTGAGGTTCAAGGATGCAGTCATCATGTTGACCATGGCCTCCTCAGTTGCAGATGCGACAACTTTCTTAACCTTCTTTGAAGGACAATCCTTGTTCCAATGGCCAACTTGTCCACTAGTCCAACAAGGTTTGTTGTTCGATTTCTTTTGGATCTTGGCCTTAGGTTTAAGTGAATTCTTACATTTCTTATCCTTGTTCTTAGCAGTAGTAAAATTAAAAGTCGCATTAACATCAGTTGGTACTTTGATAGTTTTCTCTTTCAAATGCTCTTCTTGAATGTTGATATCCATCATGAGATCGATCATTGACATGTCTCATTTGCGGTGCTTAAGAGTCATGTCAAATGACTCTCAAGATTTTTGGAACTTCTCAATGATTGACATAGCAACAAACTTTTCAGGAAGTACCATGCCCGCATCAGCGAGCTCTTGCACCTAAGAGTTGAAAATCGTGTGTTTGATCAGAAACATATTTACCCTCAGACATATGAAACTTAAGAAATTTTGCAACGCAATATTTTTCAGTTCCCTGATTCTCAATATTGTATTTCTTTTCTAATACTTTCCGCATAACCTTAGATGTAGTAATATGTGGCTTAGAGTATGAGTCATATAGTTTGTTGTTCAACGCAAACAGAATCAACCCTTGGCACATCTTATCACCCTTCTTCCAGGTTGCAATTATATGAACATTATCAGGAACACTTTCATCTACTTTGAGTTCGTCTTCTTCTAAATACTTATCAAACTCTATCATGTTAAGCCAGATTTGCATCTTAGCCAACGAGCAAAATAAGTTCTAGTAAATTTTTCAGGCATACTAGACATTTCAATTTTCATGCCAGGACCAGCCATAGTTAACTAACGACAGATGTTGATTTCTTTAAGACTATTGTTAATTTTGAATTAAGTCGTTACATGCAACAGCGACAGGTACAATTAAGTTAACAGTTTAGGCCAATCTAGATAAGAAAACATAGAATAAACCAATACAGGAGAACAAAGTAAATAAAGTTAGGATCAAATCGGGTCGTTCGTTGAAAAACGAACATGATATACTTAAAGAAATCAGCGTTTTGCAACCCTTCTGAATAGACGTCGTTCTCCCAGTCGACCCGGTACGAACCTGAAGAAGAATGTCATGTTCGTGTTGACGACGAACGTTGCAGATGAAACAGTACACCACCAGTTCAACTCAGCAACTGTAGGAAGAGAGACTCCGGCTTTAGAGTTTGCAAACACGCTCAAACGGCTGACGACAGTGTGTTCAAAAGATGTGTTTAACCCTAATGATCGGAAGCCTATTTATAACCTTACACGCCGCACTAATCCTACTCGCTCGAGCCCGGCCTGGAGCAACCAGGTCAGGTGAGGCAAGGTGTGGCGTGGCGCGCGTGCTGTGGTCACCACCCCCACCAAGGAGGTGAGCATACACTCCTCCTAAGACCCCTTGGGCACTAGTGTCTCATGTGATCCTACATATATATAAGGACTACAAAAGTTCTAGGAGTGAGTAATATGGGATAAAACTTCTTTGCCATTTGCACTAGAGACAAAATTACTTTTCTCACATGATGTACTAGTTGCACTACATTGGACTTAACCCATGCTATATACATGGCTGCTACAGCCATATATCTAACAGTAGTTAGATAGTAAACTTAAAACTGCTTAACTGGAGTTCAAAGGCAGTTAGATTTAGGTGCTACCAACCTGTGTGATCATCCATGTCCCCACGTCCTGCAACCACACGCTTCTCTTCCTGGGATTTTACCGCTTCTATTCAAGGTCACTGATCAGGACTTGCTGCTGCTGCTAGCTTTGACTGCCCCCAGTATGTGCTGCCCTTCTTAAATTTTTCCCACCCTTTAACCAGCGTCCGTGAGGGCTGATATCATCGTACCACTAAAATGTCAGGATTTTGGAAACAGAGACAACAATAAGCAGTACGGCAGGATATTCTTATATGCATGAGGCATCCAGTTTACCCGAGAAGATGTTGTATTGCAAAGCCTAAAAACGGTGTTTTAACAGCAGAGGCTTCTTCTCTGTCAGCAACCAGCACCAGGGTTTCAGGATCAGTTTTGACCAAACACCCACGAGGATAATCAAAGAACCATTTATCACGGACCAAAGCGCCTGCATCATGCTTGTCCCCACCAACACCCAACCTTGATTAATAAGATGTATAAAGTGTAACTTCTACATTGCAGTTTTGGAACACTACGAAAACTGAAACAAGCCCTTGATAATAAAAAAATTAGGAAACAGAATCCCTAAAAGTTAAGCTAGTGGTTTCCTACCAGGCCTCTTTAACGCTGAACTCATACATACATAATCAATACTCCTCTCGTCAAAAGGCCTCACACAAGTGCCGCTGCTTTTTACCAATGCCGGAATTTGGTAAAAGCAAAACAGGCACAAGTTGTCAAAGAACATAGAGCTTCACGCCCACTTCTTCCTCCAACGTCCGCAAGTTGTTGACCAGTTCTTACCTTCTGTCATACCATCAAGTCCATATGAATGGTATAGAAGCAGCATCTAGTGCACCAGTTTTACTTTTCTCCCCTTCTTTCGTGCTATTGTAATTTATCAGTTACTAAGTAGCAACTGCTGTTCAGGCCGAATAGCACAGTGTACCTACAAAAGAGCTCTTGCCAGATTCCCCAGCAATAAAGCCTGGTACCACATTATTATTGTAATTCTGTCAATTCTATTATTCTACTGTGCGAGTGATCCATTAAAGGGCTGGAACTAAGATGCTAGTTCGCACACACTAGACATGCCGTCAACATAGTGAACTGAAGATGCTCATCAAATTTAAGGACGACACCAGAAACCACTATATTAGCATGCCCAGAATAGATTTTTTTATTTTTGTGAGAAAAAAATCAGTGAATGCAACCTCTGATGGGTCAAAGCAAACTGAACAAAAGTAACTCAAGTATCGGGAGAGATTTTACATGTGACAACTCTTCATAATCTGCAAAAAAGAACCACATGGTAAATCAACACGGTTTATGATCATAAGGAAACACTGTCCAGCGAATCATAGGTTTGTAGAACTGAACCAAGCTTTTGTCGGTCTTTTCGAATTTCACATATTCTGTACATTTCAGTTTTCGTGTTCATGAATATACATTTTGCAGCACTTCAGTTACTTTAGTTCATAATCTAAAATGGACTCCGACCTGACCGGGCCGCAAGACTGCAACTTGAAAAACTTATAGGTCAACATCAAACCAAATTTGTAACCGGTCAAGGATTGGACTCAATGGTTAGTCCCCTTCAATATACTAGTTTAGGTCGCTATGTGCTCACACCCACATCTTTTCCTAACAATCTCCTCCACAATCCAGGCAGAGTAGTTCTTTCATACTCTTAATATGAAGCAAATGTCATTTAGCTCTTTAGAAAGCTCAAGCTTCGAGTCATCATGTCATCATGTAAAAATTTATCTGTGAATTTTCTTAGGTCATAGGCCTTTTGTCAATTGCAACGTGGAGTCAGCCAATGGTACCAATGTGCTTTGTCCATGGACGATGAATTATACTTTTGATCTTTGCTCCCACTTACAAAACTTTGATTGTAAGGATACAGAATTTGGTCATTCACCCCCGACTCTCCTAGAAATCTGAAGGACTCCAACAAAAATTTATTTGTTGCTGTCATACACACACATACACACAAAGTAATGCAATTTTTTGTATGCTAAGGTCCCGTTTTGTGGGGCTGCAAGGCTGCAAATGAAACTGTGATGTTGTAACTGCATAATTTTTCCCAATTCACATGCTTGGTTGGATGCAGCTCCAACCAGTCATGCAAAATCGATTCATCCGATACTTTGGACCTGTATAAAATCATGGAAAATAAACCGCCTCCGATATGGGCATAATTCATTTGCCTTCCTTGGTCCGTCGCTGCTGACCTAGTTCTCTATCAGACACCTTTTGTTCTAGTACCTACAACAGCAGCCCCTGCTCGACAGCGCATATACGTACACCTTGACACCATGCAACAGCTGGAACACCTTCTACGCCGTCGACAGTACTGACATCAACAGAATCTCCCCTTCATTCTTAGGATCTTTTTGGTGGTCTAGAGCAGATTGGTGCTTCAGACTGATGCTCGTAGAAGAAACTAATTACCTCACGCCAAACAATAACAAGCAAAAGTAACAGGTTCAAAAGACGCTCAACTAAACAGTAAACTTGTATTTTGAACACGAGCAGAACGATTTCTTGTTTCCCGACTCCAGAAGTGTGTTTCATTTACTACAACCAAACAAGCCCTAAATCACATCCTGAATTTATCTATCTCACACCTAACATGGCCAAGATTTGAAGTTTTTCATTACTAGGTTGACTGAAATACGATGGCAAATTGGGCCTAAATCTAAGATGACCAAAGTTATCCTGCAAAATTAGTCCTGATCAAAACCTAAGATGAGATCATTTACCTCAAAGTGGCTTAAATTAGGTCTAAAAGGCCCTAGGCGCCCAACAAGGTTACTTAAGGACTTGGGCAACCTATGAGCCCTCCTCCATGCACAATGCAGTGCCTCTGTAGTAGATAAAGTAGCATGCTCCTACAACACTCACATCAGAGTTGCCTCACCAAATGTGAAGACATGCCCAAGTCAATTTTAAGTGTGTAGAGTGGAGAATTGTTGTTTATTGAATAAATAAAACAGTGTACATAGTAGTCTCTTATATAGCAAACAGAAAAAGAGACTAGTTAAGATGCAACCCATATGGGACTAAACAACATAAGAAATAGAATAAGTGGAGCACATGCTAAGCACATGACGCTCAAGAAAACACATATCTCTATACTCCCCCTCAAGCTGGAGCGTAGATGTCGAAGAGGCCCAGCTTGTCAATCAGCGTCTGAAAGCGATTTTTGGGTAGCACCTTGGTGAAGATATCTGCAAGTTGTTTCTCCGTGCTGATATATGGAGTGTGGATCTGTCCAGACATAACCTTTTCTCGTACAAAGTGGCAGTCGACTTCAATATGTTTGGTTCTTTCATGAAAAGTAGGGTTGCTCGCAATAAAAATAGATGCATTATTGTCACAGAACATAGGGATGGGGCTAGACGGAGAGATGTCAAATTCCTTCAGAAGACTGCGGACCCATAGAAGCTCACATGTAGTATGAGCCATCGCTCTATATTCTGCTTCAGCACTAGATCGTGCAACAACCGTTTGCTTTTTACTGCGCCATGTAACCAAATTGCCCCCCACAAAGGTACAATATCCAGATGTGGATTTTCTATCAGATCTACTTCCTGCATAATCAGAGTCAGAAAAACCAGATAGATCACAATTGCCATGTTTCTTGTATAATAGACCTTTCCCAGGAGCACTTTTGAGATATCGAAGAATGTGACGGATAGCATCCCAGTGACATTGTCGTGGTTTATCAAGATACCGACTCACAAACCCAACAGCAGCAGCTAAATCAGCTCGAGTGACAGTCAGGTAGATAAGTTTGCCTACTAGTCTCCTGAACTGGTGTCGATCAGCATATGAGGGAGAAGATTCACTGTCCCAATCCATATTGGGATCCAGAGGTGTGTTGGCTGGCTTGCAGCCTAACATGCCTGTCTCTTGCAACAAATCCAGAACATATTTCCGCTATGATAGGCACAATCCTGCAGAAGATCTAGCAACCTCAATACCCAGAAAGTATCGTAATTTACCAAGGTCCTTAGTGATAAAATGTTGTGCTAGATAGTTTTTGGTTGCTTGAATACATGCATTATCGCTGCCAGATAAGATAATGTCATCAACGTACACAATGAGAATAACAAGCCCTGCTGTAGTTTTTCGTATGAAAACAGAGTGATCAGCCTGCGATCGTCGAAAGCCGAAAGAAAGTAAGATTTTACTGAGTTTGTCAAACCATGTTCGTGGGCTTTGTTTTAAGCCATATATCGCCTTGCGAAGTTTACATATTTTTGAAGCAGACTCCCCCTGAGCAACAAATCTGGGGGGTTGCTCCATGTAGACAGCCTCCTGTAGATCGCCATATAAAAAGCATTTTTCACATCAAGTTGGAAAAGAGGCCAGTCTTTATTGACTGCAACAGATATCAGAATGCGAACAGAATTGAGACGAGCTACTGGAGAAAAGGTTTCAAAATAATCAACTCCGTAGGTTTGGGTATATCCTTTTGCCACGAGACGAGCTTTCAGACGTTCAATGGTACCATCTAGCTGATATTTAATGGTGAAGATCCAGCGACAACCCACAGAATGGCATGAAGATGGTCGGTCAACCAGATCCCAGGTATGTTGGTCATTCAAAGCTTGCATTTCCTATTCCATAGCATGTTTCCAGGCAGGATGACAAAGCGCCTCCTTGGCGGTTTTAGGAATAGTCACAGCAGATAAAGCAGATGTAAAATAGGCAAAGCTATCACTGAGATTGGCAGATGAGCAGAAGCGACTAATAGGATGTTGAGTACAAGAACGAACACCCTTCCGTAAACTAATAGGAATATCCAAGTCAGAAAGTACCTCAGCCGGTGGTGGATCATCCGCAGACGGAGGAGTTGGTTCGGCCGGGGCAGTGACGGGCTTTGGTCTTCGCTTGTAGACTTGTAGAGGGCGTTCTTGAGGCACAGTAGCAGGAGGCAGATCTTCTACCAACGGTAGTGGAGTGGTAGCCAAAATATCAGTAGTCAAGTGTTCCCCGGTAGCAGAGTAATAGGGCATATGTTCAAAGAATATCACATCCGCACTAACATACCAATGTTTCGTAACTTGATCAAAACAACAGTAGCCTTTCTGAGTGCGAGAGTACCCTAAAAACACACACTTCACAGAACGAGCATCTAACTTGGTGAGACCGGGGCGAAGATTTTTCACAAAACATGTACATCCAAAGATACGAGGCGGCACAGAGAACAGAGGTTTATCAGAAAATAAAAGGACGTATGGAACCTGATTTTTCAAAACAGAAGATGGCATGCGATTGATAAGGTAGCATGTGGTGGACACAACATCAGGCCAAAAACAATGAGGTACTTTATAATGAATGAGGAGGGTGCGAGCAACCTCAAGAAGGTGTCGGTTCTTCCGTTCCGCTAAGCCATTTTGTTGTGGGGTGTATGGGCAAGTAGTTTGGTGGATAGTTCCTTGAGACACACAAAAAGAAGTAACAGTTTGTTGCATAAATTCAAGGGTGTAAGAAGAAATGAAGGAGGAAGAAGATGGGAACACAAATCACATGTCGGCTGCTAGGTGCAGCAAACGTGAGTAGGGCTTGAGCCTACACACTTGTATTTATATATTAGGGTAAATACATGAGGTACAAAGAGAGAAAAAGCATAAAAACAACATTTCATAAACAAAATAGGTCAGCCGCCGGTTTGCCGTTCCGCCACTGTTCCGGTGTCGATACCATCGACTTGTGTCGATGGTATCGACGGAGTATTCTCTTGCGCCTGAACCAATCTCGATACTATCGACATGTGTGTCGATAGTATCGACCGAGATGCAGCTGGCTTCCACATGAACCTGGACAGATCTCGTTACTATCGACAGAGTGTCGATAGTATCGACCGAGATGCAGGTTGCTTCACACTCCCCCTCAAGCTGGAGAGTACACATCGTGGATGCCCAGCTTGCCACAGAGTTTCTAAAAAATTGCTGAACCTAAGGGCTTTGTCATAATATCTGCTAGTTGATCTTCAGACCTAACATATGGAGTCACAATAGTGCCGTCTTTTATTTGATCACGAATAAAATGGCAATCAACCTCTATGTGTTTTGTACGCTCATGAAAGATAGGATTCTTGGCGATGTGCATGGCAGATTGATTGTCACACTTGAGCTCCATAGAAGGTAGAAGAGAAATTTGTAATTCAGATAAAACAGATTTGACCCATTTTAATTCACAGCATGCATGGGCCATAGCACGATACTCAGCTTCAGTGCTAGATCTAGCAACCACATGTTGCTTTTTACTTTTCCATGTGATAAGATGATCACCTAGAAAGGTACAATAGCCTGATGTAGATCTCCTATCAGTACGATCACCAGCCCAGTCAGCATCTGAATATCCTGTGAGAGACAGAGTAGATGGAGGTGCCTTTGGTCTAGAATATGTGATACCTTTACCGGGAGCACTTTTTAGATACCTCAGAATTCTGCAGACTGCTATCCAGTGTGATTGTCGCGGAGAATGCATATATTGGCTGACTACGCCCACAACAAATGAAATATTCGGTCGGGTGACAGTTAGATATATCAACTTACCCACTATTCTCCTATAATATTCTGGACCTGGATACTCAACATCATCAACCACCTCTTTGATGTGATAATCCATTGGAGTATTTACCGGTTTAGATTCAGCCATGCCTGTCTCCTGTAACAAATCAAGCACATACTTTCTCTGAGATAAATTGACACCTGCATGAGATCTAAGCACTTCAATGCCTAGAAAGTATCTTAGTTTGCCCAGATCCTTTGTATGGAAATGTTTTTGCAAACCCTCTTTGACACGAGATATTCCCATTGTGTCACTGCCAGTAATCACTATGTCATCAACGTATACCAGAAGAATAATGGATCCACGGGAAGAGCTGGAGTAAAATAAGGAATGATCAGTCTTGGAGCGAGAAAAACCCATCTGAAGAATAATTTCACTGAACTTGTCAAACCAAGCTCTAGGTGACTGTTTCAGCCCATAAATAGCCTTTTTTAATTTGCATACTTTCTGACACTCCCCCTGAGCAACAAACCCAGGAGGTTGCTCCATATATACTTCTTCCTGTAGATCACCATGGAGAAATGCATTCTTTACATCCAGCTGAAATAATGGCCAATCAAAGGTAGTAGCAAGAGAAATAATGATCCGCACAGAATTCAGGCGAGCAACAGGAGAAAATGTTTCGAAGAAGTCAACACCATAGGTTTGGGTGTAGCCCTTTGCAACCAATCGGGCTTTCAACCTTTCAACTGATCCATCCGGATTGTGTTTAATAGTGAAAACCCATCTACAGCCTACTACTTTCTTTCCTGCAGGAAGATCAACCAGATCCCAAGTACCATTATTCAAGAGAGCTGACATTTCAAGTTGCATTGCCTGTGTCCAGCCACTGTTCTTCATTGCATCAAAATGGTTTCTTGGTATAGACACAGAATCAATCCCAATAGCGAATGCACGGGCCTGCTTAGACAGATGAGACAGGCAACATACATTTGTAATAGGGTGTTTAATAGTACAGGACCTAGTACCTTTCCGAACAGCAATAGGAAGGTTGAGATCAGATGTCTCTGTAGGATTCTCTTGAGTAGAAGGCGATGATGAGGGCTCAGGGACTGGTGCCGCTACTTCTTCTGGATCCTTCCTGCCTCGCCTATGATATACATGTGCGTAATGCTCAATGGTAGGTCTATCTCATGCTTGTTCATCCGGAATAGAAGTAAAATCCGGAATGATAGGTGGCACTCCCTCACTCTGCACTGATGGTGGCAGTCTCTCATTTTGTATTTTTGGTGGCTCTCCCTCTCTCAACTGCTCCCCCTTGCTAATAGCATTGGAGAAATATGGAGTGGTCTCATGGAAAGTGACGTACCTAGACACAAACATGGGGCGAAGACTAGGACAGTAACACTTGTATCCTTTGCTCGTAGTAGAGTAACCTAGGAACAGTGTTTTAATGGACCTAGGAGACAGCTTGTCGGTCTTAGGGTCAAAGTTATGGATAAAGGAAGTGCAACCAAACACTCTAAGAGGAATAGGATAGGGAGAGTCCTTGGGACGCAAAACAGAAAAGGGAGTCTGTCCTTGAAGAACAGAGGAAGTTTGTCTATTGATCAAGAAACAAGCAGTTAAAAGAGCTTCAGACCAAAACTTCTTGGGCACATTAGATTGAAACATAATAGATCGAGCAATATCAAGAAGATGGCGATTCTTCCTCTCTGCCACCCCATTTTGCTGAGGGGTGTGAGGACAAGAAGTGCGGTGAAGCATACCAACCGAGCTACAAAAATCAGACATAGCCTTTTGAACATACTCCAAGGCATTATCAGACTGAAGAATTTTTATATTGCAATCAAACTGGACTTTAATTTCAGTATGAAAATGTTTCACAATGGACAACACGGACTCTCTACTTTTAAGAAGGTAGATCCATGTCATGCGTGAGAAATCATCAACAAAAGATATAAAATAACGAAAACCATTATAACTTTGGTCTTTTACAGGACCCCGCACATCAGTATGCACTAACTCAAAGGGACAAGAATCCCGCTTATTGACCCGACTGGGATAGGATAACCTATGGTGTTTTCCCAGTTGACATGACTGACACTTAAGGAGGATAATTGGGATAACTCTGGTTCCAACTTCCGCAGGTTCTCCAAAGAAGGATGTCCATATCTGCAATGCCATAGTAAGGGGGAACCACTCAACAGGATGGATGGAGCAGGAGCAGGCATTTGGCGAGGTAGACCGTCACCGTTGAAAAGGTAGAGATCACCCTTTCTAGGCCCCCCACCAATCGTCTTCATACTCTTGAGATCCTGTAACATAAAACCAGAAGGTCCAAATATTACCCAACATTTTAAAGTGTCAATCAGTTTTGCAACCGAAAGAAGATTAAAAGGAAATTCAGGCACAAAGTGAACTGATTTAAGATCAATCTTGGGTGTTAGGGAGACAGATCCACTAGCTAAAACTCTTTTCACTGAACCATCTGCCAATGTAACAGATTGGTGAGGAATTGATGAGTCAATAGTGTGGAGCAATCTCCTCATACCAGTCATATGCTGTGAGGCGCCAGAGTCAACCACCCAAGATGAGGATGAGCCAGATGTTATGAAAGATGTAGCCTGGTTACCAGCTGTAGATGCCAAATTTGCCGATGAAGAAGATGATGATGAACCCATACTCATATGCTGTGTCGCCTGAATGAACCGATCATATTCTTCTTGAGTGAGAGTGATGCCTGTGCCAGAAGATGTACCCACAGCTGTAGAGGATGAGGATCATGTAGTGGTGGCACAATGTGCTGCCCCCACAGGCGGTGCAGCAGGTCTTCCATGTTTCTTCCAACACTTCTCCACTGTATGTCCTGGTCTATCACAAAAGGTACATTTCGGACGTGTCCCACGCCCTCTACCCATACCAGGGCGTCCTCCTCGTACTGCAGCGGCAGTGGCAACAGAAGAATGAGATTCTCCAGAAGGTATATCAGGCACAAAGGAAGCAGAATCAAACAATGATTGCTGGATTCTTGAATAAGCCTCCACAAGACTAGGTAGTTTATCAGTAGCCAAGATAACACTCCAAGCGGAGCTACAAGTCGAGTTAAGCCCAGATAAGAATTTGGCCGTAACAAGATCATCTCTGTCCTTTATCTGTTCTGCAACAGTCACAGGATGATAATAACTTAGCTCTTGAGAAAGAGCCTGAATAGCCCCAAAATACTCCTCAAGAGATCGGTCACCCTGTTTTTCAGCAAACAAACGATCATAAATCATAAACTGACGGAGAGCATTCTTCTCTTGAGAGTAATGTTGCTTCACGGCGTCCCATATTTCCTTGGCCGTAGAGTAGAACATGAACCTTGCGGCGATTGCAGATTCCATACTATTCCACAGCCAAGTCTTCACAAGACTATCATGTCGCTTCCACTCAGCATATCCTTCGTCAGTAGATGCCTTGGGACCCGAGTCAACATGCCTTGCTCTGTCACGAGCCTCCAAGACGGTGTGGATGGCGTTCATCCATAGAAGATAATTTTTCCCGTTGAGTTTGATGGAGGCGATAGGTGACACCTCGTTGTAGATCATAGGTGTCTTGATATCTCCATTGTAGAACGGAATATATGACAGATTGATACACGTCAAAGAGAATGTGGTGATGGAGAGATACACGTCACACACAGACGAAAAGAAGGAAGAAATACGTTACTGACGCATTCACAGCCTCCAAAGAATATTCCTAATCACACATGGAGGAGGTGTGACTAGGATGATGATTGAGATGAAACTAGTCCTCCGGCGGTGTTTTTAGATGATCGTTGGATCACCTGGAGATCCTCAACTGCTCTGTGATAGTGGCTACGGTAGAGTTAGATATCTACCGCAGACCCAGAGTAGCCAACGGTGGTCCTTTGCAGCAGGTGGATTACGCCAAGGAGACGGGTGGGAAGCAGTTGGCCGTCAAGGAAGGAGAGACCTGGAGAGATCCTCCGGAGAGAGAGAGAGGAGAAACCCTAGATCGATCTCCGCTCTGATACCATGTAAGAAGAAATGAAGGAGGAAGAAGATGGGAACACAAATCACATGTCGGCTGCTAGGTGCAGCAAACATGAGTAGGGCTTGAGCCTACACACTTGTATTTATATATTAGGGTAAATACATGAGGTACAAAGAGAGAAAAAGCATAAAAACAACATTTCATAAACAAAATAGGTCAGCCGCCGGTTTGCCGTTCCGCCACTTTTCCGATGTCGATACCATCGACTTGTGTTGATGGTATCGACGGAGTATTCTCTTGCGCCTGAACCAATCTCGATACTATCGACATGTGTGTCGATAGTATCGACCGAGATGCAGCTGGCTTCAACATGAACCTGGACAGATCTCGATACTATCGACAGAGTGTCGATAGTATCGACCGAGATGCAGGTTGCTTCACAAAGGGCATTGTCTGTGCGAAGGGTTTTAATAGATTGACCAAATTGTGTTTTAATTTCAGCAAAGAAAGTGTGAATGCAATCTAACACAGTATTTCGACCTTTGAGTAGAAACAGCCAAGTGGTACGAGAATAGTCATCAATGAAAGTCAGAAAGTATTTCACACCAGAATGACTGGGCACAGAACATGGTCCCCAAATATCGGCATGTACTAATTCAAAAAAATCTTTAGAAGAAATAACTTTTTTAGCAGGAAAAACAGATCTAGAATGTTTGCCCATAACACAGGTCTCACAGGAAAAACTATCGCCTGATAAGTGCGGAAAAAGATGCTTCAATTTTGCCGCAGATGGATATCCAAGCCGAACATGCAACTGTAGACCTGTCACAGAGGTAGAGATCATCGCCTTCGGAGCAGGTGGTCCATCCAGGTAGTACAGCCCATCAGGTCCTTCACGGCCCGAACCAATCCTCGTCTTCGTGCGGATATCCTTCACAATACAACTAGAGGGATCAAATTTGACAGAGCAGTTTAGTTGTTTAATCATTTTGCTGACTGAAAGCAAATTAACAGGAAATTTCAGAATGTATAAAATTGAATTTAGATGCAGCTTTCATGAAAGAGGAACTGTGCCGGTTCCGTGAACAGTAGTTTTAGATCCATTTGCAACAGTGACAGATGATATCGGAGTTGTTGTACTAAGTTTTGAAAATAAATGAAGAGCACCAGTCATATGAGTGGAAGCACCTGAGTCAATGCACCATTGTTGGTTACCATAAGATAATGAGGTGAGCATGGCAGATGAGCCTGATGTAGAGGGTAGCTGTGCAAGGCGCTCTTGAAACATTTTCTCGAACTCTGAGCGTAGCCAATCAGTGTTGGTTGGTGCAGGTGATATTTCAGCAGGAGAGTCAGCGACGGCAGCATCATCAGCGGTTTGGTTAGCCCAAGCAGGTTTACCGTGCTTGATCCAGCATCGGTCCTCAGTGTGATTGTCGCGACCACACCAGTTGCAGTGACGTGGGCCTTGAGAAGTACCCCGACCTGGTGTAGAAGATCCTCGGCCGCCAGAAGGAGGAGGTCGTCCACCGCGACCGCGACTACGGCCACGGCCACGACCAGAGTCAGTAGAGCGCGTAACTAGTGCAGGATGATCAGGAGCAGGTGCCTCTGAACTCTTTTGAGGACATCGCGAACAGTGGGTAGTGGATCGATTGACAGAATTTGATCAACAACCCCCGAGAAGGAGGCAGGAAGGGCAGCCAGAAAATGCACAAGTTGAAGTTCGTTTCTTTGTTTCTGGGCAATCTTGATATCAGCAGTCAGAGGGTGATACAATTCATATTCATTCCACAAAGCAGAACATTGATTATAGATATCGTCAATAGACGTGTCAGTGGAGAACTCCTTGGCGAGCTGTTTGAAGATTTCGAAGACCCTCTTTGGATTCTCCTGATGTGAGTACATATGTGCCAAATGATCCCACATCGCCTTGGCATCATGATGGCAGAGAAGAGATTGACTGATTCGGGGCTCAGAGCTGTTGAGGATCCAAGACATGACGCCCGAATCATCCTTGGACCACTGGATGTAGCTTTGTGTAGTCTTGTCATCAGAATCCTCCGTAGGAGCATCAGGAGGATTGGCCGTAAGATGGTGATATCGACCATGTGCCTTGACATAGAGAACAAACGGCGCTGACCATAGATGGTAGTTGGACCCACCGTCGAGTTTCACCGTAGTGACACACAGAGATCTGGGGGGCTCAGAGTAGGCCATAGCAGCAGTAGACGTCGACGTCGTAGAAGCAGTAGAGACCCTTAATGGGAAGAGAAGAAGAACCCGAAACGGGCAGAGGTAGCAGGGATCTGACGTAGCAGATCAGAAGAACCCAAAAACAGGCAGAATATGCATAGAAACCTACGCCTGCATGAGAAGAAACTCAACGTTCCCCCATGAGGCGCAGGCAGAAATACCCACGGACAAAGAGGACTCTCAACTTAGATGGCCAGCGGACACCCGAACAAGAACTGACGGAAGCCCGGTCGTAGACGTAAGAAAAAATTAGAAAGTGTTCAGGCCTTACGTAGGAGTGTAGAAATTGTTTTTGGTGGAGAATATGGTGGAAGAGGGTATGGATGGGTAGATAGGATAGAGGAAGAGAGGAGGAGAGGGCACGGGGTGGTGGTGGAGGCTGGTGGTGGTGGTTGTTTGGTGGTGGCTACTGCTGGAAGCAGCGGCGGCAGGGGTGGAGTGGGGCGGCGGGCTGCTGCAGTGGTGGTGGGGGGGGAGGGGGGGCGGCTAGGGAGGATTAGGGTGAGGGAAGGTGGGAGAGAAGGGAAGAAGAGGAGCGGGCAGGAGGAGGCTGCCGCCGGCGGGGGGGCGGCGGCTGGGGGGGTTGTTAGGTCATGGGTGGGAAATTAGGGTGGGAGAAAATGGAGGCCTGCTCTTGATACCATGTAGAGTGGAGAATTGTTGTTTATTGAATAAATAAAACAGTGTACATAGTCGTCTCTTATATAGCAAACAGAAAAAGAGACTAGTTAAGATGCAACCCATATGGGACTAAACAACATAAGAAATCGAATAAGTGGAGCACATGCTAAGCACATGACGCTCAAGAAAACACATATCTCTATAAAGTGACCAGTCAAACTAGCCAAGTTTGTGTCAGTAAAACCTATTAGATCATTTTTGCAATCACCACAAAACAGGCGTGTACATTAAAGATCTATTAGACAACCTCCTTGCTTTTATCGAGGTTAACACCTACTCCCTATGCCAATTCTATTAACTATATCCAGCCTTGCATACACCACAATATACACCAAACTCTCTTTCAATAGATGAATAAGGCATCATGATTACCTGCTCTTTCTCCTTATCCGTTGAATCATATGACTTTAATTTGAGCTTAACATGACCTACTAGTGAAGTGTTGATGCCCTTGGTATAGCCCATGTTGAGAAGTTTAACAGACCTTGCCTATGACAACCACGATATGTGCTTATTCTTGTCACAGATATTGCCGCACACATTATGCAAAACCTAAATGCCTAATCTTTATAGTGCTAGACGCAGATCTTACATCTTAGAGATTTGGTGAAATCCATCTATGGACTTCTATTCAAATTGGCATCCAATCCCACAGTCCACATATCAACAAAGAGAAGCACAATACGCAATACAATCCTGTTGCTGGTAAACGAAATTATATTGTCCATAAACTATCCCGCAGACATGGATTGTGATTATCCTTGAAATGTTCATGTCTCATTATAATGTAACTATTATGTTTTTGCTTCAATCTAAACAACACTCTTTAACCAGCACAATAAGTGTTCCTTCCCTTTGAACTAGATCTGTCTAGTTCCTTCATGCAGATTTTCTGGTTAAGGTCACTATCAGTTAAATATGTATATATTCTAGCTTCTAGTCTAGGCTATTAGCTGCATGTAGAAATAATATGATACAAACCTCTCACCTAGAGAAAACATATAATTAAAACACGTTCAAATGCCTTTTATCAAAGCCTTTAAACACTAATAGCATATTGTACTTTGTCTACGTATTATTTTCGTCATATTTCATCTTGAAGACCCATTTGTTTTTTGGGTTTTGCAACCTGTGATTATATGTGGAGCAATTTTATGAGTCTTATATACAGACTTGACTCAGGGTCCGGTGTACATGCAAAACACAATGTGATATCCTAGATTGACACGGATGAGCTTAAGCCCATTAGTCATATAAAGAAAATAAAAAAGAATTGCTTATTAAAGTAACACACCTCAAGTTGGAAAGTATACATCATGTATTCGAAACTTACTACACATGTAGTAGGAGGAAGGTGGAAGCGGCTTGGTGAAGATGTTGTCAGTCAAATTTCCAATCTTCATGTACGGCGTGACAATCGCCTTGGCGTGAATCATATATCATAGGAAGTGGCAATAACCTCTGTCTTTGGTGTGATCATGAAACAAAAGATTGTTGGTCATATTGATAACAACTTCGTTATCACTTTTGGGGATGGTGGGATAGGATCCAGATATGCCAAGTTCGTGAAGAATTCATGTCACTCATTGAATCTCACATCACGCATGGGCCATGGCCTGGTATTTTGCTTTGGTACTGGAATGGACAACAACTTATTTCTTATTACTTTGCCGGTTGATGGGATGTTTTCCCAAGAGAACACAATAGCCAGATGTATATCTTTTGTCGTTGGCGTCCCCGACCCAATCAACATCAACATAACAAGTTAGTGAAATGTCTAAATGAGGATTTTTATAGAGAACACCCTGTCCTGGTGCTCTTTTCTAGATACGATAGGATCCTTTGCACATGGATCCAGTGACTGACAAGAGGCTAATCCATGTGTTGATTAACCACATTGACTTCAAGGGCAATGTATGGACGGGTGATGGTGAGATTACATCAGCTTCCCTACCATGCAGCGGCATTGTTCAAGATCATGGAAGGACTCCCCCTAAAACATCATTATGGTGTGATAGTACACCGCAGAGGAGACGAGCTTGGAGTTGAGCATGCCCAAATCAGAAAGGATATCTAGGACATATTTTGTTGAAAGAGTTAGATGCCACTTTTGGAACTTAAAACTTTAATGCCAAGGGTGTAGTAAACTTTCCTCAAGCCCATCTTGTGAAAATGTGATTTAAAAGACTCCTTTAAGGCTGAAATTCATTAGGGGCACGCTTGGATGGCAGGATTGATCTGGATCATAGTCAATCCTGCATCTCGGTAGTCCATGTAAAAGATAATGCTGCACTTTAAAAAATATATAATTAGATAATTTATGTTTGGTAGCAGCTGGATAAGAAGGGGGTAGACAGTTTGCGGCCCTTGTTAGAATTGTCAGTCACGAAGAAATGCGAGGAATGTGTGATGGATGACGGCGTCCGTCCGTCTTGAACTAGAGAGCTATCTACAACATTCGCTTGATAATCTAAATGTAGAAGAATGCTACTTTTCCAGTTCCATCAAAACAAACATAATTTTTTAGTTGTTGGGTTTGTAAATGCAATCCAATACAGCAAAACACAGCAAATCAAACTTGCCCTAGGCATTGCTGCCAATATTAATGATACTATCAACATAGATAGCTAATGTGATTGTACCAGATACAACTTTGGAGAAGAAGAGATTGCGGTCACTAGAGATCTTGAAAAACACAGAGATTGTGGTCACTTACTTCATTGAACCACACCCTAGGTGATTGCTTGAGGCCGTATGGGGAACATTTTAGGAGGCAGACGTAAGAAGACTCCACCTTAATAGTAAATCTTGAGGGTTGTTGTATACACCTCCTGCTGCAGCTGACCATGGAGGAAGATATTTCTGATATCAAGCCCAAATAGGGGCCAATCCATTTGAGCTGCTAAAGAAATCACAAGTCAAACTGAGGTCATACGAGCGACCGACGATAAGGATTTAAAGAAGTTTACAACGTGAAGCCTTTGGCAACCAGACGGGCTTTAAGACGTCTAATGGAGCCGTTAGAAATAAACTTGACAAAGAAGATCTACCGACAACCTACAATGTTCTTGTCTAGAGGCGGCGGGACAAGATCCAGGTTCCATTCTCATGCAAAGTTGTCATTTCTTCAAGCATTGCGGCTTTCCAACCAAGGCATCAAAGAGCCTCACTATAGTTTTTTGGGATTTGGATGAAGTGATGCGCAACAGTTTAACTTTACAAGAAAATTTGGAAAGATAACATGTACAAGAAATGGGATGGGAGAGAAAGCAAGAATGTATACCTTGACGGAGTGCCATTAGGTGTCGTCAATCCTCAAAATTGGACGATTGAACCAGGTCCTGGAGCTTGGGATTCTGCTTTGGGCATCAGAGATAGACATCGGAAAACTCCAAAATCGGATTTGTTTCAGGAGGAATAATAGGCTCCACTAGACAAGTGGGAAAATCAGTGGAAAGATTAGTGAGAGGATCAAAGAGAGGCGACTCTACAAGTATAGACCCTATTGGATTATAAATATCTAGAATCGACAAATTTGTTTTGAGGCAAGGAAGGCGTAACGAAGAAACATCATATGAATGGAAGATAATATCCACCGAGACATACATGTGTCGGTTGCTTGGACTATAACATTTATGACCTTTTTGGAAGGTGGAATAGCCAAGGAAAACCACATTGACCAAGTGTGGATAAAGTTTGTCTACCTTTGAATCAAAGTTATGAAGGAAGGCCGTGCAGCCATAAACACATCAACAGAGTAAAAATATTAACTTCTGGAAAAACAAGTGAGAAGAGAACATGGTTTTAGAGAACAGAGGATGGTTGTCAGTGGATAAGGTAGCAGCCAGTGAGGACGGATTTAGACCAGTAGGATTTCAGTAACTAAGCTTGGAATAGAACTATAGAAGAGTTCAGGTAATATTCAATAGATGTCACTTCTTGCACTCAACAATGCCATTTTGTCGGGGAGGGAGGGTTGAGCACAAGATCATTGGTGGACAACCCCATTTTGAGAGAAAAAAGACGTCTTGGAGTCGGATATATATATTACAAGCAGTGTTGGTTCTTAAAATTTCAATAGATTTACAAAATTATGTTAAAACCATTTAATAAAAGGTTTAAAAAATACTAAACATCTCATTAAAGATTCAGCAGATATATCCAAGTCATTCGGAGAATCTTCTACAAATTTGATATGAAAATCCATTAAAACGCATGGTTCAAAATGAACCACAAATGTCATCATGCACCAAATCAAAGACTACTTTTAATATAAATAAGTTCTTGGAGAAAACGAAACCCTATGGTGCTTCCTTAATTGACAAAAATCGCATGGAAAACTTGTAAAGTAGATAAAGATGACTCCAGATGATTGAACTTCTACATGAAGGGGAATCTATAGGTTGATGAAGCTGAAGAGGTGAACAAAAACAAGGGCAGAATGAGAAGCGACATCGTCAAATCAGTAAAGATCATCAGCTCTAATGCCCGAAATAATCATCTTCAAATTTGGGAATCTTGTACACATAGACATGACTACCTAATGTTATGTTGCACTTAAAGGCATCAACAAGTTTGGCAACAAACATTTAATTAAAAAGAAAATTAGGGAAAAATGCACAGAGTGAAGTTTCAATTTTGGTCATGGTTGTCCGTGCACCCGCTTAGGCATATGCATAGGCAACCTGGGCGGCCACCTGGGTTCTTGATCCTGGGCGCACAACCTATTTAGGCGTCCGGGCAGCCTGTGTTGTCCGGGCGGTCTAGGCAATTGTTGGGCCTGATGAACCTATTTAATCGGCTCTTTTTTTTCTTTTTATTTGTTTTCTCATCCTCCCTATTAGTATATATATATTATACTTTGTCTTATTGTGTGCTTTAAACTTGTCTTGTCTTTATCTTTTCTTTTATCCCATATTGCCTAACTCTATGTGTCACTTACTCTCTTATCCTATAAAAGAGAGTCCATCGTATTTGTTTTAGACACATCAAATAAAGGCTTTTCTGTTCTATATGGTATCTGACAACTACGATCCTCCCTAATTTTTCCCCCACCCTCTCCAACCCTAATGCTTCCCTTGTAGCCTCCAACCTTCTCCGCCTTCTCTCCCACCCACTGTTTGCCCCCCTTCCTTTACCCAACCCGCCGCCACCCCTCCACCCGCCACCACCTCTCCACCCTCCTTCCCACGCCACTACAACCTCTTCACCCCTTGCTCTTTCCGCCACAACCCTCAGCCCCCCTCCTTCTCCACCCCTTGCCGGACAACAAGCCGCTGCTCCTCTCCACCTGCCGCCCCCCCCTCCACCCCAACAACCCTCCTCTCCAACTCCACCATCTCCCCTCTTTGTCTCCACCGCTCAGCCTTCCTCCCTTCCATCTTCCTTCTTCTTGTTCCGGTACTTTCTAAAATAGCACATTGAGTATCTAAAAGGACCACCTTTCTTGCCTGCCTATGTTTCATGGAGTAACTCTCCCTATGATGGCCTAGGTCCTTCTCTCTTCTGCCCCTATGTGGGTTTCTCAGATCTGGCGCTTCATATCTACTTCTACTACTGCCCTTATGCGGGTTCCTTGGATCTGTTAGTCCAAATCTACTACTGAGCTATGTTGCCCCTTTGCGGGTCTCTCAGATATAGTGATCCAAATATACTTCTTTAGTTGCTGCTACTTCATCTCTGTGTGTGTCATCACTCTGGCTTCCAAGGCGACTACAGATCCTCTTCGGTCTTTGTGTGTGACGACCGTGAAACTTGATGGATCAAACTACCATCTTTGGTCGACATCGTTTGGACTACATGTTAAAGCCCAAGGGCGCTATTTCGACATTTTTGTGGATGCTCCAATCACTCTTGATGATACCGCTGATGAAAAGGCTAAGCAAGCCTACGCGTAATGGTCCAAAGATGATTCTTGCATTATGACTTGGATAGTGAATAGTGCCAAACCAAAGATCATTCGATCTCTCCTTCGCCTTCAAAATGCCAAAGCTATGTGGGATCAACTATCCTATGTATATTCTCACCAGTAAAACCTTAAGAAGGTCTTCGAGATCTTCAAGAATCTGGCAAAAAAGAAGTACTCGACCGATGGCTCTGTTGAAGACTACTACAATCAATGTTTGGCACTCTGGGATGAATACAAAGTATACCATCCCCTCTCTTATGACATTAAAGAAGTTCAACAGCAACACAACGAACTTCAGTTAGTTCAAATCCTGGCTAAACTTCCTCATATCTTTTCTGGAGTTGTTGACTAGATCCTATCCAGTGATCCCTTACCTACACTAAGGGATGTTCTTAAGCGGAGACTTTACCCGATGAGAACTGATCTATCTATCCTCATGGAATAAAAACTTTTCCTTTCTCATACCTTGCAAAATATAGGATTCGGAGACTTTACCCGATGAGAGCTGATCTATCTATCCTCCATAACTTTATTTAAACTTGATTGCATCAATGTCGCTTTAATGAATATCCATTTTTCTTGCTAACCTAAAATGCCGACAAACAAAACGGCGGTCAGTATAACGAATTATACTGTTATGTGGGGGAAAACAATAATCTTGCAATTATTGATAACAACTTATGCATACAATTATCATTTAGCAAACAACTTTACGATTTAAGCAAAACTACTCAATCCATACTTATCCATGTCTCTGTGTTGTCCCTGCAGTGGACATGGATACTACCTCTCTCACATGGTAGATCTCAACTAACCCCCATGATCTTACCTTACAAGTAGATCAATACCTAGGGTTGTAGAGTCGCATGGCCCTACCCAAAGGTAGTCCAATCTCTGACTCGTGATAACATGATGGTCCTACCTCGCGGGTAGCCATGTACTAGGTCATCCGATAACCTGATGGTCCTACCTCACAGGTAGCCATGTACTATGTCATCATTACCAAAGCTACAGAGGAGGATCAGGATCTGAGCTAGTTATGCATGTATATTTTTAAGGTGTTAGTCATAGTCACTCTATAGTTGCATGAAATAAAAGTCATCCAACAAGTAATTTCAGGCAACCGATTAAAGCCTCGGAAAACATCGTGAAACTAAGTTGAAATATTCATAAGCGTAACCACATACCTGATCCAGAGGTAACTTGATGTCCAAGCAAGAATAATCAAGAATAACCAATCAAGCAATCAATCAAAGATCCTGAAATTAATGCATAGCACCCATGTGTCATTACTTTATCCAAAACATTCTCAAGATTGACTTGGATTGATTTCTAGGCCATTTTTAGGGTTTTATTAGGGTTTTAGCCTCCATAATGCATTTATCACTTTTAATGCCCTTTTGATCCACAAACCCTAATTTCAACATCATAGGCATGATTGAATTCCAATTAGGTCAAATATATTTCTTTTACACTAAAACCACCATGTTTATCCTTTTAGGTCATGTCAAGATCATTAAGGCCAATTATCATGTTCGGGTTCTTTTGAATTGACAACTCAACAAAGAACTATAGTTCGATTCTCAAAGGAACCCTAATTACTATATTTCACATCTTTTAGGTTAGCAAACACTAGTTTATCATTAATTCCACGTTTATACACCAGGAAACCCTAATTATCCAAATTAAGGGTATTTATCCACAATTAGTCCAATAACACTATTTTCATGCCTTCTAGATTGATTCTCATATTTAGATTCATTAAATCTCATAACTACCTAAATTAGGGTTTTTAATCCTTTTTAAAGCACTTTTAAAATCATGAAACCCTAATTACACAAGTTATGAACAAATATCTCTAATTAGATCTCTTTCATCATATTTATGCAATTAAGTTAGACTTTGATTACTAGTATCAACTAAGTCTATCAAATACATCCATAACCAAGATCTAGGGCTTAGATCTCTTTAAAGCATCAAAGTTATCAACTTTAGGTACTTTTCAATTTAGAAGCAGAAATAGAGTCTGGTTATATTTTTACTGCATTCCTCGTGTTTTTCTAAGCAAGATTCATATATAATTCATCTTAATCGGAGGTACCAGTAATTAGTTACGAATTCCGCAAAATAAATTACCTTTGGCCAATGGCAAGGAGCCACGTCAGCATTAAATCCCCTTTTGCCTTTACCATGTGGATCCGGTCTCTGCGAATAGAGTTCCGCCACGTAGGCGGCGCTCTCTACGCGAGCAAGTCGTTGAACTGGGGTCGAGTCCCGTTTTTGCCCTTACTCCATCAATCTTAGGGCCGCACGCACCTGGGGGTAAGGATGTAATTTTCCCCCTTTCCTTCTTCTACCTCCGTTCGCCGCTCTATTTGCGAACCAGGCCCCTGGCTTGGTCAATTGGAGGGTTGACCTCGAGCTCCAAAACCTCGAGGAGTCGTGCGAAGGTGGCAGCGCCTACGCCCGACCATGCCGAAGCCACCGGTGCTTCTAATCGTTACTGAAAACGGCCCGAGTTGGAAGAATGGGAAGGGGGTTCGCCGGGGGGGTTAGAGGAGAAAAAAGGGGAAAAACAGAGATCAAAAGGTGAAATTGGATCCCGGGGTTGTGTCTGTTAGTTCGGCGAAGTCTCACAATGATTGTAGTGTCCTTGCATTGGATGCACATCCACTTATATAGTCATGGGGTCAAAAGGCAACCGGCTAGGGACCTCTGAATTGGGCGAATCTTCTGGCGATCCCCAAACTAGGTAAAACCTAGGGTAGGTGGGTGTGTTTCTTGCTCCCGAATCTATTGGTCTAATTTCCAAGTTTGCTCATCCATTATCTTGCAAGATAATCGTTTTGGAAAGTCTCCAACCCACGCCCCCTGTTTCCTTGTTCGGCCAAGGAAGGTGACGACACAACCATCGTTGGATTTGAATCCAACGGCTGTAGTGTCACGCGTGTATATCCAATAAAATTCTATTAGGAAGCAAAAACGTGACATTTAATACTTTCCTCTTATATTGTCCACACTTTATGGATTTTTGTAAAATCCATATCTCCTAAACCACTCATCCAATTAATACCAAATTTTAAGGGAAGGTCTATAAAGACTTAATCTACTTATATTCCAAGTTTGAAGCCGAAACTCAAAAGGAATAACCCCTTTTCTTCATTTGCAAGTCAATGACTTATAAAGCATGTATTATGTATAAAAACACATATTTTCTCTCTCCTTTCGTATTTTCTCTTTTTCGATCCTTATAGCCATTATAAGGCAAGTGGAGTCGAAACCACTCTATTGTGGCCACCTATATCTCATTCTAGTATATATTTCTCATAAATACATTGCTTAAAATTCATTATCTTTTATCTTTCTACAATACTTGGGACTTTTCTTCTTTTTTTCTCTCTTATATCCATTATTGGATTAACAGAACAATAGAAATCACGAAATTCATATCAAAGGGAAATTTGCAAAGAAACACATTCTTTGAAGTAAAGCATACAACCTTCTCAATTCAAGTTCATATTCATAAAATATTACATTTCAATTATGAAAGCACATGTAAAATTGAGGTTGTAACAATTTCTGCCTCTAGTTCAACTCAGCCCACGGTTGAATGGAATCGCTTGGAGTTTGAAAAACTCCTCCAGGCCCGCCTCTCCTTGCCAACATCTACTCCAGACAGAGGTTATACTGCTTTACCTGTGTCCCCTGCTACTTACAGTAAAAACTATTAGAGAGTCTAGTTAATTTAGTTAATTGAGTTATCTGAGTCTGTATATGGGCTTAAGTGTGTCTTGGCCCATTAGGGTTTAGTCTAAAGTATGTATGCTTCCCCCTTCTCTTATATAAAAGAGGGGGATTCTTCTTATCAATATATTTAATAGCCTTCTTTTATTATTTGACAAATGGGTCATCGACTCAGGAGCCGCTGCTCATATTTCTGGTTGTTCTGATCTTTTTACTGCTTTATCTAAGACTACAGACATCCCTCCTGTGACAATTGTTGATGAAACTCAGTCTGCTATCCATGGGATTGGAACTATATCTCTATCTAAAACTTATCTTTAACATTTGTCTTCTTCTGTTGCCCCTTTGCGGGTCTCTCATATCTAGTGATGCAGATCTACTTCTTCTGTTGCTGCTACTTCATCTTTGTGTGTGTCATCACTCTGGCTTCCAAGGCGACTACAAATCCTCCTCGGTCTTTGTGTGTGACGACCGTGAAACTTAATGAATCAAACTACCATCTTTGGTCGACATCGTTTGAACTACATGTTAAAGTCCAAGGGCGCTATTTCGGCATTTTTTTGGATGCTCTGATCACTCTTGATGATACCGCTGATGAAAAGGCCAAGCAAGCCTACGCACAATGGTCCAAAGATGATTCTGGCATTATGACTTGGATGGTGAATAGAGCCAAACCAAAGATTCTCTCCTTCGCCTTCAAAATGTCAAAGCTATGTGAAATCAACTATCCCATGTATATTCTCACCAGCAAAATCCAAAGGTCTTCGAGATCTTCAAGAATCTGGCGTAAAGGAGTATTCGACTGATGGATCTGTTGAAGACTACTACAATCAATGTTTGGCACTCTGGGATGAATACGAAGTATACCATCCCCTTTCTTCCGACATCAAAGAAGTTCAGCAGCAACACAATGAACTTCAGTTAGTCCTGTTCCTGGCTGGACTTCCTCATACCTTTTCTGGAGTTGCTGACCAGATCCTATCCAATGATCCCTTACCTACACTTAGGAAGTTCTTAAGCTCGTTTAACGCCTTCCTTCCATATTTTTCCTCCTTGCTTCTTCTTCTGATCACTCGCTCCTTGGAGTCCGCTCCCACGACTCTGGTCGAGGACGTGGATGAGGCCGCCCCTAGACATGCTTATGGTACTCTTGGTCGTGGTCCTTGCAGTGGTCGTGCTTCTGGTACTCTTGGTCGTGATCCTCCTCCTACCCCTAGACGAGGACAACCTCAACCTCCTACTGCCAACTGCTTCTGCAACTTCTGCAGGCGCATGAACCACAATGAGGACGGTTGCTAGAAAAAACATGGTGCACCCGCCTAGGAGAATCAGGACTCCGATGTTCTGATGATTCGACTACTGCTGCCTCTAGTTCAACTCAGCCCATGGTTGTGTTGGTATGTATGCCCTGAGAGCCAATCATGTGATGATTGGTGGGATACATTAAGATTGATTTGATAAACATCAAAGGCGAGCTTCCAATTCTTTTTGGTTCAGTCATATGAGATAGTGACAGAACAGATTGAATGTCTAGAGAATGACAGTACTCAATGACGTATGCCTTCAGGTTCATGACCTGGACGATGAGATCATACGGATGCTAAGAGTTTGTACATTCTTGCTATGTCCCTAGTCGGATGTCATTGTGGAAGGTAGATAGACAACAATGACACACAAGACTAGATTGTGGTGTTGGTTGATGACAGAATCTCATTAGTCATGATATAGAGATATCAAACCAAACACATAGGTACTTGTTAGAGAACAAGTGTACCGGACAGACCCACCGTGAGTTTGACACATGGAACCATGAGATGGTAGTCACAGTCAGTACTCACAGTGATGGTGGTGAGTGTGATTCTTAGACCTGAAATCACTGCACTCAACACATGTCGTTGGGCACACTTTGACATCATCAAACGCAGTCCTGAAACATGGGTTGTTATAAAGGTGATGATTGGGTGGCTTTGACACATGGGGCTTTTGAGGGGTGAGTGATAGATATGGGATTTGTCCCTCCTGAGGGAGTTTGATATCCATGGCCACTTGATGAGTAGGATTGAGAAAGGCGTGCATGCATGTGTGAATCAGTATATGCATCTAACTGTGAACACATCATCTGCAGAAATTGTCTGACACTGTCAAACATGTTGTGTCACCTCAAGGAAACAACACTTTGACATTCATGAATCTGTCAGATGTTTCAAACACAGCGTGCCTGCCATACCACAAGTCCTATCATTTTCTAGTTTCTATTGAATCAACGCTCACACGACGTATGCCAACCCGCAATACTCTATGTTAGTCTTCATGTGTGCTCCTGCATCAACAACTGAATGGCAGACAAGAACAAAGAAGTTATAGAGACTCGTTAAAAGTTTTCTTGTTCAGAATTATGTCATCACATCTCACAAACTCAATGGGTGTAACTTCAGCCATTGGAATTGTAAAGTCAAGGTGGTCCAAAGCATACTTGTTAAGGAGCACGCCTAGGCGTCAAGGGGCGCCAAGGGGGTGCACCATGATGTCGCCTTTGGTGTTTCATGGGACTCGAGTCCCATATATAGGTACATTGTGTATCAAAGTGTACTATTGTCAGTATAAAGTATTTTTATCTGTGTTTTTTGCATGCGGATATAATTGTCATCTGGAATTAATAGCCGTTGCAATCATATTTATTAGAGAGTCCAGTTAATTTAGTTAGTTAAGTTAATTGAGTCTATTTGTATATGGGCCCAAGTGTGTCTTGGCCCATTAGGGTTTAGTCTAAAGTCTGTATGCTTCCCCCTTCTCCTATATAAGGAGGGGATTCCTCTTATCAATAAATCGAATAGCCGTCTTTTACAATCTAACAATATTATTTATAAGGAAACTTCTTATGAACTTCACAACTTTCCTCTTAGAGCCTCTTCTACAAATATAGTTTCTTCTGAGGAGTACTCTAAAGATCCTAATCATAAGATCAAAATGAGTGATAACTGATACAATCAACTCTTCCAGTTCTGGGCATCTCAGCGAGCAGCTTCATTTGTCACTGCTTATGCTTAGAAATTAGCATCATCAACTCATCAAGTCCATCTACTGGATTCCCAATCTACCCATACAAGTTCATCTTCTTGGGTTATCAACTTGAATACAACAAACCATATTACAGATATATCCAACCTTCTTTCTAATTTATCCACGACCAGAGCCGGCCCATCCAAGTCACTGTTGTTGATGGCTCCTCTTTTTCCATCCAAGGCACTAGAACCATCTCACCTCTTTGAAACATCATGTTTCCCTCTACCTTTTCTTTCCAATTTTTTATGTTCTTTGCATTTTTTTGTTGTGTTGAAGATTGTTAAGTTTTGTTAATTAGCTCAACAATTATGCACAATTGTCCAACATCATTGAGGTTCCTAATAATTCATTGAAAATACCCAATCTTGAGGTACTGACATCCGTATGATTTCATGTGTGTTATTTTCAGCAAACAATCAGCAATTATATATACGTTGGAAGGTTAGCAACAAAAATAAGCACCAGCAGTGAAATCTGATCAAAATTAGCAAATTCAGAAGACAGCAATAAATAGGATCAGTAATTAGTAAAAATAAATACGGAGGAATTGAGAAATTAACACCAAATAGCATCATGTGACCGCTACAAATTGGAGTTGTCAACGGGTTGTGTTGGGGGTGAGGGTTTTTGTTTGTGGTTAGATTTTTAGGCTCAGTTGAGGAGTAGGAGAGACTCGCCTCAGTTCAAAAGTGAGCGGTTCAACCAGCTGAGTCACTTGGTCAAACTTTGTTTTGGCCCAAAAGTAGGTTTTCATCTCACCAAGCTCGCCAAGATTCCCAAGTGACTATTGAATCGGCCGGGTTAGGACAGATTTCATAACCCTAATGTTGCCCCTCATCGCCCTTCCCTCCACACGGAGCAGACAACCATAAGTTCATGGACCTTTACTTGACCCTGTTCACTCCTGGCCCCTTACAGCCCTTCCCCCTCCCTGCCCTTGCACAAATGGCAACAGGGATGACCTCAGCAAAGTGATCCTTCCCTCATCCCACAAGCTCTTGCCACTCTATCGTCTATGCCCCCTGCTGGTATCAAGCCACATACGTTGTGAACCCTGAGCCACACTGGCCTCCCACACCCACACCCTTTCTGCATGTAGTGTGTTCTACAAAAAAACTAGCCCTTCGCCTTACCACAGCTGTGTCTGCTTTTGTAGCCACCATCCTCAATGACTGTTATCACCCCCTTAACCTATTAGATACTTGTCACGCACAGCACCATTGTAGCTACCAGCTCATGCCTATATGATTATCATGGCACATCGCATTACAGCCCACACACACAGACCCATGGTCATGGTGCATTAGAAAGACTGCGACATTATAGTGACTAAAATTTAATACTGGTTTGCAAAGCATGATGACAACCTCAAACATATCGGGGTTGTATTACAGGATGTGGAACCAGACCGTTCGCTTGGCGAGCAACAAGGAGTATAACATTGTCACGATTGAAAACAAAGACCAAGTTGCAAAGCATGATGACAACCTCAAAGATATCGGAGTTGTCTTGCAGGATGTGCAACCATATTGTCCACATCTGAAACTCGTCATGTTCCCCAGTAGAAGGTGTATCTACGATGTAACCATTGAATTTAACCTTGCGCATTAATCCATGCAAGATGCATCACATATCCTGCTCGACTGCGCTTACAATGATGAAGCCAAACTGGCCGTCATGCTAGAACCGATCTAGGCGACGAATCCCACCACTTATGCAAACCAGACAATATGGCTTCTATGGCTTTTCTTCCTGTCAGACAGCCTAGTGCTGTGAAAATGAAGATGACAGTTGTAAAACTGAGAGCATTTATTCAGACTACTTTGATGTATCGCTGCCCAGATGCTTAGTGTTCCTACCACAAGGCACCAATAGTGACGCGAATATGAGCGATGGACACATCCTCTGACCCAACTAGATATCTTTTTCAACCAGGAGTTGACGTGGGACAAAGATACATAATTAGTTCAACCAATTTTGGGTCCAAAGACCTCCTAGAGAAATTCATTAGTCTTGAATACATAATCTAAGTAGTTTATTACTTATCAGGATCTATTTCACAAATTTTCTAGTTTTAGATTATGTATTTGAGAATATCAAAGTTTAGAAGATTGCTTCCACCCTGCTTATTTGTTTGACAATTATGCATCCTCGGGGTTTTGGGCATTTGGTTACAAATACCTAGGCTGAGAGGTGTTTGGGAGTTATATTGTTTTGGTTAATGACAATTATATTTTGATTCCCTGGGAACTTTGTTCCAAATGAAAATTCAAGAACATATTCCTAGCGTCACAAATTTCTATAAGATACAATCTATTCATTTGACTTCAACATATCTGTTAACGAGAGAGAAGGGAGACGAACAATGTTGGCGGCTGCTAGGTGCAGCTCTTGTGTGTGAGGGCAATAGCCGTCTCACTCCTTTTTATATATTAGGGTAAGATACAAGGTGGTACAAAGGAGAAAATCCTAGAAAAACAATAAAACAAATGGTATAATAAAAATAGAGACAAGAGGCAGATCGCCGGTTTCCGCCGCTGACCTTCTGTCGATACCATCGACGGGTCTGTCGATGGTATCGACAGACTGTTGTCCGGTTGTTGTGATAATCTTGATACCATCGACCGACCGGGAAGCAAGTTGTTTCACACTCCCCCTCAAACTGGAGAGTACACATCGTGTATGCCCAGCTTGCCACATAATCTCTGAAAAGCTGTCGGACCCAAAGGCTTTGTCAAGATATCCGCCAGTTGATCTTCAGACTTGACGTATGGCGTCACAATAGTGCCATCTTTGATTTGATCACGAATAAAATGGCAATCAACTTCTATATGCTTTGTACGCTCATGAAAGATAGGATTCCTGGCAATGTGTATAGCAGACTGGTAGTCACACTTGAGCTCCATAGAAGACATAATAGTGATTTTTAACTCAGAAAGAACGGATTTGACCCATTGTAGTTCACAACATGTATGGGCCATAGCACGGTATTCAGCCTCAGTGTTGGATCTGACTACCACATTCTGCTTTTTGCTTTTCCAAGTAATCAAATGGTCACCTAGGAAAGTACAATAGCCTGATGTAGACCTTCTATCAGTATGATCACCAGACCAATCTGCATCTGAGTACCCAGTGACAGTCAAAGTAGATGGAGGCACCTTGGGTTTAGAATATGTGATCCCTTTACCAGGAGCACTCTTCAGATATCTCAGAATCTAGCAAACTGTTGTCCAGTGTGACTGTCGTGGTGAGTGCATATGTTGACTCACAACTCCTACAGCAAAAGAAATGTCAGGTCGTGTAACAGTCAGATATATTAGCTTGCCGACTATTCTCCTGTAATATCCTGGATCTGAATACTCAACATCATCAATTGTCTCCTTGATGTGATAATCCATAGGAGTAGATACCGGTTTAGATTCAGTCATGCCTGTCTCCTGTAGTAAGTCCAGCACATATTTCCTCTGAGATAGATTGACACCTGCATGAGATCTAAGCACTTCAATGCCCAGAAAATATCTCAGTTTACCCAGATCCTTCGTTTGGAAGTGTCTCTGCAACCCTTCCTTCACACGAGATATGCATGTAGAATCACTTCCAGTAATTACTATGTCATCAACATATATTGCCATAATGATAGAGCCACAGGAAGAGCTAGAGTAGAATAAAGAGTGATCAGTCATGGAGCGAGAAAAGCCCATCTGGAGTACAACCTCATTGAACTTGTCAAACCACGCTCAAGGAGACTGTTTCAAACCATATATGGCTTTCTTCAATTTACAGACCTTCTGACACTCCCCTTGAGCAACAAACCCAAGAGGTTTCTCCATATATACCTCTTCCTGGAGGTCACCATGTAGAAAAGCATTCTTAACATCAAGCTGAAATAGGGGCCAATCAAAGGTAGTAGCCAGAGAAATAATAATTCGCACAGAATTTAGACGAGCTACTGGAGAAAAAGTCTCAAAGAAATCAACTCTATAGGTCTGTGTGTAGCCTTTTGCTACTAATCTGGCCTTCAACCTCTCAACAGATCCATCCGGTTTATGTTTGATGGTGAAAATCCATCTGCAACCCACTGCTTTCTTCCCTGCAGGTAAGTCAACAAGATCCCATGTGTCATTATGCAAAAGAGCTAACATCTCAAACTGCATTGCCTGTTTCCAGCCACTGTCCTTCATAGCATCATAGTGATTCCTTGGTATATCAACAGAATCAATCCCAATAGCAAATGCGCAGGCCTGCTTAGATTAGTGGGACAGACAACACACATTTGTAATAGGATGTCTAATAGTACAAGAGTGAGTACCTTTCCTAACAGCAATAGGAAGATCAAGATCTAATGCTTCTGCAGGAATCCCATGAGTAGAAGATGAAGATGAAGGCTCAGAGACTGGTGTCGCTACCACTTCTGGATCTTGTCTGCCTCGCCTACTATAAACATGTGGGTAATGCTCAATAACAGACCTATCTGCTGCTTTCTCATCCGGAATAAAAGTATAATCAGGAATGATGGGTGGCGCTCCCTCACTCTGCACAGATGGTGCCACTCTATCACTCTGAAAAACTGGTGGCACTCCCTCTCTCAATTGCTCCCCCTTACTCATAGCATCGGAGAAATATGGAGTGGTCTCATGGAAATGGAAAGTAACATCCCTAGACACAAACATCCGACGAAGACTAGGACAGTAACACTTGTATCCTTTGCTAGTACTAGAGTAACCAAGGAGCAAGGTTTTAACAGGCCTAGGAGAAAGCTTGTCGGCCTTAGGGTCAACATTATGGACAAAGGAAGTACAACCAAACACTCTAAGGGGGACAGAAAAAGGCTGATCTGTGGGTCGCAACACAGAGAAGGGAGTCTGTCCTTTAAGAACCGAGGATGGTTGTCCATTAATTAAGAAACAAGTAGTTAAAAGGGCTTCAGACCAAAATTTCTTAGGTACATTGGATTGAAACATAATAGATCGAGCAATATTAAGCAGATGGCGATTTTTCTGCTCAGCCACCCCATTCTGCTGAGGGGTGTAAGGACACGATGTGCGATGGATCATACCTACAGAGCTGCAAAAATCAGACATAGCCTTTTGAACATACTCTAAAGCATTATCAGATTGAAGAATTTTTATATTACAGTCAAACTGGACTTTTATTTCAGTATGGAAATGTTTCACAATAGATAGCACAGACTCTCGACTTTTGAGAAGGTAGATCCATGTCATTCGAGAAAAATCATCCACAAAAGAAATAAAGTAACGAAAACCATTATAACTCTGGTCTTTAACAGGACCTTACACATCACTGTGGACTAACTCAAAAGGACAAGAAGCCCGTTTATTGACACGACTGGGATAAGATAACCTATGATGCTTTCCCAGCTGACATGACTGACACTCTAAAGATGACACTTGGGACAACTCTGGTTCCAACTTGCGCAGGCTCTCTAAGGAAGGATGTCTATATCTGCAATGCCATAGTAAGGGGGAACCACTCGACAGGACGGATGGAGCAGGAGCAGATACTTGGCGAGGCAGACTATCACCATGAAAAAGGTAGAGATCACCTTTCCTAGGTCCCCCACCAATCGTCCTCATACTCTTGAGATCCTGTAATACAAAACAAGAAGGCCCAAATGTTACCGTACATTTTACAGTGTCAATCAATTTTGCAACAGAAAGAAGATTAAAAGGAAACTCAGGCACAAAGTGTACAGATTTGAGATCAATCTTGGGTGTTAGAGGGAAAGATCCACTAGCTAACACTCTCCTCACTGAACCATCTGCCAGTGTAACAGATTGGTGAGGGATATACGAGTCAATAGAGTGGAGCAATCTCCTCATACCAGTCATGTGCTGTGACGCACCAGAATCAACCACCCAAGATAAATAGAGCCAGAAGCTATGAGAGATGTAGCCTGATTACCCGCAATAGATGCTAGGTTTGCTGACGATGATGATGATGATCCCATACTCATGTGATGTGTAGCCTGAATAAACTGATCATACTCCTCTTGAGTAAGAGTGATACCGGTTCCAGAAGTAGTTCCCATAGTAGAAGAAGAAGAGGAATCTGTAGTAGTGGCATAATGTGTTGTCCCTACAGGTGGTGCAGCAGGTCTCCCATGTTTCTTCCAGCACTTCTCCACTGTATGTCCCAATTTGTCACAGAAAGTGCACTTAGGATGTGTCCCACGTCCTCTGCCCATACCAGGTCGTCCCCCTCTCACCGCAGCAGCTACGGATGCATGAGACTCCCCAGAAGATATAGCAGGATCAGGAGTAGCAGACTTAAAGATAGATTGTTGTATTCTTGAATAGGCTTCCACAAAATTGGGTAATTTATCAAAAGCCAGAATGACACTCCGGGCGGAACCGCACGAAGGGTTAAGCCCGGATAAAAATTTAACCATAACTAGATCGTCCCTGTCCTTGATCTGTACAACAACAGTCACTGGATGATAATAGCTCAGCTCTTGAGCAAGTGGCTGAATAGCTCCAAAGTACTCCTCAAGAGATCTGTCACCCTGCCTCTCAGCAAACAAACGGTCATAGATCATGAATTGGCGAAGCGCATTTTTTTCTTGAGAATAATGTTGCTTCACTGCGTGTCCCATATCTCCTTAGTTGTTGAATAGAATATGAACCTTGCCGCAATTGCAGGTTCCATGCTGTTCCACAACCAAGTCTTTACCAGACTATCATGACGCTTCCATTCAGCATATCCTTTGTTAGTAGAGGCCAGAGGACCAAAGTCAACATGTCCCGCCTTATCACGAGACTCCAGGACAGTGTGAACAGCATTCATCCATAGAAGAAAATTCTTCCCGTCGAGCTTGATGGAGGCGATAGGAGACACCTCGTTGTAGATCATAGGCGTCTTGATATCCCCCATTTCAGAATGGGACTGTGTGACGGATTGATACACGCCACAAAGAAGATTGAGGTGACGGAGAGATACATGTCACACAAGAAACAAAGAGAAATGCGTTACTGACGCATTCACAGCCTCCGGACGATTTTCCTAATCACACATGGAGGATGTGTGACTAGGATAATAACCGTAGAGAGACTAGTCCTCTGGTTTAGATTTTAGATCGCCGTCAGATCACCCGAAGATCCTCAAAGCGGCGGATTACGGCTACACGCCGTGTGGCGTGGCGGCTCAGCCGCAGCTGCTGCTGCCGGTGCCGCGGTGAGAAGATCCGGAGGGAGGAAGGAAGAGGAAGATCTGGCGGACAAGGAGGAAGAAGAAGGAAGAGGGAGGGACTGCCGGTGGAGAGAGACGGCGGCCTAGAGCAGACCTTACTCTGATACCATGTTAACAAGAGAGAAGGGAGACGAACAATGTTGGCGGCTGCTAGGTGCAGCTCTTGTGTGTGAGGGCAATAGACGTCTCACTCCTTTTTATATATTAGGGTAAGATACAAGGTGGTACAAAGGAGAAAATCCTAGAAAAACAATAAAACAAATGGTATAATAAAAATAGAGACAAGACGCAGATCATCGGTTTCCGCCGCTGACCTTCTGTCAATACCATCGACAGGTCTGTCGATGGTATCGACAGACTGTTGTCCGGTTTCTGTGATAATCTCGATACCATCAGCCACCTGTCGATGGTATCTATTAGTATATAGACTTTCCTGTGTTTTTACTTAGTCTTTTTCTCTCTTTTCCTTGTCTTGTTTTATCCCATATTGGTTATATCTAAACCATGTGTCTTTCTCTTGTCTTATAAAAGAGAACCATTGTACTCTGTTTTAATATATCAATAATAAGACAATTAGCCTCATATTCTAGATGGTATCAGAGCGGGCCGATCCACCCTAGCTTTTTTTCCTAACCCTACCCCAGCCGCCACCCACCTTCTCCCTAACCCTACCCCAGCCGCCACCCTCTCTCTCTTTCTCTCCCTGCCCCTACCCGCCGCCACCTCTCCCTTTTTCTCCCTGACCTGCCGCCGCCTCCTCCTCATCCCCACCGCCACCGCCACCCTTTCTCCACCACCTTTTTCCCTCTCCTATAATCCCCGTACCCTAAGCACATCTTTCCTTGTGGCTTAAACAACCACAGGTTCTCTCTTCGGTCTCCGTTTCCTTTCCGAAAAGCTTACATACAGCCTTGTCACTTTCCAGTCTGGCACGTTGAAGGCTTAAAAACCAGTTTCCGGCTCTGACTGCCTACGCCTCATGGTGGAGTGATCTCTTCTCCATGTTGGCGTAGGTTCTGTTTCCTTCTTCCTGCCCTATACGGGTTTCTGAGGTCCATGCTCGGATCTCCTATCTACTGCTACTAGTCCATGTGTTGGACTTCTACTGCTGTCTACTACTGCTGCTGACTACTGTCTGGATCTGTGCCCGTGCTGCTTCTCTTCTTCTACTACTGCTGCGATGGCGACTTCCGATCTCCCGCCGCGCACTCTCTGTGTCACTACGGTGAAGTTGGATCACTCCAACTATCATCTATGGGCTGCCTCCTTCGAGTTATATGTCAAATCCCAAGGACGCTACTCTCACCTGACTACCAAGGGCCCTGATCTTCCTGCTGCAGACGCTGATGAGAAAACCAAGCAAGCCTATGATCTATGGTCCAAAGAGGACTATGGGGTCATGACCTGGATGGTGAATAGTGTTGAAGCAAAAATTAGCCAGTCCTTGCTTCGACTTCAGACTGCCAAAGACATGTGGGACCAGCTTTCCCATGTTTACTCTCACCAGCAGAATCCGAAGAAGGTCTTCGAGATATTCAAACAGCTTGCTAAACAGGAGTATTCGGCCACCGACTCTGTTGAGGACTACTACAACTCCTGCTGTGCTCTCTGGGATGAGTTCCGGGTATATCACCCTCTGACTGCTGATATTGAAGAAGTGCACCGCCAACGGAATGAACTTATGTTAGTTCAATTCCTCGCCGGCCTACCTGCGTCCTTCGCCGGTGTTGTGGACCAGATTCTCTCCAGCGACCCTTTGCCTACTCTCCGTGATGTTCTCAAACGGGTTCAGCGTCTACCCTCTGTGTCTCAACCTGTGCCTGACACCTCTGACGGTGCTGCTCTTGCTGTCCGCTCTGGTGATTCCTTCCGTGGTCGTGGCCGTGGTAGAGGTCGTGGTCGCGGAGGACGGTTCTCTGCTCCTGGTCGTGGAACTGGATCCGATCAAGCTGAGTCCCGCTATTGCACTCACTGCAAACGTACCAACCATAATGAAGATAAGTGCTGGATCAAATATGGCAAACCTGAGTGGGCCAACAAAGTGACAACTGATGAACCTGCTCCACCGACGGCTGACTGGATCCGCTCTGAGTTTGAAAAACTTCTACAGGCTCGTCTGGCGTCTTCTACTGAGGCTTCACATACTGGCAGTGCTGCTCTTCTGACTACGGCTGGTAAAAATTCCTGGGTTATTGACTCTGGTGCGACTTCTCATATATCTGGCAATCCTGCTTTATTTTCTAAACTGCAGCAGACTTCTTTTATACCTCCTGTTACCTTAGCTGATGGTTCTAAATCACGTGTTACTGGCATTGGTGATATTTGTCCTACTGGTCGTCTGCCTCTGCGCTCTACACTTTATGTCCCGAAGTTTCCTATTAATCTTCTTTCTGTGAGTAAAACTGTGAAGAGCCTTCGTTGCTCTATTACATTTAATCCGGATGGTGTTTTATTTCAGGATCTGCGCACGAGGATGACGATTGGTTCGGGCCATGAGGGACCGGATGGACTCTACTACCTGGACGAGCCAAAGACAGCTGCATATCTGACATCATCGGTGACCGACATCCAGTGGCACTATAGATTGGGACACCCTTCTATTGGAAAATTAAAAGTCGTGTTACCAAATATAGTTAGTTCTGATTTTCATTGCGAAACTTGTCAGCTTGGAAAGCAAACTCGTGCTACTTTTTCAAAAAAAAATTGTATCAGCTCTAAAGCGCCTTTGATATTATACATGCTGATGTTTGGGGTCCTTGCTCTGTCACAAGTACTTCCGGTTTTAGATATTTTCTGAGCTTCATTGATGATTTTTCTAGAACTACCTGGCTGTTTTTACTTAAAGATAGATCCACTATTCTGGAAAAAATTACTGACTTTTTTACTGAGATACGCACTCAATTTGCTAAGCCTATCAAAATTCTTCGTACTGATAATGCTTTGGAATTCATGCAAACATCTGTTAGTTCTTTCTGTCGTCGCCAGGGCACAATCCATCAAACCTCTTGTGCTTACACCCCACAACAAAACGGGGTTGCTGAGCGCAAAAATCGTCATCTTCTCGAGGTTGCTCGTACCCTTCTCTTTCACTATCATGTTCCCCAAGCTTTTTGGCCCGAGGCGATAGCCACTGCCTGCTATCTAATTAACCGCATGCCTTCATCTGTGCTCGGCAATCAGATTCCTTTTCAGATTCTGTTTCCCGATGCATCTCTTTTCTCTGTCCCGCCTCGCATTTTTGGGAGCACCTGTTTTGTTAAAAATCTTCGGCCTGGCCTCACTAAATTGGATCCTCGAGCAACTAAGTGTGTTTTTTTGGGATATTCTCGCACTCAGAAAGGATATAGGTGCTATGATCCTGTTTCTAAAAAGTGGTTTGTCTCTGCGGATGTGGTGTTTTTTGAGCATATGCCTTTCTACTCCACGGGTGGTTCTGCGCTCACTTCCGATTTACTTGCTGATACACCTTTGCCTGTGGTGGATGATGTACCTACTATTTCTGAGGATCTGATTGAAAAGCCACCTCTGAAAGTTTATCAAAGAAGACCGAAGCCGACAGCTCCCTCCATGGCCCCTCCATCGTCCTCTTCCTCGGTGCCAGATCAACCATCCTCGCAGGTATTTTCTGATCTTGATATTCCTATTAGTCTGAGGAAAGGGACCCGTACCTGCACTATGCATCCGATTGGAAATTTCTGCTCTACTGTTAATTTGAGTACTAATTTTGCTAACTTCACTGCGGCTCTGTCTGCGATATTTGTACCTAAGAATGCTGCTCAGGCTCTTCGCCATCCTGCGTGGCGTCAGGCTATGGAAGAAGAGATGAAGGCTCTTACTGACCGTCATACCTGGACCCTAGTTGAGCCACCTGCTGATTGCTCTCCAGTTGGATGCCGATGGGTGTTCACTGTCAAATACCATCCTGACGGTACTGTCGAACGACTTAAGGCGCGACTTGTGGCAAAGGGGTATACCCAGACCTATGGAGTTGACTACTTTGAAACTTTCTCTCCAGTAGCGCGTCTGAACTCTGTCCGGATTCTGATTTCTGTTGTTGTCAATTCTGATTGGCCTCGCTATCAACTTGATGTCAAGAATGCTTTCCTGTATGGTGATCTTCATGAAGAGGTATACATGTCTCAACCTCCCGGTTTTGTGTGTCAGGGGGAGGATTCCAAAGTCTGCAGGCTAAAAAAGGCTATCTATGGCTTGAAACAGAGCCCTAGAGCGTGGTTTGACAAGCTCAGCAATATTCTTCAGCAATTTTCCTTCAGACGTTCTCAATCTGATCACTCTGTTTTTGTGAAAAATACTTCTGCGGGTATTGTTATTCTTATTGTTTATGTTGATGATATTATTCTCTCTGGAAGCGATTCTGTTGGTATTCATTCTACAAAGCGCTATCTGGAGAAACACTTTGTTACCAAGGATCTTGGCTCACTTCGGTATTTTCTTGGGATAGAAGTGTCCCGGTCTTCTTCTGGTCTCTGCTTATCTCAACGGAAGTATGTCCTGGATCTCTTATCTGAATCTGGTCTTTTGGGTGCGAAACCTGCTGGCACACCTATGGATCCCAACATCAACTGGGATGATGAGGAGTCTCCTGCTTACCCTGACAATCAGCAGTATCGACGTATGGTTGGGAAACTCATATATCTTACTGTTACTCGGGCTGATATCACTGCTGCAGTTGGATTGGTTAGTCGCTACCTCGATAAGCCTCGACAATGCCATTGGGATGCTGTCTGTCATATTCTGAAATATTTGAAAAGTTCTCCTGGAAAAGGTCTACTTTACAAAAAAAATGGGCATTGCAAACTCCTTGGCTATTCTGATTCTGATTATGCTGGCAGCAAGGTTGACCGTCGGTCTACTTCTGGCTACTGTACCTTCGTGGGAGGTAACCTTGTCACTTGGCGAAGCAAGAAGCAGTCTGTAGTTGCTCGCTCTAGTGCTGAAGCTGAGTATCGTGCCATGGCACATACTACTTGTGAACTATTCTGGATTCGGAGCCTGCTGAAGGACTTTGGATTTTCTGATTCATCTGCTATTCCTATGTATTGCGACAATAAAGCAGCCACTTTCATTGCTAGCAACCCTACCTTCCATGAGCGCACGAAGCATATTGAAGTGGACTGTCATTTTGTTCGTGAGGCGGTTCTATCTGGTCAGATTTCTACCCCTTACATTCATACTGATGAGCAGATTGCTGATATCTTCACAAAGATTCTTCCGAAGAAGCGCTTCACTGATATGACATCCAAGCTGGGCATGATTGACATCTATGCTCCAGCTTGAGGGGGAGTATTAGTATATAGACTTTCCTGTGTTTTTACTTAGTCTTTTTCTCTCTTTTCCTTGTCTTGTTTTATCCCATATTGGTTATATCTAAACCATGTGTCTTTCTCTTGTCTTATAAAAGAGAACCATTGTACTCTGTTTTAATATATCAATAATAAGACAATTAGCCTCATATTCTAGAGTATCGACCGGGAAGCAGGTTGTTTCACAATACCAAAATGATCATGCATGTAAAGTGAACATACAGCACCAGACAGACAATTAAGTATGTTCATGATGATGTCATTATAAGTGTGTGAATCATATATCAAGAGTAAGTATAACTAATCAGCTTTTGTAGGAAAAGCGCTGAACTGGGCAGGTGACCCAAGTCACAGAAAACCAATCAACAAGCTTGAGAGAGTGAGATTTAATATGAAAGCCTTCCCGTAATTTAGGAAGTTTAAATAGCTTCTTAGTATACTAAGTTTAAATAGTTGCTTAGTCTACTTTGAGTTTTATCTTTGTGGGTTTCTTGACTGGGATAGGGCTCTGGATTGATATTTCAATCAGGCTTCTATTTGTGATTATTCTTTTTAGATGGCTTGATCAGAGTATGAACCATAATAGATCTGATTGGAAAAGAACGATCCATGTAGAAGAACCGAATATGGTTGAGATTGAGCCTTAGATGATAATGATGATGACGGCTTGTCAATGACAGAGTGAATTGGCATCTATTTTGGACTATTGTCTAATTATTAATCTAGAATAGATTTATTTTGATCATAGGTTAACTTAATATCAGCCCCTAGACATGTTGATAAGTTATTGTAGTCCTCTTCCAGCCCACTGTGTTCTTCTAGCAGTCAATGCACCAGATCAGTTCATCCTTTTCCTAATATTCGTTGCTCAACATGACAGAAGTCCTTGATCACCTGCCAATTCATATGCCCTATCACCACCAAGGAACCACTAAAGAGGGGAGACAATGAGGATGCCCCAACCACCAACATGCTGTGGAGTGCGGACACTATTTTTCAGCTTTATTAGCCACTTCGGCCTCCAATCTTGTAATCACTAAAAAGGGGAGACAACAAGGATGCCCCAACCACCAACATGGTGTGGAGTGTGGTGGACACCATTCTACTTTTTTAGCCACTTTGGCCTCAACCTGGGGTTTAGCTTCCTACATAAGGTTCTCTAGCTGTCAGTTGATTGTAGTCTTGAAACGTTTTTATTGAGCTATCCAACTTGCTTGTCGAAGCAGTCCATACTTGTATCTGAAGTAAAGGTGCACTTCCAACCTGCAATGGCAATCAAGAAGAAACACATCTAAGAAAGCAAAAAGGTGATTCTCAAAGGTAACAAATAAATGAGGGCTAGAAGCCTACACCTATGTTATATGAAATATCCCATAAACCCTCCTCATTGGCTTCATAAAATACATGTTTGTCATATAGCAGTATGGATATAAGAAACTATGGGTTAGATACAATGTGCCTCAAAATATTGCTGAATATCAAGTATAGTTCATAAGAGATCATCAAAAAGAGATAAATTGGAAGTACAATTTTGTGGTGTATCCATTGATTTGTGAATACATAATACATGATAATGGACATTATAGCAAACTTGAATCTGAATGATTTTTTAACACAGCTTATCTAAGGGAATGTGTTATATACATAAGGTTGTGTCATATAGTTGGATTCGTATTAACCGCAGATGAAGAAGTGTAAGAGATATCCCACACCTACGAGTAGAGAACCTTCTTCATAAGACCAAAATATCACGATTGTGCAAGAGATACAATTATTATTAGTTTTTAATGATGTGCTAACTCTTCTATATATAAGAGTTTAGGGTTGCATGAGTAAACTCATGTGGGTAAATGGATCCTCACTTAAGTTCACTAATAACAAACATACAATATAAAAACAAAAGGCCCTAAGCCCACTTAACCAATAACCACTTATACTAACACCGCCTCGAGCTGGAGAGTACACATTGTGCAGTCCCAGCTTCACACCCATTATGTGGAAAAAGAGCAGGAGGAAGTGGCTTGGCTAGGATGCTAGCCATCTGATCAACTGTTTGTTTGTGAGTCACTATCTTTTTCGCTTTGACTAGGTCTCATGCAAAGTGGCAATCCACCTCAGTGTTTTGTACACACATTAAATATTAAATTGTTGGCGATGTGCATTGCATTCTGGTTTTCATAGTACACGTTAGTTGGAGTCTGAACAAGAATTCCAAACTCGGTCAAAATGGATTTGTATCCATTGTAAATCACAGGACACATGAGCCATACCGGTATTCAGCTTCAATACTAGAGTGAGCAACCAAATCTTGTTTCTTACTTCTCCAGACCACATGGCATTTGACTAACATGATGCAAAAACCAGATGTTGAACGACAGTCTTGAGCATCACATGCCCTATCTACATATTCTGCATACCCAAAAGAAGTAACAGACTTATGCTTAGGATGACTGTGGAATAGTGCTTTTCCTGTAGCGCTCTTGAGGTAGAGTAGGATCCATTGAATGTTGCACCAGTGAGCTTGAAGTGGCGCTCTCATATGCTGGCATAAGTGATGTTAGGTCTAGTGATCATCAGACAAATTAGTTTTCCAACTACCTAATGATACCTTTTTTGAACAGGAAAAAGTTCCCCCTCATGTGGAGACTTTGTGGTGATAGTCCATCTAAGTAGAGACCGGTTTGGCATCTGTCATCCCAAACTCATGAAGTCTGAGATACAACATCGTTGTGACAAGTTGGTCCTAATGATGGAGCGAAGGACCTGTATGCCGAGAAAGTACTATAGATTTCCCATATCTTTTGTATTAGGTGAGCTTGTAAAGATGCTTCAGGTTGGAGATCCTGCTTGTATCTACGCCAGTGATCATGATGTCATCCTCATAGATAACAAGGAGAACTTGTCCTTCTAAGGACCGAGAAGAGTGAGCGATTAGTAGTAGATTTCTAAAAACCCAGATTTCCGTTCTTAGTTTATTGAAACAACACCTTAGAGATTGCTTAAAGTCACGGAAGGAACATCGAAACGGTGGACCTTGTGAGAAGACTCCCCCTCAACAACTAACCCATGAGGTTGTTGTATGTAAGCTTCCTCCAAGAGATCTGTTACATTAGATATTTCCTGTTTCACTTAAGCATGTTATTTGTTTTGTTATTTTCCTTTATATATGGACCTCTCTGTAATTGTCTCAGTAATATATATATGAGGGTGCACACGTTGTGCAACCCTGAGCCTTCTGCAATACCTGATCCTGTCACATGGTATCAGAGCAGGTTCTAACCTAGCCTCCCTCCCTCCCTTCTCTTTCTCCTCCGGCGCCGTACCCCCCCCCCGCCCAGCGCCCGCCGCCGGCATCAGCAGGCCGCCGGTCGGCCGCTGCAGGCCGCCGCCGCTGGCTTAGCCAAGGCCGCCACAGCTCCGGCCGGTCACCTTCTCCGGGCCACAGGTCTCTCTGTCGGGTCTCTGGTTCCGTCTTGCCTCCTGGCGTGGTGCACTGCTAGTGCTTGAGCAACCGTAGTTGTTGTTCGCACAGCAGGTGCGTTGTTGGGTGGTCGTACCTACGGGACCACTGATCCACTGGTAGATCTGGCCTAGATCTGTAGTCCGGGGGAGATCGGCGCGTTGTTCGTCTAAGGAGTTACCGTTGGTTCGTGCTTCTTTGTGCCTGCCTGCCCGTGTAGGCCTCGGCCTCCGGGTTCTCTGCTACGCCGTGGCGTAGTGCGTATGTGAGAGGTCCACCGTGATGTGTTTCTGTCTACTTCTGCCTGCCTGACGGCGTAGTCCGTCCTCTACCTGTGCCTACCTGTGTCTTTGCCTGTCGTTCTCATGGCGTCTTCCGGGGATGACATGTGGAGAGAGTCGCGCCGTCAAGTCACTACTGTCAAGCTTGACGGGCGCAACTACCAGCTGTGGGTCTGTTCCTTTGTGATCTTTGCCAAATCACAAGGGAAGTACTCTCACTTGATTCGGACGGGTCCGCCTCAGCCCGCAGAGGAGGCGGATGACAAAGATATCAAGGCCTTTGATGACTGGGTTCGTGATGACTCAACGGTCATGACGTGGATTCTCAACAGCTCTGTTGAGAAGATTAGCGTCACTCTTCTTCAGCTGCCTACGGCGAAGCAAATGTGGGATCAACTCGCCGGTACCTACTCGCACAGTGAAAATCCAAAGAAGGTCTTTGATATCACAAAGCAATTGGGGCGTCTGCAGTTTACTGGTTCTGACATTTCTGATTACTTCTCCACTTTCACTGATCTGTGGGGTGAATTGGAGATGTATCACCCGCTGTCCACTGATTTAGCTACTATGCAGAAACAGCGAGCGGAGCTTCAGCTGATTCAGTTTCTCAGTGGTTTACCTGAGTCCTATAATGGAGTGGTCGATCAGATTTTGGCGAGTGATCCACTCCCTACTTTGCAGACTGCCTACAAGCGTCTCCAGCGCCTTTCGTCATCGACACCGTCTCAGCCTCCTGAGACTGGGGACTCTACTGCCTTGGCCGCTTGGGGCGGGCGTGGTCGTGGCCGTGGCCGTGGCCGCTCCAGTGATGGTCATCCTCCCCTGGGTGCAGGCCGGGGGCGTGGACCTGGTGCTGGACGAGGCGCTCCTCCTGCTGCCTCACCTTCTGCTGCTGCGCGTCCTCAGCAAGGACAGCGCTTGCGTACCTTCTGTGGCCGGTCCAACCATATTGAGGAAAAATGCTGGGAAAAGTATGGTAAGCCGGCATGGGCCAATGCTGCGGCTGATTCTTCTGTGTCTGAAGGTGCTACTCAGACATCTGCACCAGAGCCTACGAAGGCCACTGCTGACTACATCCGTGCTGAGGTGGAGCATCTTCTCATTGAGCGTGGTGGTTCCTCTTCTGCTGCATCTACGAGTGGAGCACATGCTGCCTTTTCTGGTTATGACATTGCCTTCTTGAGCTCCTCCTCACCTTCTCCTTCTGGTAATACCAAATGGGTGATAGACTCTGGTGCCTCTGCACATATTTCTGGAAATAAATCTTTATTTACGCATATATCTGCTCCTGCCCGAAAGTCTTCTGTTATGCTTGTTGATGGCTCTAAGTCGTCAGTTGTTGGAGTTGGTGATATCTGTTCTCATTTTCGCCTAAAATCTGCCTTATATGTGCCCCGATTTCCTCTTAACCTGTTATCTGTCAGCAAGATTTTACGGAGTTTGAATTGTAGCCTGACTTTTGTTCCTAGTTCATGCATTTTTCAGGACCTTCACACGAGGATGAAGATTGGTGGGGGGTATGAAGGTGCTGATGGGCTGTTTTACTTGGACCAGCTACCTAGATCTGAGAAAGCTGCTGTGATATCTGCATTATCTGCTTGTGTTTCTGCTCTCCAGTGGCACTACAGGCTGGGCCATCCCTCTTCAGAGAAGCTGCGTAGTTTAGTTCCTGATATTGGCAGCTGTCAATTTCAGTGTGATTCGTGTCAACTTGGGAAACCGACTCGTACTGTGTATCCTAGACGTAGTTTTGTGACCAGTAAAAACATTTTTGATTTAGTTCACTCTGATGTCTGGGGTCCATGCAATGTACCAAGTTTGTCTGGTTACAAGTACTTCATTCTGTTTATTGATGATTTTTCGAGGACTACTTGGCTGTTTTTGTTGTTTTTTTTGCTGAAATAAAGACTCAGTTTGGCTTGCCTATTAAAACCTTTCGCACTGATAAAGCTTTAGAATTTGTTCAACAAGATGTAGCTGTTTTCTGTAAATCTGTGGGTACTCTTCATCAAACATCATGTGCTTATACCCCACAACAAAATGGTGTTGCTGAGCGAAAGAATAGGCACTTACTAGAAGTTACCAGAACAATAATGATGCATTCTCATGTGCCCCGATCTTATTGGCCTGAAGCTATCTTGACTGCATGTTTTCTGATTAATAGAATGCCATCGTCTGTTATTGGGAATAAAATTTCATTCCAAGTTTTACACCCCGACACCTCTATGTTTCCTGTGCCTCCTAGAATCTTTGGGTGTACCTGCTTTGTTCGGTTGCTTGGACCTACTTCTGATAAGCTGTCTCCTCGAGCTGCTAAATGTATTTTTTTGGGCTATTCTCGGACTCAAAAGGGTTACAGATGTTATAATCCCAGCACTCGAAAATGGTTTACTAGTAATGATGTTGTCTTTTTTGAGGACACACCGTGTTACTCTTCAGCAGGAGATAGTTTGCAGACTGATATTTTGGCTCCTCCTTTACCTGTTATTGCTGACTGTATGCCTGATCGCACTGACACTGAGACTAATGCAAAGCAAGATCCTCCTCTTATTGTTTATCAACGCAGGAATAAAGCACCTTCCACAAATGTAACCCCCCAAGACAACCAATCTTCTCCTCCAGAAGGTTCTGCTGCTCCTGAGGTACACTCTGATCTTGACGTACCTATTGCTCTCCGCAAGGGTACTCGTTCTTGTACTTCCCATAGCATTGCTCAGTGTGTGTCGACTGCTCATCTAAATACTCATTCCAGCAATTTTGTATATGCCTTATCTGCTGTGGCTGTTCCAAAGAATGTTCAGGAAGCTTTGAAAAGCACTGCTTGGACATCTGCGATGAATGATGAGATGCTTGCTCTTACTGACAGAGACACTTGGGAGCTGGTGGATCCACCTCCTCAGTGTAAGCCTGTAGGCTGCAGGTGGGTTTATGCAGTCAAATATCAACCTGATGGTACAGTTGAGAGGTTGAAGGCAAGGCTTGTTGCGAAGGGATACACTCAGACTTATGGCATTGATTATTTTGAGACTTTTTCTCCTATTGCTCGTCTTAACTCTGTCAGGATTCTTTTATCTGTTGCTGTGAATCTGAACTGGCCTCTTATGCAGCTTGATGTGAAAAATGCCTTTCTATATGGTGATTTACAGGAGGAGGTGTATATGGAGCAACCTCCTGGGTTTGTTGCTCAGGGGGAGTCTCACAAAGTTTGCAGGCTAAAGAAGTCTATCTATGGGCTCAAGCAGAGTCCTCGTGCCTGGTTTGATAAATTGAGCAGGATTATGATTGATTTTGGCTTTCTGAGGTCACAAGTTGACCATTCTGTTTTCACAAAAAAGTCTTCTGCTGGTATTACTGTTCTGATTGTATATGTTGATGATATTATTATTTCTGGCAGCGACATTCTTGGTATTCAGGCTACTAAAGATCACTTGGGCAAGCATTTTGCTACCAAAGATCTAGGTAGACTCAGGTACTTTCTTGGCATAGAAGTCTCTAGAAATTCTAATGCCTTGGTTCTTTCGCAAAGAAAGTATGTTCTTGATATACTGCAGGAGACTGGTATGCTTGGTGCTAGACCTTCAGATACTCCTCTTGATCCCAATGTCAATTGGGATGATGATTCTTCTGCTATGTTTACCGATCATAAAAAATTCAGGAGGCTGATTGGTAAATTGATCTACTTGACTGTTACTCGTCCTGACATTGCTACTGCAGTTGGTCTTCTTAGCAGATACCTCGACGAACCTAGACAATGTCACTGGGATGCTGCATGCCAAGTCTTGAGATACTTAAAACGATCTCCTGGCAAGGGACTTCATTATAAAAAAAATGGGCACTGTGTTCTTGAAGGATATTCTGATTCTGATTATGCAGGCAGCAAAGTTAATAGAAAGTCTACTTCTGGCTATTGCACCTTTGTAGGGGGCAATCTTGTTACTTGGAGGAGCAAGAAACAGAATGTGGTGGCCAGGTCTAGTGCTGAGGCTGAGTACAGGGCCATGGCCCATACTGCTTGTGAGTTGCTATGGGTGCGTTCTCTTCTGAAAGAATTTGGGATTGAGTCTTCATCGGCCATTCCTATGCATTGTGATAATAAAGCTGCCATTTTCATTGCAAATAATCATGTCTATCATGAGCGCACCAAACATATCGAGGTTGATTGCCACTTTATCAGAGAGTCTATTCTTGCTGGCAAGATCTGCACTCCTTTCACGCGATCTGAAGACCAAGTGGCTGATATCTTCACCAAGCTCTTGGCTAAGAAACAGTTCTGCATGCTGCTGGACAAGTTGGGCATGATTGACATCTATGCTCCAACTTGAGGGGGAGTGTTACATTAGATATTTCCTGTTTTACTTAAGCATGTTATTTGTTTTGTTATTTTCTTTTATATATGGACCTCTCTGTAATTGTCTCAGTAATATATATATGAGGGTGCACACGTTGTGCAACCCTGAGCCTTCTGCAATACCTGATCCTATCACAAGATCACCATGCAGAAAAGTGTTATTGATATCCGACTGAAATAAAGACAAATCAAGATCGCCGCCTAGGAAATTAAGATGTGGACAGAAGCATTTTTTGTCACTAAAAAGAAGGTTTCAAAATAGTCAACACTAAGGCCCTGTTTGGTAGGATGTTGTTGGATGTAGTTTAAGGAAAAGAAAAAATTAACAAACATAATCATGCCTTTTAAATTGCTCTAGATTTATTTGGTAGGACGTAGTGTCAGATCTTCGTTTTTGCTTGTAATCATATGGTAGAGAGAAGAACATTGTAGCAGCAGCCCACCTTCACGTGTCGTCATTTGTCTCGTATGGAGGAAGACCGGCAACAGACCTTGCTTACAAGTTGATGAGATACAGGAGAGACCGGCAGCTGTCCAGGTTCACACGTAACCAGTGCGCAGGCAACCTTCCAAAGCTGACGTCGGTACAGAACAGCTATGCAAATTGCCAACTGCACCCGACCACTCATTTTTTGGGCGCGGTACAAATGTTTTACTTTTGACCCTTCTAGGAATCAAACCGGGAAACTAAATTCAGCTAACTACACCCGACTGCACTATACCAAACACTTTTTTATCAGAAAATCCGATCATTCCAGTTCCAAGAACTTAAACGCAGTCCTACCAAACCGGCCCTAAAGGTTTGAGTAACCTCTAGCAATAAGCCTTGTCTTCAATCGCTCAATAGTGCCATCAAAATGGTGTTTGATCGAGAACACCCACCGACAACCAACAATGTTGTATCTAGTTGGAGGTTCAACTAGATCCCAAGTACCATTGTCGCATAGAGCTTGCATCTCATCCATCATAGCAGCTTTCCATCCAGGATGTTGAAGAGCATCTATCAAATGTTTGGAATAGAGGTGGCATCCAAAGCTATGGCAAAAGCATAAGCAGAAGGACAAAGGTAAGATTGGCAACAAGTGTCAGAGATGAGACGCTTGATGGTTTAGGAACATATACCTTTGGAAGTGACACCCACAAGTTGGACTAGAACAGATGATGATACAGGGTCGTCACTTGGGGTAAGCTTCCCACATCAGTGATACACATGACAGAAGAACTGAGGTGTTGTAGAAGATGGTGGTGGTGAGTGTGGAGGAAAGGGAATTGTAAGTAAGACTATATCATCAGTATTAATCGGGGAAGACGGCAAGGAAGGGAAGAAAAACTCATCCTTGTAAAAATTGACATCGGTCAAAACGTAAATGGACTAGATACAGGATCAAGGCGCTTGTACCCCTTTAGAGAGTAAGGGAATCCTAGAAAAACTGTTTTTAAGTCTCTGAGGGGGGGGTTGCCTTAGGATTAAAACTATGGACAAAGGCAACACAGCCGGAAACCCAAGGGGATTAAGAAATAGTTTTTTTTGCGGATATTCTCATCATCATCATCACCGTCTAAGCCTCAATCCCAACCATGTTGGGGTCGGCTCCATGGACCTTTTTCAATCAGCTCTATGTAGGTCATATTTTGATCAAAGATGTAAGGATCCAAAATCTCTCTTTATAAGCTCTTCCCAGGTTAATTTAGGCACACCTCTTCTTTTATTTGTTCTTGACTCAATAGTACTACTTCATATGGGTGTGTTAATTAGTATGTGTTGCACATGTTCATACTATCTCAGTCGGCCATCACACAACTTTTCCTCAATACTCTCCACCCTCACTTAATTCCGGATATAGTCATTTTTCAATCAAAAGAGGAGTTTGCTTTTAGAGAATCCAGAACAATTAACAGTTGATGATTGATCAAAAAATATGCAATGAGGACAACATCTGACCAAAAATTATTAGGAAGATTGACATGAATCGTCAGTGATCGTGTAATGTTAAGAAGATGACAAGTTTTACGCTCAGCAATACCATTTTTGTTAAATAATGCCTTTATTTATTCTGTTTACTATTTTACTTTTCTATATGGACCTACTTGTAATTGTTCCACTTATATATATATTGGGTACACACATTGTGTAACCCTACGGTTTTCTCACTTTGTTTTTCTCATGGTATTAGAGCAGGCCTGATCCGGGCGCCGCCTCTCTCTCACTCTTCCCCTCCCTCCCTTACCATCTTCTCTCTCCCAGCCCCCCCCCCCGGTCGGCCGACCAGCAGACCGCAGCAGCCCCACCGGCGCCACAGCACGGCTGGCTTGATCCTGTCGCGGCCATCCACCCATCTCGCTGGTTCCTCCTAGAAGCTATCTCCTCCGAGCCGCCCACAACTCCCAGGCACTGTTGTGAGTTGTTTTTCGGCTCCGTCTACTGCTTGCCCATGTAGGCCATTGAGCCACCGGGACTTTTGTTGTGCCTAGGCGTAGCCCGTATGTAACTAGTCCATCCAGTTTTTCTACTGTGCCTACTGCCGCCTAGCTGAGGATCTAGGCGGTCATCTGCTGCCTGAACCTGCCTTCTACTGCTCGCCTTGGGTGTTGGTGCTCTGCCCTTTGTGTCATGGCTTCCTCACATGACGATCATCGTCGTCAAGTTACTACTGTCAAGCTGGATGGGTGCAACTACCAGCACTGGGTCTGTTCCATGGAGATTTATGCTATATCCCAGGGGAAACATTCTCATCTGACGCGCGATCCACCTCATGCACCTGCTTCTAATGCCGACTCCAAGGATATCAAGGCTTATGATGACTGGGTCAAAGACGACTCGACTGTGATGACATGGATTCTCAACAGCAACGAGATGAAAATCAGTGTTACCTTACTACGTCTACCTACAGCGAAGGAGATGTGGGATCGACTGGCTAGCACTTATTCTCACAGCAAAAATCCCAAGGTGTTTGATATAAATAAGTAGTTGACTCGTCTACAATTCTCGGGACCTGACCTTGCTGATTACTTCTCTGCCTTCAAGGGACTCTGGGGTGAATTGGAGACCTACCACCCTCTATCCACTGACTTGGCTACCATGCAACGTCAACGACAGGAGTTGCAGGTAGTCCAGTTTTTGTGTGGCCTGACTGAATCTTATGTTGGAGTTGTGGATCAGATCCTTGCCAGTGATCCACTGCCTACGTTGCTGAGTGCATTTCAGCGCCTTCAACGACTGCCTGCTTCATCTTCTGAGTTACCTACTAAGACTGGAGATATTACTGCCCTAGCTGCTATGTCAGGCCATGGTCGTGGTCGCGGCCATGGCCGCTTTCAGGAGAACCGCCCTCCTCTTGGAGCTGGAAGGGGGCGTGGTTCGTTTGGATGTGGTGCGTCCTTTGGCCCTCCCAATGCTTCTCGTCCTCAGTCTGGTCAGCGTTTCTGCAATTTCTGTGGTCGGTCTAACCACATTGAAGAAAAGTGTTGGGAGAAGTATGGAAAACATGTCTGGGCCAATGTTGCTACTGATGCCAATGCTACCTCTAAGATGGCTACCCAGCCCCAAGCTACTGACACGTCCAGCTCTACTACTGCTGACTTCATCCGTTCCGAGGTGGAACGCCTACTGCTCGAGCATGCTGGATCGTCCTCTACTGCTACTACTGGAGCTCATGCCGCAACCTACCCTGGTTGTGATTCTGCCTTTCTAAGTGCACCCTCATCTAGTACTGGTAATACAAAATGGGTGATTGATTTGGGTGCTTCTTCTCACATTTCTGGAAATGGGTCCCTTTTCTCAAATTTATCTAAACTGATTTCTAAATCGTTTGTTATGCTTGTTGATGGCTCAAAATCTGCTGTATCTGGGATTGGAGACATTATTTCTCAATTTCTGTTGAAATCTGCTCTATATGTGCCTCGTTTTCCACTAAATTTATTATCTGTTAGCAAAATTGTGCATAGCCTGAACTACAATCTCACCTTTGTTCCTAGTACTTGTACTTTTCAGGACCTTCGCACGAGGATGAAGATTGGTGGGGGGCATGAAGGACCTGATGGCCTCTATTATCTGGATGAATTGAAAAAGATCAGTACCCTGGCTCTAGCTTCAGCACTATCATCGTCAGTTTCAGCGTTGCAGTGGCATTACAAACTTGGACATCCGTCATCTGAGAAAATAAAACATGTCATTTCCGGTGTAGGAACGCACAGTTTTCAGTGCGAGTCGTGTCAGTTAGGAAAACAGTTTAGAACTGTCTATCCTAAATGGTCTGAGATTAGTAGTAAAAATGTTTTTGATCTTGTTCATGCGGATGTATGGGGTCCTTGTCATGTTCCAAGTTTATCTGGAAATAAATACTTTATTCTGTTTATTGATGATTTTTCTCATGCCACATGGTTGTTTCTTCTGAAAAATTGGTCCCAAGCACTATCTACAATAAAATTCTTCTTTGCTGAAATTAAAACCCAGTATTCTATGCCTGTTAAAATTCTGAGAACAGATAATGCTTTGGAATTTGTTCAGAAAGAAGTTGAGTTGTTTTGTCGTTCTGTTGGTACTATTCATCAAACATCATGTGCCTATACACCTCAACAAAATGGAGTTGCAGAGAGGAAAAATAGACATTTACTTGAGGTTGCTAGAACCATCATGCTACATTCTAATGTTCCTAGACATTCTTTGCCAGAAGCCATCCTGACTACCTGCTTTCTGATTAATCGAATGCCTTCTTCTGTGATTGGTAACAAGATTCATGTACACGTTCTACAACCTACTGTGCCTCTTTTTTCTGTACTTCCGCGGATATTTGGATCTACTTGCTTTGTGCGCTTACTTGGACCAAATTATGACAAATTATCTCCTAGAGAAGAAAAATGCATTTTCTTGGGTTATTCACGTACTCAAAAAGGGCATCGGTGCTATAGTCCTACTACTAAAAAATGGTTCACAAGTAGTAATGTGGTCTTCTTTGAGGATACACCTTTTTATTCTACTTAAGGAGATACCCTGAGTTCAGATATAATAACAACACCATTACCAGTCATCAGTGATTGCATATTTGATACTTCACCTGCTGAAACTGCCTCTCCTCCGCTTATTGTGTATCAACGTAGGAACAGGTCACAGACTCCTCAAGACCTCCCCATGCAACACCAATCTTCTCCTCTAGAAGGTCCTACACCTGCTGAGGTAACTTCTGACTTAGATCTACCTATTTCTCTCAGGAAAGGCACTCGTTCTTGTACCTCTCATAATATTGCTAATCATGTTTCTATTGCACATCTGAGTATTCATGTCAGTAATTTTGTTGTTGCTCTATCTGCTATTGTTGTTCCTAAGAATGTCCATGATACTTTACAAAGTTCTGCCTGGACAAATGCCATGACAGAGGAGATGACTGCCCTTGCTGATAGAGGAACTTGGGAATTGGTGGATCCACCTCCTGAGTGCAAGCCTGTTGGCTGCAGATGGGTATATGCTGTGAAGTATCAACCTGATGGAACAGTGGAACGTCTGAAGACAGCCTGGTGGCCAAAGGGTACACTCAAACCTATGGTATTGATTATTTTGAGACATTCTCTCCTGTTGCAAGACTTAATTCTGTCTGAGTACTCCTTTCTGTTGCTATCAATTTAGATTGGCCTCTTATTCAACCGGATGTTAAAAATGCTTTTCTGTATGGTGATCTTCAAGAAGTGGTCTATATGGAGCAAACACCTGGGTTTGTTGCTCAGGGGGAGTCACACAAGGTTTATCGTTTAAAAAAATCTATTTATGGACTCAAGCAGAGTCCTCGGGCATGGTTTGACAAATTGAGCAAGATATTGACTACCTTTGGGTTTCTGAGATCACATGTTGATCACTCTGTCTTTACAAAAAAGACATCTTCTGGTATTGTGATTCTGATTGTTTATGTTGATGATATCATTTTTTCTGGCAGTGATACTACTGAAATTCAGGCTACTAAAACACACTTGTGCAAGCATTTTTCTACTAAAGACTTAGGAAAGCTGCAATATTTTCTGGGCATTGAGGTGTCCAGAACTGCTAGTGCTCTTGTCTTATCTCAGAGGAAGTATATTCTTGAGCTTTTACAGGAGACTGGGATGCTTGGAGCGCATCCTGCTGATACTCCTCTGGATCCCAATGTTAATTGGGATGATGAAGCTTCTCCTATGTTTCCAGACAATAAAAAATATAGGAGACTGGTTGGTAAGATGATTTATTTGACTGTTACTAGAGTTGATATCTCTACTGTTGTTGGTCTTCTTAGCAGGTATCTGGATAAGCCTAGACAGTGTCACTGGGATGCTCTTTGTAATATTCTGAGATATCTTAAGAAATCTCCTGGCAAAGGCCTCTGTTATAGAAAGCATGGACATTGTTCTCTTGAAGGCTATTCTGACTCTGATTATGCTGGGAGTAAGGTTGACAGGAAATCTACTTCAGGCTATTGTACATATGTTGGAGGCAACCTTGTCACTTGGAGGAGCAAAAAACAAAATGTTGTTGCTAGATCCAATGTTGAGGTTGAATACAGGGCTATGGCCCACACTGCTTGTGAACTGCTATGGGTACAATCTCTCTTGAAAGACTTCGGTGTGGAGTCTTCTACTGCTAATCATGTGTATCATGAGCGCACAAAGCACATTGAAGTTAACTGCCATTTTATCAGAGAAACTATCTTGTCTGGTCGGATCTGCACTTCATTTACCCGCTCAAAAGATCAAGTTGCTGATATTTTTACAAAGCTGCTGGCAAAGAAGCATTTTAGCTCTCTTGTGGACAAGTTGGGCATGATCGATATCTATGCTCCAACTTGAGGGGTGTTAAATAATGTCTTTATTTATTCTGTTTACTATTTCACTTTTCTATATGGACATACTTGTGGGTACACACATTGTGTAACCCTACGGTTTTCTCACTTTGCTTTTCTCAATTTTGCTAGGAGATAAAGCACAAGAGCATTTACGAATGAATCCCATATCGCGAAAAAAAATGGCCAATTGAGTGTGTACTCAAAGGCATTGTCAATTTGTCAGTGAGGAGAATTTCAATAGAAGTGGAGAATTGAACCGAGACCATTTCATGAAACACATGAATTAGGGGAAAAGCCTCATGACAAGCTTGAAGGAGATATAATCAAGTCATACATGGAAATCATCCACAAAAGTAAGGATGTATTTTTATACCATCATAACTTATTATCTTGAACCGCTAACATTACTATGCATCAAATCAAAATCTTTAGAAGATTGTTTTGTAGTACAGCCAGATAACACACATGATGGTGTTTTCCCAACCGACATGCATCACATTAAGTAGAAGAACAAGAACAAGCAAAACCATCTAAAATTTTGAATTTGTCTAGCGAAGGATTGTTGAAGCAAAAATACAGCTGGAGTTGTGTGGTTGCACCTAGGGCATTGGGTAGAGACTGGGGAGGGTTGGAGAAGTTGAGATCACTAGGGTGTATCCCCACCAATCGTCGTCAAAATACGCTAATCCTACAAGACAAAACTGAAGGGCCCAAAAATTATAAAACATCGTGAGAAATCATTGGATTTCACCACAGACATAAGATTTATAGAGAAAATTAGGAACAAAATGAACAAAAGATAGTTTCAAGATAGAAGAAAGAGGAACATTGTCACATTTGACGATTAGATTTACAGACCCATCTCCTAAAGTGATAGTGGAAGGCAAAATGAAAAGAGTCGGAGGAGGCAAGATGGTATGGCATACCCATCATGTGATAGTAGTACATGAATCTACAATCGAATTGGAGTGGGAAAAGAGCATGGAAGTTTCCAGATTACCTTGATGGGTTGTTGCTAGATGAATTGATGGTGATGCTAAATGCACCGATTAGAGGACAAATTTATCAGTGGCATACGAAGAGGATTCACCATATTGTTGCAATGCTTGAACCAAATGTTCATATTCCTCGTTTGCCGATGAAACAAGGAATGTTCACATAGATGAGTTGTGTGCAATGTAGATGGCCTTGGCCCATTGTAGAGTGGGAGCCCAGGAAATGTACGCAGTACCCGTGCCACATGCTTAGCCATAGTGAGTAGGATACCCATGCTTGGAATGGCAAACATCTTTGTACAATGTGGCTCAGTTTGCCACAGCAGGTACACTTTGGACATAGACCACATCCCCGGCCACCTTGTCCGGATGAGTAACGACTCTACTTTGGGAATCGAAGGCATCGATGTGGGAGATGCAAGCTAAGGTCATCTCAAATTGGGAGAGTCACAATGATGAGGAGTTGATGAACTACAACATACCGAGAATTTAGGCCGTTGAGGAATCACCTGGTGATGAGAGATACTCTCTCCTTGGTGACTTCAGTAGAGGTGGTGCACGAGAAGAAGTCCAGCTGATTGGAAAGAGTTTTCATGGAGTCACAGTACTTGTATAGCAGACGATCTCCTCGCTTCTCATGGAAGAACTTTTCCATTGCGTTGTAGACGTGAAGACCTCTTGCGTGTAGAACTATTACCTCATCCCGCATGGTCTTAGACATGTGAGGCCACATGTACTTGACGGCCACATCAAGATCCATACACAGCCATGGTCAGGAAAGATCTTGGTTGTTCCTCATGACCCACGTGGTTTCAGCTACTGTTGATGTGTCATCTTTGATGTATGACGTAGTTGAGTTTGTTGCACGACTCTAGGAAGGTTTGGACTGAATTCATCCAAAGTAGATATGGTCTCCATTCAACTTCATAGCATAGACATGAGGCATGTCATTATAGATGACAGTAGGCAGAGTTTTGTTATCAACCATAATAATAGAAAGGCGGTATTAGATTGAAGGCACGATACAAAAATGTTAGTGTGTCTATTTACTTAAGTAGTTTAGTCTATTTACTTAAGTTGTTTTAGTCTATTTGTAATATGGGCCCAATTGTGTATCGGCCCATTAAGATTTCTCCTGTGCTTGTATGCTCCCCCCTTATCCTATTTATAGAAAAGGGAATTTCTCCCCACTCATGTCGTGTTCCACAAAAAATAGCAGAACAAGAGCCATTATCAGTTATAAATGCACAGTAGGAAAACAAAGAACACTAGCGGAATATAAGACATCATTAGAAAAAATGAACCACAAAATGATGCAGTGTGATATGTAAACATTGTAAGCCCCTATTTTAGCATATAGACTGCTCAACCATGTGGTTTAGGGGAACCACGTGGAAAGTATTAGTATATATGCTTTATTGCCTTATGCTATGTTATTTATTTTGTTATGATCTTTAGACTTGTCTTGTCTTTAGATTTTCTTTTATCCCATATTGCCTAGTTTTGTTTTTGACTTACTCTGTTACATCCTTAAAATTTGTAGATTTCAAGCCTAAATGAATTAGGGAACAATTAATAATGAAGTGTTTTGAGGGATCTTGGATTGATGATTCCAAACCCTAGAATTAGATTAAATGATCAATTTAAGGAAATAATGTGCTTTGAGCATATGAGATCATATGGAGTTAATATAAGAGGGAAAGATTATAAAAGCCTTAATTGAGTAATTGGGAGTGTGTTCAAGCTCATGGAATCTTTGGAAGGCCCAAGATAGGATTCATGGGCCTTGGGGACACTTTTCAGCCCAATTGGTTAATCAGAGTTTATATATGAGTCTCTGGGATATAAGATTGGAAGATGAGTATTTAGAGCACATGGGAAATGATCATCATAATCTTATATGATGGATAATCCATATATATATATATATATATATATAGGATTATGTACGAAAATCCAAGATAAACTAAGACATATAGTGATCTCAGTAATTAATTAAAGGGATTATCCACCTGGTTCTTGGAAGCCGGATAATGGAACAATATGTTAGTTTCCTCAAGGAAATAGGAATCATGGTTTAAAGATAAGGAGAAGTTTGGTAACCCCAATGAACCCCGATTATGAAGTATGATTGGAAAAGGATTCAATGAGTTTCCATGTGGGGAGGATAATTGATTTAAAAGAATATATGTGAAGAGAGAGAGAAGAACGATCTAGTTTTTAAGCATGAAGTCGTTCCTAATGGTTTACGGATCAAGCCATTCATGTCTACCACATAGAGATATGTTTTCCCTTTATGACTTGTGGATGCCAAATCCAAAAGGGGTAGTTACTCTCTCAAGGACTCTTTTTGTTAAGAATTAAGAGAATAAGAAAGGGTGGAAATTGAGGGCTAATAAATTACCTTTCCATGTTACGATTTATGATATGAGTTGGTCTCCCACACAACTTGTATATTAGTAACGTGATGGTTTCTTTTCAAAAAAGTAGAAAAGGAAATAATTGCTTTCCTTGCAGCTCATAAAGGATCCCATAGGCATGTATATAAATAGGGATCCTTGGAGCCTTTAGGATTCACCATGGACATGGCCTCCAAACCCTACTGTCGTGGGCAGTCTGGAAAAGGCAAGACCCGAGGAAAGAGACCGTATGGGACCTCGCTCCTAGCAAGCTTTAGTCGTAGACCCTGTAGGACGTGTGGAACCCCGAGGAGAGTCAATTATGTCTGAACCCTCCTGGTTCTGTAAGGAGGACAACGTTCATAGAAGAGAGCCGCGACGAGGAGCCTGCTGCCAACGACGCCACCCAGCGATCTTACACCCTCCGCTCCCCATCCTTCTAGGGATCTTGACAGTTGAGTAGATGGGTCGAGTGTCGCCATGGGTCCAAGATGCGGAGGAAGTGGTCGGAGGAATTGTTGTTGTAGCCAGAACTGCTTGCACCGTTGTGCTGCAATACCTGTCGGGCTGGGAGTTCAGCCGCCGGTGGAGGGAGGAGGAACAAGGAGACAGTGGTTGCACCTTGAAGATAGGTGCGGCAGTTGGTAGCTTTGCACAGAGAGGAGGCGGCTGGTCGGGGACGGTGTTGTGTGACGCATTCGTGCGCATGAGAACAGCGGCCGCAGTCGCCCCTTCGCGAGGTTGAAGGTGATCGCAGATCAAAGGACCAAATACCCCCAGCACGCAAGGTTCCTTATCCACTGAGGTAAGAGAAATTAGTAATTTGGTTATGTTTTTAAGTTTTAGCCACGTTGGCAGGCGAGGCTGAGGGGGCCGCGCGCATACCATTGGTCGGGCAGGCCATGTGGGTTTTACTATATTTTGCCAATAATAATGACATGGCTTAATCTAATTGGCCCAATGATGCAAATTTGGTAAAAATCGTAACTAAATATTGGTAAGTCAGATCCTGACAAGTTATATATGGAAATTGATCAGAAAAATGCAAGGAATCTGAATAAAATATAATAAGAGTCTAAATAAGCTTCCTGTACTAAAAGTATATGCAATACATGTTTTGATACGGTTAGCATAAAGGAAAGACCTAGATTCCTTTGAACTGATGCTTAATTGAGTAGATTCGTTTATGTTGAGTTAATACCTGATCTTGTCATGTATAAATGAGGAAATCTTTAATAATTGACGTTTCTAGATTAATAATCTTATACATGCTGATTTAGGGTTTTAAAACCAATGTGGATACCTTGCTATGATCTTAATGCTAGTAATATGATCTAGGTAGCACGGATAACCTAATATGCTTAAGATGATGAATAGGGTTTCACCTAATATGCATAACTAAAGGTTGTAATCTTAGAAACCATGATATGATGGAATTAGGGTTTGTGACCCTAATCCCTAGTCTAAACATGAGATAACCCTAAATCCTAGTTTAGGAGCGCATCTAGATCTATTTAATGTAATGAGGATACATGGTGACACATATGTAGTATGTATATTTTAGATTGAATTCTTTGTTGCTTGCATGTTTGGATACACTCTTAAAGTACATGTGATATATTCTGCATGGCTTCTGCAATGGCATAAGGTATGTGGTTACGCTTATGAATACATGTATCGAATTCTGAGTTTGCCAAGGTTTCTCGATGAGATAGAACGAATGATAAACTGCTTGCTTGTTTATTTACTTCTTGCAAATTATAAAGTTCCTATGAGTATCATGTAAAGTAAATAACAATTTTCTAAACCCTGGGTTAGACTGATCTTAAGGGGAATGCACACGAGCTCAAGAGGGACAGTGATTACACCTGAGGTAGTAGACCAGATATGGGTTAGAATATGAAAGAAAGTTTATGCTCTTATGTTCAAATAAAAGATGTTTGCTTATATAAGTACTTGTGATTATTGGATGAACCCACGTACCAGTATAGAAATATACTAACCGCGTATTTGTTTGTCAGCGTTTTAGGTATCAGGTATGCTTGATTCGTGGACATGAGGTTACAAATAAAAGATCATGAAGACACTAAAGTAATTCATGAAGGTTTAGTCATAGTGGTATATCTTCATACATGTACAAGTTAATTCTTTCTAAAATTTATGTAACTCCTTAGAGGAGCTTTTTAATGGAAATTGTTTACTATTCTGTATTATTTCTTGAATCCGATCTTGGAATTTATGAGTAATGATCTGCGACTTTAAGGTCTTTTGGACACTCATAAGTGTGGGTTGTTACATTTGGTATTAGAGCACAGATTCATCAACAAAACTTAATAGTTTATTATTTCAAATCATCTTTAGAAATTTAAGAGGAAAAAATTAGTAAAGCATAATGTATCTTTTAGGTTTCTCATCTCACATTTTGTCTACTTCTCACCTCTTGCTTAATAAGTCTTGAAAAGAAATTGTTAGTTAGAGAAGTAAATGTGGAAGGATGTAACCTTTTGTGTAGGTCCCTCTAGAGAGGGTAGACACTAGAAAGACACAAGTATGGGTAAGCCCTTTCATTGAGGAAGGACTTCGATTAGGGTATGAAAACTCTAGTGGGTCAAGGGATATGGAAACTCTAAGAGATAGAGTATAGTCCCTAACCCTAACCTTAACCTTAAATAATGAGAATGGTGTGGTGGTATGGGACACCACCCATATGAAACTTGAAATCAGGAATAAGAAAGATAAAGGGATAGGTTTAGGTGACCCGGTCTCCCATGCATGTGTGAACGAGGAGCATAACACTTATGTAAGAGGTCTTAAGAAATATATGAACCCAATAGTTATATATATATATATATATGAAAATGAAAGTTTGAATATAACTTGCACAAACCCCTCATGTTGTCTCTAGAAGTTTGGTGATGGTGGTCAAGCCCCTGGATGGGAAGGTGACCCAAGTTCACTGAATGGACAGAAACCATGAGGGGGCATCCCAGAATTTGAGCAAATATGGGTTGAGAAGTATAATGATAAAAATTTATGCATAATGATGAAAGATATATATATATATATGAAACCTTTAGGGTTAGTGTGCCAACCTGGGGTGGGTCAACCCAAGAGTGGGAAGATGGCCTATGAGGGAGGAAAAACCATAGATCTTGGGATCGGGTTGCGGTTAGAGAGCCTAACCCCCTCCTATGAGCCAAGAAGGCACCCTAGGCTAGGACTTTCCCTTAAAAGTTAAGTGTATAAACGTATCTAGAGGGGTGAAGAGTTAAAGATACAAAGATGAAAGCACTTATATTCTTTGAACCCAAGTATGCCATATCTGAGTGACACAACTGGTCAATCCTAGGATTGGGAAGACCAGTAAGGCAAGGTGGCCTGAGTGGATGACCAAGCCCAGGAGGGAAGGTGGCCCAAGTCCTCAGTGCGGTTGTTTAGGATCAAGCCCCTGGAGGGGAAGATCACAAAAGGTCAAGCCCAGGAGGGAAGACCGACATGGCACCAAGCCCTGGAGGGAAGGTGGCCTGAGCCCAGTGTTGGGACTACACTGCACCATGGGTACTCAAAAGAGAGAGATGAAGGCAATCCGGGTTAAAGAATTAAATGAGAGAATAATGTGCTTAAAAGATGTGACATCTCAAAAGAAACCCTTGGGAAGGGTAGAGTCCTAATGCAATCCTAAGGTCAAATAAGGTGTATTAGAGGTACATAGGACCGATGAGGTTGGGAGTTGTTTGTGCTCTAAATGCACATGACCATGTGGTCGGGAGGTAACAGCTAGGTTTACCTAAGGTCCATGACTCAGGAGATTTGCTACCTTTGTGATGATCATGGGGCCTAATGGGTGAATGCGAAAGGCACTCCCTCGATGCATAAGGATGAGATCATTCCAAAAGTACCTATACCCCTAGAGACCTCAAGGAAATGGTTGAGACTTATAAAACATGAGGTATAAATATAAAAGATATAATGAAGTCATGAAAACTTGAGAGAAGTTGTGCCCTAACTTAAGAGTAAGAAAAGGGACACATGACTCCATGGAATATACGAATACTATAGAATTAAGAACGAGTAAGTTTAGAGTCATAACGAGTATGATTCAACATAATATGTGAAATTGAAAGATAATGTGTTGATGTACCATCTCCGCTCTTGGAATGGAATGAACTTTGTGTTTGGGCTGCAGTCAAATGCTTATTTCATCTCATTATGAGGGAGGAAGATTGGATAAACACACATTATGCTTAAATGTTTGAGATTAAGAGGATGAATATCCTACATTGAATGTGTAATGACATAAACTAGGGTTAGAGGTGTCACCTCACCCTTGTGTGAAAATAATGAATAATAGGTTGGAAACCTAGGTGAAGAGAGAAATCACCAAGTGAAATTGAAATCACAAAATAAGAATGAAATTTTCAAGAGATGATAAGGTGTGAATACTAAAGATGTGGATATACTTGAATGTAAATTCAGGTGCTGATGTACGGGTTTTGAGTCACTTATTACAGGCCTAATTTACATTTGTTTTGTGCATTTGTTAGTCAATTTGTTGATTATATGTGCATAAATCTTGATAATTGGCTTGTAAACTCTTTGTGCATCAAACTATGCTTATTTCATCGTAATTATATTATTTTATATATTTATCGGCTTAATACATGGTCATTGTCAAATTTCAGGAGCTTCCGTATATTTGAAGAGTCGGTGCCACTGACCACACAGGTCGGTGCCACCAAGATGACATCAGGGACAGCCTCAATCGGCCAAAAGAGTCGATGGCACCGACCACCCAGGTCAGTGCCATCGAGATAGCAACAGAGAGGAAAGGAAAAATCTGTATCAACTCGGTGCCACCGACATTCCGATCGATGGTACCGACTCAGTCAGAGATCGACCAAAGCCCGATGTCGTCGGTACCACCGACTCTGTCGGATTTCAACAATCTAAACCGGCCACCCCGATCCAACGGTCCACGTTATGTGGTACCGTAAGTGACCTAGGACAAAAAGGGAGGATGGCCAGACCAAAAGGAGATCAGTTTTTGCACCGCACGACGGCCAGAGAAGAGAGAGAGAGAGCACGGAGCCAAAGGACGACGATCGGACGATTCGAGCACCTCCGACTGACATTTCTGTTGCCGGAAGACTGCAGAACGCGCGTTTCTTGAGGAGGAGGAATCATCCGGAGCACCTTCTTTCTAGGGGTTACACGAATCTCCTTCATGTTTCCCACGTTTTTCTTCTCCTTCTATGTGTTCTCAATTGAAAAATATGTGGGGCTAAACCCCTCTTTTCCTTAGGACCCGGGAGTAGCCCGGGGAATCGTTGTATTGACTATTTACATCATTTAGTATAAGTTTCTCTTTAATCCTGGATATATAAGTGTGGATTTGAACAACTTATCGTTGCTTGATCACCATCGATAGGGTATTAGACCAATAATCACTCCGGAAGGGGGATTAACGGTTAGAAAATCATAACTTGTATACTTCCCTACGCGTTCCTTGGAATAGGTGACGTACGGGTAGTGGAAAGAACCCAGAGTTTTCATTAATGCACCTAAACTAAGAATAAATTACCATAGACATGGAATTGGCTTCAATTTAGGTAGTGAATTGTATCGGGGGAGCGAGCAATTCGGGCTACAGGCTTTCTATCCAGGTTAGAAGTAGGAATTTATGTTAATTCGGTAGAGATAATATACAACGAGACCCCGTGGTGAAACTGGTAATCCTAAGGAATTCAACCATATTCGAATCAACCGTTTTCATTTTCTCTTAATTTTCTTTTGCTTTGTTAAAACTCAATTCAACATTTTCAACCGGCTTAGTTGATCGTACTGTAGTTAGTAGTAGTCACTGAGACTACGTCTCCCTGAGTTTGACTCGGGCCTCACAAGGCCTATATTACTCGACGCGTGCACTTGCGTTTTTACGCACGGTTTTGGCGTGTCAAGTTTTTGGCTCCGTTGTCAGGGAGACGGAGACATCTCAGCACTACGTGTTGCGGTCGGCCACTCTAGACCACTTTTTAATTTTAGTGCAATTTAATTTTAAAAAAAAGATTTATTTCATATTCATATATCGAATTTTCTCTTTAGGTACATTGGCTAACTATTTTCAATTTTTTAGGTACTAGTGTATGGTGACAACGAGAACCACAGACTACGGAGAAGCTACACCTGAGGTTCCAGTCGCTATTGAGGCTCCTATCCAAACAACTTCATTAGAAGGCATACCAGTGTCACCCAGGCGACGAGCAATGGGGGACGGAAATCCAGGAGCAGAGAGGACCATCTGGGAGAGGATAAAGGCATCCTCTTCAGCTGCACAGACAGGACCGATCAAAAAGCAACATGTGAATGTAGCTCAGTACAAGATTGATCCGGGTTTGATCGCACTCGTCAAGTCACAACCGTTCTATGGGGACGCTCATGAAGATCCAGTGGCGCATATTAGCAATTTTGTGAAAATCAGTGACATGGTTAAAGTCGACAGGTTTCCTCAAACCGCCATCTATCTGAAGCTATTTCCATCATCGCTGGCTGACATGACAAAGGAATGGTTGCACAATTTTCCAAAAGAGTCAATCGAGACATGGGATGAAATGGTCGAAGCATTCTTTGAAAGATATTTTCCTCCAGAGAAAACAAATGAGTTGATTAAGAATATCCACAACTTCAAGCAACATGCATCCAAATCTTATTCCAAGGTGTGGGAGCGCTTTCAGATAATGCTCAGGAAGGTTCCGCACCATGGGATAGATTTAGAAAATTAAGTGAAGATGTTCTATTTTGGGCTGCGAAAAAGCGAACGGACTACATTGGACAGTGCAGGCTCGGGGTTCTTTCTTAATAACCCACCCTCAACATGTCAGGATATTTTGAAGAACATGGCGAAGAATCAGGCATGGGGTAATGAGAGAGACAATCCAGAGCAGATCAAGAGCATAGGGGAATCCAAAGTCATCACATCCTTGAATGAAAAGCTAGACTTGATAGCAAAGAAGCTGCTGGAAAAGGACAATAATTCATCAGATGAAGAAGGTCAGGTGAAGTATATGCGACAATAAGGCTACAGGGACAATGACTATGCATGGAGAAAGGATCCTAAATTCTCTTGGAAATATCCAAACAATTTTCTTCAGGACCCTGATCAACAACACCAGCACAGGAATAACTAGCAGCAGCGACCTGCAGCAGAGGAGACCACAAATGAGATTCTCAACCGTATAGTGAAGCAAAATGAGCAACTGATAAACAATTTCCAGCGTGATCTCCAAAACCAAGGGGCCCAGATGAGGAGCTTTGAGACAACTTTGTCTCAACTAGCGGCAGATGTGGCGGCTTTGAAAAAGCCTTCTCAGCAAGGGTTTCCAGGAAATACTGACACTCCAACGGAAAATCAGCAGGTCAAAGTCATTCTACTGAGAAGTGGGAAGAAGATATTGATCCCACAGACTAAGGATACTGAGGTGATCAAGCCCGTTGACAGTGATGACTCAGTGGCAGAGCAGGCGCAAGCAGAACCCGAGGCAGAAAACATAGGGGAGGAGCAAAAGTAAGAATCTGAGGTGGAAAAGAAGACGTCATATGTGCCACCACATCATAGGACACAGACGGTACCGGTTCCATATCCTAATAGCTTGAAGGCAACAAAGATGGATCAACAATTTAAGAAGTTTTTGGACAGCTTTAGGAAGCTTTCTGTTAATATATCATTGATTGAGGCAATTGAACAAATACCCTCATATGGTAAGTTTCTGAAGGATATCATTAACAAAAAGAGGAAGATCCCAGATTCCGAGGTGGTGGTACTAAGAGAGCAAGTCAGTGTCTTCATCTTAGGCACGCTTCCACCAAAGAGGCAAGACCTGGGTTGCTTCAACATCACATGCTACATCGGGAAGACAAAGTTTGGTGAGGCACTCTGTGATTCGGGGGCAAGCATCAATTTGATGCCCCTATCCACTTTCAAGAAGCTTGGCCTCAAAACATCAAGGAAGAGTAGTATGACGATTCAGTTAGCGGACAACTCGGTAGTGACACCGTATGGCATTTGCGAGGATGTGCTTGTCAAGGTGGACCGGTTTGTTTTTCCTGCAGATTTTTTAGTGATGGAGATGTAAGATGAACATGGCAACGAGCTTCTTCTAGGAAGGCCCTTCTAAGCAACAGCCGACATGATCTTAGAGATGGGAAGAGGCCGCTTGACTATGGGAATTAAAGATGACAGGGTTGAGATAACCATGCCGGATAATTCCAAGTCATCCAATGCTCAGGAGCAGTGTAATATGATGCAGCACATGAATAACAATATCTCTTTGTTCTTGGGAAAACCATTTCTGGACATGGCACATGTTATGACAAAAGTGGACAAGGGTACACTTGTTGTAGACATCATGGAAAACACTAAGGTGGTCTCACTTGCCAAGGCGGTAGGATACCCAGATGATGGAGAAGAGGAATTGAGCTTATCTACTGTGGATGATGACACAGAGGATTCCATATTACAGGTCCATCCGCAGCTTCCCCTAGAGGCGTGTCTAATGAACATAATGGATGATTGTGTTCGGGATCGGTCATTGGAGGAATGTGCACGGCTTATGAAGGTGTTGCCATGTTATTATACAAGGCATTTCGAGGACTTGGGACCACTACCACCGCCCAAGGAATAAGGTATCCGATTTCGATGCTGTTTCGACAACATGGAAACCGAAATTTACTGAAATTTCGACAAAAATTTCGATAAATGCAACAATGCCTGTTTCGACGCCAAAATCAATGAATTAAGCCATGAAATTTTACAGGCATGATCTTTACACCTAAATGCATCGATTTATGCAATAAAATTTGATATGGGGATAGGTGGGAGGGTCCTTCATGTGGGAGGAAAGGAGATTTTCCTACTCCCTGAGAAAATTTCGAATTTTGGGCAAAAAATTTCGACGATTTCGACATAGCGGTATAGTTGCATGGTTTCGTACCAGATGCCACCGAAATCGGTATTTTAGGGCGAAATTTCGCCAGTTTCGGAGAAACCTTATTCCTTATCACCGCCATTGGTTTCTTCACTTTTAAACCCGCCCGAGTTAGAGCTCAAGCCGCTGCCGCCTCATCTGAAGTATGTTTTTCTAACCGCGGAGGAGAAGCTAACAGTCATCATATCGGCATCATTGAGTATCTCGGAAGAAGAACAATTGATCACTGTGTTAAAGAATCACCGAGGTGCTTTTGGGTGGTCTGTGGCCAACATCAAGGGGATTTCTCCCACCCTGTGCCAACACAAGATTCGGCTAGAAGGAGCGAAGCCGGTCATTCAACCTCAGCGTCGCTTAAATCCAATTATGACAGAGGTGGTGCAGAAGGAGGTAATAAAGCTACTGTCGGCAGGTATAATCTATGCTATTTCAGATTCCTTGTGGGTTAATCCGACGCAGGTAGTGCCTAAAAGAGGGGAATTACTGTCACTACTAATTCATCTAATGAGCAAATCACCACTAGATTAGTGACAGGATGGCGAGTTTGCATTGATTACCGCCAGTTGAACATTGCGACACTTAAGGACCATTTTCCGTTACCGTTCATGGATCAGATTTTGGAACGGCTCGCCGGTCGCTCCCATTTTTTTTTATCGACGGATATTCGGGCTACAATCAGATTTCTATCGAGCCTAAGGACCAGAAGAAGTCTATCTTCACCTACCCTTATGGCACCTTTGCATATCGCCGCATGCCTTTCGGGTTGTGCAATGCGCCCGCGACTTTTCAAAGGTGTATGTTGGCAATTTTCTCGGATATGGTGGAGAGATGTCTCGAGGTTTTTATGGACGATTTTTCGGTTTATGGGACGTCTTTTGATGATTGCTTGAAAAATTTAGATAAGGTCTTGTAGAGATGTGAAGACACTCATTTAGTGCTTAATTGGGAAAAATGTCACAAGATGGTTAGCGAGGGCATAGTGTTAGGCCACAAGGTGTCTAGAAAGGGATTGGAGGTGGATTCGGTTAAAATAGAAGTGATCTCAAAACTTCCTCCACAACGTCGGTGAAGACAGTTAGGAGTTTTCTAGGCCACGCCGAGTTTTATTGCCGCTTTATTAAGGATTTTCAAAAATCGCTAAACCATTGTCTGAGCTTTTGGAAAAGGATGTCGAATTCAATTTTGATGAAAGGTGTTTAAATGCTTTTGAGATTTTGAAGGAAAAACTCATATCCGCACCGGTTGTGCAGGCTCCAGATTGGAGCCAACCGTTTGAGCTGATGTGTGATGCATCAGACTATGTTGTGGGAGCGGTGTTGGGGCAACGCCTAGACAAGGTTCCTACGGTCATATACTATGCATCTAAAACACTTAACGACGCACAACTTAATTACACCACAACTGAAAAAGAATTACTAGTTGTTGCCTTTGCTTTTGAAAAATTTAGACAATATCTTGTGGGGGCAAAAGTGGTGGTGTGGACTGACCATGCGGCTATTAAGTACTTGTTGCAGAAGAAGGATGCTAAACTAAGATTGATTAGATGGATCCTTTTATTGCAGGAGTTTGATATTGAGGTCAAGAATAAAGCAGGGGTAGAGAATGTGGTGGCTGACCACCTATCTCGTTTGGAGAGGGTGGATGAGAAGGACATAAATATACCCATTCTAGAAACCTTCCCTGATGAGCAGTTGTTCACCCTTAAGCAAAAAGATCCTTGGTTTGCTAATATTGTGAATTATTTAGCCTGTAAGGAATTGCCTGCATATTGGGGTTATCAAGAAAAGAAAAGATTTTTTCATTCTTTACGCTATTACTTTTGGGATGATCATATTTTGATGAAACAGTGTAGGGATGGAATTTTGAGATGTGTACCTGAAGAGGAGTATGAGAGTGTGTTAAAGCATTGCCACACACTACCTACAGGTGGACACCATGCTAGTTCTAGGACAGCCGCAAAGGTGTTGGAGAGCGGATTATATTGGTCGACCCTATTCAAAGATACTTGCGACTTTGTGCGTAGGTGTGACGCATGTCAGCGGTCAGGTAACATATCAAAGTGGTAGGAAATTCCCTTGAATGTGTTTCAAGAGGTAGAGGTTTTCGATTTATGGGGTATTGATTTCATGGGACCCTTTTGTGTCCTCTAACTCCAACCTTTACATCTTGTTGGCTGTAGATTATGTGTCAAAATGGGTGGAAGCAATTCCAACCCGAACCAATGATGCAAATGTTGTATGTAAATTTGTAAAGGATCACATTTTCTGTAGATTTGGAGTGCCAAGGATGATCATAAGTGATGGAGGAACTCATTTCACTAATCGGAAATTTGGGGCACTGTTGAACAAGTATGGAGTGACACACCTTGTGGGTACACCATATCACCCACAAACACAAGGACAAGTAGAGGTTTCCAATCGCGAGATTAAAAAGATCCTTGAAAAGACGGTGTCGTCTAGTAGGAAGAATTGGAGTGATTTGTTAGTTGATGCGATATGGGCCTATAAGACTGCCTATAAGAGACCCATAGGAACCGCACCCTTTAGGTTGGTCTATGGTTGAGCGTGTCATCTTCCTGTGGCATTAGAACATAAGGCTCATTGGCGTTAAAAAGGCTCATTTTAATCTAGATGAAGCAGGAAAGACAAGGAGGTTAGAGTTGAATGAGCTTGATGAAATTCGGATGAATGCTTATGAGAACTCAAGACTGTACAAGGAAAGAACTAAGCAAATTCATGACCACCATATAGCTAGGAGAGTCTTTTTACCGGGAGAGAGTGTGTTGCTATTTAACTCAAGATTGAAATTGTACCCCGGGAAATTGAGATCTAGGTGGAGTGGACCGTTCATCATAGAAGAGGTATTTCCACATGGAGCGGTTAGGATAAAAGGAGAGAGGTCCTTCTTGGTCAATGGTCAAAGATTAAAGCATTATTTTGGGGAAGATTTTGTGAGGAAGGAGCATGAGGTGAAACTTATTGCTCCTAATTAATCCCAGCAATGGAGTCGTCTAGCCTAGGATGTTAAACAAGGGCACTTGTTGGGAGGCAACCCAACCATTAGGATTTTTGTTTCTTTCATTTCCATTAAGTTGTTTTATTAGTACTTAGTTTTTGAAAAAAATTTGTAAACCAGGTACCCTGACTCGTTTGTTGAGTGTGCAGTCTGTGGTTGAGTCAGTGCCACCGAAACAGGGTCAGAGAGATGGGCATATCAGCTGATAACAGTCGGTGCCACCGACATTTCTAAAGAAAGTGCAGAACTCGGATGCGGTTAACTGATGAGTCGTCGGTACTACCGACACACAAGTCGGTGACACCGACTTGGCATGGTGTCCCAGGTGCGGTGGGTGCGTCGGTGCACCGAGAAAAAAAAAAGTCGATCATCATGTCGGTACCACCAACCAAAGGAAACACCGATCTGTGGACGACCCTGATCTATGGCTCAGATGTGCCCACGTGGACTATCCGAATATTCGATCCCGCCAAAAAGTCGGTGCCACCGACTCGTCAGCAATCCGGAAAAAGAAGATCGCGCACTGACAGTCGTCGATGCACTGAGGGCTCAGATTCGGCCCCAGAAGTTGGTGCCACCGACCTCATGTCGGTGCCACCGACTCTGTCGCAGCAGGTCGGCGTCGGCCCTATAAAAGGGAGGTTGTGGTTTGTTTCTTTCTCACAACTTGAAGAACCACGACTCCAACGAGAACGAGCGGCTACTCCGAGCATCCAGAGGCTTCATCGAGCTCTTCCTTTCTTAATCTTCTTCTTCTCCGCTCACTCCATCATCATGGCCAGACGAGGAGGACCCCCTGGCGCTCTTATGCCACGACCACACCTCAGCCACCCCTCGACGGAGATGAGGAAGGTCTATGAAGAGCTTGCAAAGCGGCCGTTCGCACCTACGCGATACGGCGATCGTTAACTGCTGGAGGATATGGGCTTCACCGACAATATGGCGTACGTTCTCGAGCAACATGAGTTCACGGGAAGGTCTGTGAACCCAATCTTTGGTGGGTGGCCGGCGTACAAGGAAATCGTCATCGAGTTCATGGCGTCACTGGAGATTTGTGTCACCCCCGACCAGGCGCGGCCGTCAAGTGGCGAGTGGAGAGAAGGGTGGATTTTCGCTTGTACAACACCAACTACGCTCTTACTCTCCGTGCCTTCAACGACATTTACGGGTGGCCACATATGCCATGTCGTCAGCCTGAGAACGTCGATTTGGACGCCATCTGGAAGGATTTTGTGACAGCGTCGGAGGGTAAAAGGATGAACTTCCACCATAGTTCTTTGGCAGACTTCGAACATCCCTTTGTTCGGGTGCTTCATCAGTCGCAAAGTCAACCCAAGCGCAAGCAAAGGTACAAGTGTTGGACTTGTACTTTCTGTATCATCTTATGGAGGGAGAGCCGGTCAGTTGGGGAGTATTCTTTCTCCAGCACATTATTCAAGTGAGGCGCAATGTCAAGCGGGCTACGCCCATACTGTTTGGGGGACTTATCACCCCCGTTGCTCTTCACTTGGGCCTTGATCTCTCTACTCTGGAGCCGCTGACCTCCAGGCTACGCATCGACCGTCTTCATTTTAAGCAGTCCGGCCTCATCACTGTGGAAAACGATGTCATCTACGCCACATGCTCAGTTGATGATATTTTCTACAAGCGTTGACTTCCTGATCCCATCTTCAACATCAGGGGAGTTGGGCACTATAAATGGTCGGTCGTGGACGACGAAGACAATGATGGACAACAGGAAGGTAATGATGAGGAGGACGAAGAGGAAAGCGACGACGTGGAGGAAGTGGAGCCCACCATTCCTGTGAGACATAGAGTGGCTCCACGGAAGCGTCATCGCCATTACGCTGCCTCATCATCTTCTGCTCCGCCACCCTCTCAAGGAGAGGATGCATACTCTATGGCGGGTATGTATACTATGTTGTAGGACATCCAGACGCATCAAAAACAGCAAACCCAATCCCTGGCTGGCATTCAGGACGTGCAAGGTCGGTTGTATACCAACCAGCAGGCGATCTATGAAAATGAACGTCTTCTCTTGGCCAACCAAGAGAATATGCATCAGCGTCTGCAACGGATGGAAAATTATCAGCAGCCTTTCTTTGATTATTACTGGAGCCAGGGGTACTTTTGAGGTTACCCGATGTCGCCGGACATGCCCCCGTCTGATCCGACCTTCCAGGGGATGTTTCCTCCCCAGGACCCCACACAACCACCGCCACCACCATTCTGAGTCGGGTATCACTGTTCCACCTCTTAAGTTGGGATGTTGACTATGAGGCCATAGTCATATTCAAGCTTAGGGGGGGTGTTGGAACAGCTTCTACCTTAGTTTTTATTTTTTTATTTTAGCCTTTTGTTTGTTTTATCTTGAGAAAAGTAGTTAGTTTTCTTGTTAGTTTTTCTGTTATGTAGGATCCACAATCTATCTAGTGTAATCTGTGGAGAAGTAAATGCATGGTTTCAATTGAGAATATCAATCTCTGGGTTGGGTGCATTATAAAAAAAATATGTATGAGCTTATCATGCAAGTAATCGAGTCACACAATTGAGGAAGTGCTTGGGTAAGTCAGTTTTAGACATTAGAGCATAAATGACCATCTAATTTGTCTAAGAAAGTAATTGAAAAGGATTGTTGAGCCTAAATTGATCAAACACTAACGTGACCTTAAATTAAAATTCAAGAAAGAAACCCCTTGATTATCCTGTACACAGGTCATTAAAGAGGGACATATGATTTTTTTTGTAGGTTCTCTCTCTTAGTCGTGTGATCTCACCCACCGCATACCTTTGACTCACACCCCACCATAAGAGGATTGAGCACATGCTATCATTCTTTCTTTTGATTGCATAATAGACCTTGCATAGTAATTGTTTATTTTTGCTTGCATTAATGCATAAAAAATATATAGAAAAATCATACATGCACAACAAAACCATGGTGCATGTCATTTAGTTGCATAACACCTTTGTTCATATAGTTGCATATGCATGACATTTCTTCTTGCATAAAAATCTTGTCTAACTTCTCCTTTCTTAATAAAAAATTAGTGATTGTGCCCATTCTTTTAAAAAAAAATTAATTAAAGGTGTAGTGCAATTAGAAGCCCAAGGCAATTTTATCATGATTGAAAGGGGGCTTAAATGAAAAAAAAAATACTTATATATTTCTGAAAGTTCAAGGACACAATTCTACCTAATTATATAGAAAAGTTAGCACATGATATAGTTTTGTAGATATTTTATCTTATATTGAGATGAAATAATAGTTGCATGCATCATTCCACCCTAATGATTAGGCATTAGGAGCATTCTAAAAAAATCGCATCATCATAGGTTCATCATGATTTTTGATTGCATGAATGATTTTATGTGCTCATGATTCTTCCACAACCACCTATTTCGACCACCCGTTGCTCTTATTGGTAGGCCACTCAAATGTTTTCTCCTCATTCATTATTTTATCAGGAGAACTGCTTCCATGTAGATGGTAGGTAGAGAAAAGAGCAACGTAGATAGGAAATCACACGATGCATCAAGTATGAACCGAACGATTCTATCATATTAACTGCTTTAACTGATAGTGTCTCATTGATTGGGGGTGGACATCCTGGATAGAGGTTTTTTGTCGCCTATAGGGCAGTTAGTGTTCAGTGGTCAGTGAAGGCCGGAAGGAGGACCGAAAGGTGGAGATTTTTAGGTGTACCTTATGCATCATGTCATTCAGCTGACTTATCACAATCAGATCCAAAGGTGTTGTTGCTCGAGGACGAGCAAGATTCAGCTTAGGGGAGTTTGATGTACGGATTTTGAGTCGCTTATTGCAGGCCTAGTTTACATTCATTTTGTGCATTTGTTAGTCAATTTGTTGATTATATGTGCATAAATCTTGATAATTGCCTTGTATACTCTTTGTGCATCAAACTATGCTTATTTCATCGTAATTATATTATTTTATATATTTATCGGCTTAATACATGGTCCTTGTCAAATTTCAGGAGCTTCCATATATTTGAAGAGTCGGTGCCACTGACCACACAGGTCGGTGCCACCGAGATGACATCAGGGACAACCTCAATCGGCCAAAAGAGTCGATGGCACCGACCACCCAGGTCGGTGCCACCGAGATAGCATCAGAGAGGAAATGAGAAATTTGTATCAACTCGGTGCCACCGACATTCCAGTCGATGGTACCGACTCAGTCAGAGATCGGCCAAAGCCCGATGTCGTCGGTGCCCCCTACCACCAGGTCGGTGTCTCCGACTCTGTCAGATTTCAGCACCCTAAACCGGTCGCCCCGATCCAACGGTCTATGTTATGTGGTACCGTAAGTGACATAGGACAAACAGGGAGGACAGCCAGACCAAAAGGAGATCAGGTTTTACATCGCACGACGGCCAGAAGAGAGAGAGAGAGAGCACGGAGTCGAAGGACGACGACTAGACGATTCGAGCACCTCCGACGGACGTTTTTGCTGTCGGAAGACTGCATAACGTGCGTTTCTCGAGGAGGATCATCTGGGGCACCTTCTTTCCAGGGGTTACACGAATCTCCTTCATGTTTCCCACGTTTTTCTTCTCTCCTTCTATGTGTTCTCAACTGAAAAACATGTGGGGCTAAACCCTTCTTTTCCTTAGGACCCGGGAGTAGCCCGGGGAATCGTTGTATTGACTATTTACATGATTTAGTATAAGTTTATCTTTATTCCTGGATACGTAAGTGTGGATTTGAACGACTTATCACTGCTTGATCACCATCGATAGGGTATTAGACCAATAATCACTCCGGAAGGGGGATTAACGATTAGAAAATCATAACTTGTACACTTCCCTACGCGTTCCTTGGAATAGGTGACGTACGGGTAGTGGAAAGAACCCAGAGTTTTCATTAATGCACCTGAACTAAGAATAAATTACCATAGACATGGAATTGGCTTAGATTTAGGTAGTGAATTGTATCGCGAGAGCGAGCAATTCGGGCTACAGGCTTTCTATCTAGGTTAGAAGTAGGAATTTATATTAATTCGGTAGAGATAATATACAACGAGACCCCGTGGTGAAACTAGTAATCCTAAGAAATTCAACCATATTCGAATCAATCATTTTCATTTTCTCTTAATTTTCTTTTGCTTTGTTAAAGCTCAATTCAACATTTTCAACCGGCTTAGTTGATCGTACTGTAGTTAGTAGTAGTCACTGAGACTACGTCTCCCTGAGTTCGACTCAGGCCTCACAAGGCCTATATTACTCGACGCGTGCACTTGCGTTTTTACGCACGGTTTTGGTGTGTCAGGTGCCAAACCTAATAATAAGACAAAATTTCGCATAATAAGGAAAGTTGTTAAGCCATCTAAGTAGGGTGCTAACCCTAAGTTTTGAAAATAAGATGAGTTACCATTCAACTAGGCTTGGTAGGCCTAAATTTTGAGGACAAAATTCCTTTTAAGGAGGGGTGAATGTTACATCCTTGAAATTTGTAGATTTCAAGCCTAAATGAATTAGGGAACAAATCACAATGAAGTGTTTTGAGGGATCTTGGATTGATGATTCTAAACCCTAGAATTAGATTAAATGATCAATTTAAGGAAATAATGTGCTTTGAGCATATGAGATCATATGGAGTTAATATAAGATGCAAAGATTATAAAAGCCTTAATTGAGTAATTGGGAGTGTGTTCAAGCTCATGGAATCTTTGGAAGGCCCAAGATAGGATTCATGGGACTTTGGGACACTTTTCAGCCCAATTGGTTAATCAGAGTTTATATATGAGTCTTTGGGATATAAGATTGGAAGATGAGTATTTCGAGCACATGGGAAATGATCATCATAACCTTATATGATGGATAATCCATATATATATAGGATTATGTACGAAAATCCAAGATAAACTCAGACATATAGTGATCTCAATAATTAATTAAAGGGATTATCCACCTAGTTCTTGGAAGCCAGATAATGGAACAATATGTAAGTTTCCTCAAGGAAATAGGAATCATGGTTTAAAGAAAAGGAGAAGTTTGGTAACCCAATGAACCCCGATTATGAAGTATGATTGGAAAAGGATTCAATGAGTTTCCATGTGGGGAGAATAATTGATTTAAAAGAATATATGTGAAGAGAGAGAGAAGAACAATCTAGTTTTTAAGCATGAAGTCGTTCCTAATGGTTTAAGGATCAAGTCATTCATGTCTACCACATAGAGATATGTTTTCCCTTTATGACTTGTGGATGCCAAATCCAAAAGGGGTAGTTACTCTCTCAAGGACTCTTTTTGTTAAGAATTAAGAGAATAAGAAAGGGTGGAAATTGAGGGCTAATAAATTACCTTTCATGTTATCATTTGTGATATGAGTTGGTCTCCCACACAACTTGTATATTAGTAACGTGATGGCTTCTTTTCAAAAAGTAGAAAAGGAAATAATTGCTTTCCTTGTAGCCCACAAAGGATCCCATAGACATGTATACAAATAGGGATCCCTGGAGCCTTCAGGATTCACCACGGACATGGTCTCCAAACCCTACTATCGTGGGAAATCTGGAAAAGGCAAGACCCGAGGAAAGAGACCGTATGGGACCTCGCTCCCAGCAAGCTTTAGCCTTGGACCCTGTAGGACGTGTGGAACCCCGAGGAGGGTCGATGATGTCTGAACCCTCCTGGTTCTGTAATGCGGACAACGTTCGTAGAAGAGAGCCACGACGAGGAGCCTGCTACTAACGACACCACCCAGCGATCTTATACCCTCTGCTCCCCATCCTTCTAGGGATCTTGACCGCTTAGTAGATGGGTCGAGCGTCGCCATGGGTCCAAGATGCGGAGGAAGTGGCCGGAGGAATTGTTGTTGTAGCCAAAACTACAGGCGCCGCTACGCTGCAATACCTGTCGGGTTGGGAGTTCAGCCGCCGGTGAAGGAGGGAGGAGGAACAAGGAGACAGTGGTTGCACCTTGAAGATAGGTGCGGCAGTTTGGTAGCTTTGCACGGAGAGGAGGCGGCTAGTCGGGGACGGTGTTGCGTGACGCATCCGTGCGCCTGAGAACAGTGGCCGCAGTCGCCCCTTCGTGAGGTTGAAGGTGATCGCAGATCAAAGGACCAAATACCCCCCAGCACACAAGGGACCTTATCCATCGAGGTAAGGGCAAATTAGTAATTTGGTTATGTTTTTAAGTTTTAACCACGTTGGCAGGCGAGGCTGAGGGGGCCCAGACCATTGGTCGGGCAGGCTACGTGGGTTTTACTATATTTTGCCAATAATAATGACATGGCTTAATCTAATTGGCCTAATGATGCTAATTTGGTATTAAATCGTAACTAAATATTGGTAAGTCAGGTCCTGACAAGTTATATATGGAAATTGATCAGAAAAATGCAAGGAATCTGAATAAAATATAATCAGATTCTAAATAAGCTTCATGTTCTAGAAGTATATGCAATACATGTTTTGATATGGTTAACATAAAGGAAAGACCTAGATTCCTTTGAATTGATGCTTAATTGAGTAGATTCGTTTATGTCGAGTTAATACCTGATCTTGTCATGTATATGAGGAAATCTTTAATAATTGACGTTTCTAGATTAATAATATTATACATGTTGATTTAGGGTTTTGAAACCAATGTGGATACCTTTCTATGATCTTAATGCTAGTAATATGATCTAGGTAGCACGGATAACCTAATATGCTTAAGATGATGAATAGGGTTTCACCTAATATGCATAACTAAAGATTGTAATCTTAGAAACCATGATATGATGGAATTAGGGTTTGTGACCCTAATCCCTAGTCTAAACATGAGATAACCCTAAATCCTAGTTTAGGAGCGCATTTAGATCTGTTTAATGTAATGTGGATATATGGTGACACATATGTAGTATGTATATCTCAGATTGAATGCATTGTTGCGTGGATGTTTGGATACACTCTTAAAGTACATGTGATATATTATGCATGGTTTCTGCAATGGCATAAGGTACGTGTTTACGCTTATGAATACATGTATCGAATTCTGAGTTTGTCGAGGTTTCTCGATGAGATTGAACTAATGATAAGCTGCTTGCTTGTTTATTTACTTCTTGCAAATTATAAAGTTCCTATGAGTATCATGTAAAGTAAATAACAATATTCTAAACCCTGGGTTAGACTGATCTTAAGAGTAATGCAGACGAGCCTGGAGGGACAGTGATTACACCTGAGGTAGTAGACCAAATATGGGTTAGAATATGAAAGCAAGTTTATGTTCCTATGTTCAAATAAAAGATGTTTGCTTATATGAGTACTTGTGATTATTGTGATTATTGCATGAACCCACGTACCAGTATAGAAATATACTGACCGCGTATTTGTTTGTCGGCGTTTTTGGTATCATGTATGCTTGATTCGTGGACATGAGGTTACTGATAAAAGATGATGAAGACACTAAAGTAATTCGTGAAGGTTTAGTCATAGTGGTATATCTTCACACATGTACAAGTTAATTCCTTCTAAAATTTAGGTAACTCCTTAGAGGAGTTTTTTATGCAAACATGTAATTATTTGTTCATTAATGGAAGTTTACTATTCTGTACTATTTCTTGAATTTGATCCTGGAATTTATGAGTAATGATCTGCGACTTTAAGGTCTTTTGGACACTCAAAAGTGTGGGTTGTTACATACTCTCTTATCCTATAAAAGAGAGAGCATTGTCTTTGTTTTAGACATCAAAAAGACTTTTCTCTTCTATATGGTATCAGAGCCATCCGGCTGATACTTTACGGTAAAGATCCAGCAACATCCAACAGGAGAGCAATCAGCAGGAGAATCAACAAAGTCCCATGTATGTCGATGATTAAGGGTCTGCATTTCAGTCTCCATAGCTTGGCACCATGTAGGATGTTGTAAAGCCTGGCCAACATTCTTAAGAATAGAAACAGTTGATACAATAGAGGTAAAATTGGCAAAGATGGTCCCAGATTAGCAGTAGAACAAAAATTTCTAATAGGATGTAGTGTACAAGACCTGGTCCCTTTATGTAGACCAATCGAAACATCTAAATCAGAAAATACCTGAGATTTAGGGGGATCTACCAACGGGGATATAGGAAAGTGTAGAGAAGGGGCCATGGAGGGAGGTGTAGCTTTCGGTCTTTGTTGGTACACTTTCAGAGGTGGAGTGGTGCAACATCTGTAGGAGGCAAGTAAGTCTCAACTAACACAGGCGGTGGTGTATCAACCAAGAGATCAGAGGACAGAGTAGATCCTGTTGCAGAGTAGAACGACATATGCTCAAAGAAGACCACATCAACACTGACAAACCATTTCTTTTTAGAGGAATCATAGCATTTGTACCCTTTCTGAGTCCGAGAGTAGCCCAAGAAACACATTTTGTAGACCGTGGATCAAGTTTAGTCAAACCAAGACGTAAGTTCTTGACAAAGAAAGTGCTTCCAAAAATCCAAGGAGCACAACAAAAAGTGGGGCATCAGGGTACAAAATTTGATAAGACAACTAATTGCCAAAAAAAGAGGGCATGCGGTTAATGAGAGAACAAGCAATATAGATAGCTTCAGGCCAAAAAGTTTTGGGTACATTATCGTGAAAAAGAAGGGCGCGGGCAACTTCTAGAAGATGACGATTCTTGCGCTCAACAACCCCATTTTGTTGGCGATATATGAATAGGAAGTTTGATGAATAGTACCCAATTTGTGATAAAACTGGCTGATAGAGGATTGCACAAACTCCAAGGCATTATCAATGCAAAAACCTTAATGGATATGTCAAACTGAGTACGGATTACAGCAAAGAAAGTGGTTATAGTGTCTAGCATGTGAGATTGGCCTTTCAATAAAAACAACCATGTAATTCTAGAAAAATCATCAATAAAGCTCATAAGGTACCAAAATACAGATGTACTTGGAACAGAAAATGGGCCCCAAACATCAACATGCACAATATCAAAATGTTTTTTTGAACCAATACAGGGTCTTTTTGAAAAACTGACACGAGTTTGTTTGCCTAACTGGCAAGTTTCACAATAAAAAATAGAATCTAAAATAGTAGGAATTAAATGCTTCAATTTTGCAATAGATGGATGTCCTAGTTAATAATGCCATTGGAGGCCTGTTACAGATGCAATCAGCAAAGCAGTAGTCTTTGGTGTATCCAAGTAGTACAATCTATCTGGTCCCTCATGGCCCGAACCAATCCTCATCCTCGTGCAGAGATCCTGAAAAACACAACCGTCCGGGTCAAAAGTAATAGAGCACTGAAGGCTCTTCACAGTTCTACTAACAAATAATAAATTCAACAGAAATTTGGGAGCATAAAGAGTTGAGCACAATAAGAGTTTGTTAGGAGTACAGATATTCCCTATACTAGAAACAGGAGTCTGGGAGCCATCAACAAGAGTAATAGGTGGCACAATAGAAGTTATATGGAGTTCAGAAAAAAGTGCATAATTGCCAGAAATATGGGTGGCGGCGCCAGAATCAATCGCCCATTTATTTTTACCATTAGATGCAGACGAGGCAAGGAGAGCAGAGCCTCCATCAGCAGAGGCATCAGTAGTGGAGGACGTGAACCATGACTGAAACAGCTTTTTGAACTCGAAGCGAATCCACTATGCAGATTGCTGAGATGAGGAGGATGGTGCAGAATCAGGTTGATCAATAGTGACCTGATTGGCCCATGCAGGCTTATCATGCTTGATCCAATAGCGATCTTCAGTATGGTTTGTGCGATTACAGAAATGACAGTAGCGATGTTCAGAAGATGGGTCGGGACCAAATGAAGAAGAACCACGACCAGGCCCAGCAGTAGAGCGACTACGACCTCGGCCTCGGCCACGGCCATGGAAGGAGTCTCCTAAGCGGACAGCTAGAGCAGCAGCATCCGAGTGGTCAGGTGACAAAGGAGAGATTGACGGAAGCCGTTAGACCCATTTTAGGACATCACGCAGGGTAGGCAACGAGTCACTGGACAGGATCTGAACTACCACTCTAGAGATTGAGTGGGGTAAGCCCGCAAGAAATTGCACTAGTTGAATTTCATTGCGTCGTCGTTATATTTCAGTGGTATCAGCAGAGAGGGGGTGATATACCTCAAACCCATCCCAAAGAGTACAACATTGATTATAGTAATCCTCTATAGGTTCCGTAGCAAAATACTCCTTTTTAATCAGGTGTTTGAAAATTTGAAACACTTCCTTCGGATTTTTCTAATGAGAGTAAACATGTGAGAGTGGATCCCACATGACTTTAGCAGTCTAAAGGCGAAGAAGTGACTGGTTGATTTTGAGCTCAACACTGTTGACCATCCAGGTCATGACAACGAACTCTTCCTTAGTCCACACATCGTAGGTTGTTCAGTTTTATCATCGGCGCTATCAGCAGGCATGGCAAGAGCATCATAAGTAAGATGCAAGTAACGGCCATGAGCTTTGACATTTCTGACCCTAATCCTATTCCTATATTGTGACAATAAGTCTGCAATATTCATCGCCAACAATCCAACATTTCATGAGCGCACCAAGCATATTGAGGAGGATCGCCAATTTGTCTGAGAAGATGTCTTATCTGGCAATATCTCTACCCCATATACACACAGTTCTGATCAAGTAGCATATATCTTCACAAAGCCTCTTCCAAGGCCAGATTCACTACCATGGTGGACAAGCTGAGCATGATTGATATCTATGCTCCACCTTGAGGGGGAGTACTAGTATATATGCTTTATTGCGTTATACTATGTTATTTGTTTTACTATAGACTTTCGACTTGTCTTGTCTTTAGCTTTTCTTTTATCCATATTGCCTAGTTCTGTTTCTGACTTACTCTCTCCTATCCTATAAAAGAGAGAGCATTGTATTTGTTTTAGACACATCAAATAAAGACTTTTCTCTTCTATAGAAAGAAAAGGAAAAAGTTAGTGATTGCCCCCTTGTTCTTTTTTGGATTCTTTATAAGACGGGCACCGGGGGTCTCTTTTTCCTTTTTTTGTTGCTTATACAAAAATAGGTAACAAACAAGAGAAGAATGGAGATGAAGGGATAAAGCTTCAGATCATCCTTCAAGGAGGAGATACGACACAGGATAAAGCTCCCCCATGCAATAGACCCTACAACTAACAGCCGGTCCAGCTTGCAGTGGTGGTGGCCCGCAAGGTTGCTGTTGTTGTGTCGGTTGGGGATGCAGTTGTGGTTCCCTTTCTACGTTGAGCCCTGCTGGGCTTGGAAGCGGCTGTTACAATACAACCACTACAGTACGCCGCTACTGTATTATTAACTGCTAGATTTTAAGTGATGCACTGTTGTAATACAATGTGCAAGAAAAAGTAATTCTTATTAGTTTCTAATGAGGTACTAGCTCTCCTATATATAAGAGTCCAGGGAATACATAGTACACTTAAGTGGATAAACGGATCCACACTTAAGTGTACTAATAACAAACATAGAAAATGAAGACAATGGGACTAAGCCCACTTGACAAAAAACCACTTATACTAACAACTACTGTAGAGTGGAGAATTGTTGTTTATTGAATGAATAAAACAGTGTACATAGTAGTCTCTTATATAGCAAACAGAAAAAGAGACTAGTTAAGATGCAACCCATATGGGACTAAACAACATAAGAAATAGAATAAGTGGAGCACATGCTAAGCACATGACGCTCAAGTAAACACATATCTTTATACTCCCCCTCAAGCTGGAGCGTAGATGTCGAAGAGGCCCAGCTTGTCAATCAGCGTCTGAAAGCGATTTTTGGGTAGCACCTTGGTGAAGATATCTGCAAGTTGTTTCTCCGTGCTGATATATGGAGTGTGGATCTGTCCAGACATAACCATTTCTCGTACAAAGTGGCAGTCGACTTCAATATGTTTGGTTCTTTCATGAAAAATAGGGTTGCTCGCAATAAAAATAGATGCCTTATTGTCACAGAACATAGGGATGGGGTTAGACGGAGAGATGTCAAATTCCTTCAGAAGACTGCGGACCCATAGAAGCTTACATGTAGTATGAGCCATCGCTCTATATTCTGCTTCAGCACTAGATCATGCAACAACCGTTTGCTTTTTACTGCGCCATGTAACCAGATTGCCCCCCACAAAGGTACAATATCCAGATGTGGATTTTCTATCAGATCTACTTCCTGCATAATCAGAGTCAGAAAAACCAGATAGATCACAATGGCCATGTTTCTTGTATAATAGACCTTTCCCAGGAGCACTTTTGAGATATCGAAGAATGTGACAGATAGCATCCCAGTGACATTGTCGTGGTTTATCAAGATACCGACTCACAAACCCAACAGCAGCAGCTAAATCAGCTCGAGTGACAGTCAGGTAGATAAGTTTGCCTACTAGTCTCCTGAACTGGTGTCAATCAGCATATAGGGGAGAAGATTCACTGTCCCAATCCATATTGGGATCCAGAGGTGTGTTGGCTGGCTTGCAGCCTAACATGCCTGTCTCTTGCAACAAATCCAAAACATATTTCCGCTGTGATAGGCACAATCCAGCAGAAGATCTAGCAACCTCAATACCCAGAAAGTATCGTAATTTACCAAGGTCCTTAGTGATAAAATGTTGTGCTAGATAGTTTTTGGTTGCTTGAATCCTTGCATTATCGCTGCCAGATAAAATAATGTCATCAACGTACACAATGAGAATAACAAGCCCTGTTGTAGTTTTTCGTATGAAAACAGAGTGATCAGCCTGCGATCGTCGAAAGCCGAAAGAAAGTAAGATTTTACTGAGTTTGTCAAACCATGCTCGTGGGCTTTGTTTTAAGCCATATATCGCCTTGCGAAGTTTACAGATTTTTGAAGCAGACTCCCCCTGAGCAACAAATCCGGGGGGTTGCTCCATGTAGACAGCCTCCTGTAGATCGCCATATAAAAAAGCATTTTTCACATCAAGTTGGAAAAGAGGCCAGTCTTTATTGACTGCAACAGATATCAGAATGCGAACATAATTGAGACGAGCTACTGGAGAAAAGGTTTCAAAATAATCAACTCCGTAGGTCTGGGTATATCCTTTTGCCACGAGACGAGCTTTCAGACGCTCAATGGTACCATCTGGCTGATATTTAATGGTGAAGATCAAGCGACAACCCACAAAATGGCATGAAGATGGTCGGTCAACCAGATCCCAGGTATGTTGGTCATTCAGAGCTTGCATTTCCTATTCCATAGCATGTTTCCAGGCAGGATGACAAAGCACCTCCTTGGTGGTTTTAGGAATAGTCACAGCAGATAAAGCAGATGTAAAATAGGCAAAGCTATCACTGAGATTGGCAGATGAGCAGAAGCGACTAATAGGATGATGAGTACAAGAACGAACACCCTTCCGTAAACTAATAGGAATATCCAAGTCAGAAAGTACCTCATCCAGTGGTGGATCATCCGCAGACGGAGGAGTTGGTTCGGCCAGGGCAGTGACGGGCTTTGGTCTTCGCTTGTAGACTTGTAGAGGGCGTTCTTGAGGCACAGTAGCAGGAGGCAGATCTTCTACCAATGGTATTGGAGTGGTAGCCAAAATATCAGTAGTCAAGTGTTCCCCGGTAGCAGAGTAATAGGGCATATGTTCAAAGAATATCACATCCGCACTAACATACCAATATTTCGTAACTGGATCAAAACAGCGGTAGCCTTTCTGAGTGCGAGAGTACCCTAAAAACACACACTTCACAGAACGAGCATCTAACTTGGTAAGACCGGGGCGAAGATTTTTCACAAAACATGTACATCCAAAGTTACGAGGCGGCACAGAGAACAGAGGTTTATCAGGAAATAAAAGGGCGTACGGAACCTGATTTTTCAAAACAGAAGATGGCATGCGATTGATAAGGTAGCATGCGGTGGACACAGCATCAGGCCAAAAACAATGAGGTACTTTATAATGAATGAGGAGGGTGCGAGCAACCTCAAGAAGGTGTCGGTTCTTCCGTTCCGCTACGCCATTTTGTTGTGGGGTGTATGGGCAAGTAGTCTGGTGGATAGTTCCTTGGGACACACAAAAAGAAGTAACAGCTTGTTGCATAAATTCAAGGGCATTGTCTGTGCGAAGGGTTTTAATAGATTGATCAAATTGTGTTTTAATTTCAGCAAAGAAAGTGTGAATGCAATCTAACACAGTATTTCGACCTTTGAGCAGAAACAGCCAAGTGGTACGAGAATAGTCATCAATGAAAGTCAGAAAGTATTTCACACCAGAATGATTGGGCACAGAACATGGTCCCCAAATATCTGCATGTACTAATTCAAAAAATTCTTTATAAGAAATAACTTTTTTAGAAGGAAAAACAGATCTAGAATGTTTGCCCATAACACAGGTCTCATAGGAAAAACTATCGCCTGATAAGTGCGGAAAAAGATGCTTCAATTTTGCCGCAGATGGATGTCCAAGCCGAACATGCAACTGTAGACCTGTCACAGAGGTAGAGATCATCGCCTTCGGAGCAGGTGGTCCATCCAGGTAGTACAACGGCCCATCAGGTCCTTCACGGCCCGAACCAATCCTCATCTTCGTGCGGATATCCTTCACAATACAACCAGAGGGATCAAATTTGACAGAGCAGTTTAGTTGTTTAATCATTTTGCTGACTGAAAGCAAATTAACAGGAAATTTCGGAATGTATAAAACTGAATTTAGATGCAGCTTTCGTGAAAGAGGAACTGTGCCGGTGCCGTGAATAGCAGTTTTAGATCCATTTGCAACAGTGACAGATGATATTGGAGTTGTTGTACTAAGTTTTGAAAATAAATGAAGAGCACCAGTCATATGAGTGGAAGCACCTGAGTCAATGCACCACTATTTGTTACCAGAAGATGATGAGGTGAGCATGGCAGATGAGCCTGATGTAGAGGGTAGTTGTGCAAGACGCTCTTGAAGCATTTTCTCGAACTCTGAGCGTAGCCAATCAGTGTTGGTTGGTGCAGGTGATATTTCAGTAGGAGAGTCAGCGACGGCAGCATCATCAGCGGTTTGGTTAGCCCAAGCAGGTTTACCGTGCTTGATCCAGCATCGGTCCTCAGTGTGATTGTCGCGACCACACCAGTTGCAGTGACGTGGGCCTTGAGAAGTACCCCGACCTGGTGTAGAAGATCCTTGGCCGCCAGAAGGAGGAGGTCGTCCACCGCGACCGCGACCACGGCCACGGCCACGACTAGAGTCAGTAGAGCGCGCAACTAGTGCAGGATGCTCAGGAGCAGGTGTGGGAGTCAGAGAAGGCAGTCTCTGAACTCTTTTGAGGACATCGCGAACAGTGGGTAGTGGATCGCTTGACAGAATTTGATCAACAACCCCCGAGAAGGAGGCAGGAAGGGCAGCCAGAAAATGCACAAGTTGAAGTTCATTTCTTTGTTTCTGGGCAATCTTGATATCAGCAGTCAGAGGGTGATACAATTCATATTCATTCCACAAAGCAGAACATTGATTATAGAAATCGTCAATAGACGTGTCAGTGGAGAATTCCTTCTTGGCGAGCTGTTTGAAGATTTCGAAGACCCGCTTTGGATTCTCCTGATGTGAGTACACATGTGCCAAATGATCCCACATCGCCTTGGCATCATGATGGCAGAGAAGAGATTGACTGATCCGGGGCTCAGAGCTGTTGAGGATCCAAGACATGACGCCCGAATCATCCTTGGACCACTGGATGTAGCTTTGTGTAGTCTTGTCATCAGAATCCGCCATAGGAGCATCAGGAGGATTGGTCGTAAGATGGTGATATCGACCCTGTGCCTTGACATAGAGAACAAACAACGCTGACCATAGATGGTAGTTGGACCCGCCGTCGAGTTTCACCGTAGTGACACACAGAGATCTGGGGGGCTCAGAGTAGGCCATAGCAGCAGCAGACGTCGACGTCGTAGAAGCAGTAGAGACCCTTAATGGGCAAAGAAGAACCCGAAACGGGCAGAGGTAGCAGGGATCTGACGCAGCAGATCAGAAGAACCCGAAAACGGGCAGAATATGCATAGAAACCTACGCCTGCATGAGAAGAAACTCAACGTTCCCCCATGAGGCGCAGGCAGAAATACCCACGGACAAAGAGGACTCTCAACTTAGATGGCCAGCGGACACCCGAACAAGAACTGACGGAAGCTCGGTCGTAGACGTAAAAAAAATTAGAAAGTGTTCAGGCCTTACGTAGGAGTGTAGAAATTGTTTTTGGTGGAGAATATGGTGGAAGAGGGTATGGATGGGTAGATAGGATAGAGGAAGAGAGGAGGAGAGGGCACGGGGTGGTGGTGGAGGCTGGTGGTGGTGGCTGTTTGGTGGTGGCTACTGCTGGAAGCAGCGGCGGCAGGGGTGGAGTGGGGCGGCGGGCTGCTGCAGGCAGTGGTGGTGGTGGGGGGGGGGGGGGGCGGCTAGGGAGGATTAGGGTGAGGGAAGGTGGGAGAGAAGGGAAGAAGAGGAGCGGGCAGGAGGAGGCTGCCGCCGGCGGGGGGGCGGCTGGGGGGGGGGGGTGTTAGGTCATGGGTGGGAAATTAGGGTGGGAGAAAATGGAGGCCTGCTCTTGATACCATGTAGAGTGGAGAATTGTTGTTTATTGAATGAATAAAACAGTGTACATAGTAGTCTCTTATATAGCAAACAGAAAAAGACCCATATGGGACTAAACAACATAAGAAATAGAATAAGTGGAACACATGTTAAGCGCATGACGCTCAAGAAAACACATATCTCTATAACTACAATATTAAAAAGACTTCTAAATCACTCCTGAGATCCTAACCGTAATTTTTCAAAAAAAACCACAATTACCACACTATTGGAAGCAATCAGGAAACCGGATTGGGTCAAAGAAAGTAGTTGACTTTGCACGTGTTCACAATAAGAGACAAATTCCTTCTTCACAAAAAAAAAATCCCCATTCTGCTTGCTTAATTACATATTAACATCACAGAAATACTATACGGCTAAACCTTTGGGAACAAGAAGGTTCATGGCCAGTCTTTCTGTATGATCAACCAACACTTGAAAAAGCACATTTTCTAATTCTTAAGCTTGTCTTTGAAGCAAGATACCACAAAGTTTAAACATATTTATTTCAAACTCTGAATACATGCTTATGACATATAAGTTATTTTCTGTGAAGTAACTTTTCAGAAATTCTGGAGGGAGAAGTGAGGGTTATAATATTGGAAGAGGAAATGTGCATGTCATAGGCTCATAGCAGATTCATTAAACTAGAAAACTATTAAGAGATTTATAAGGTCCTTGCTCATGAAGTTGGCGTACTTTAAGATGTCTGAAGATGAATAGATCTTCTTTACACATTCATATTATAAAAACAGTATATCATGTTAACTATTAACATAAATTCCGGCTGACATTCAGAAGTTAATGTCCGAGAAGAATATATATTTGCGCTCTATGCATACAAATATTTACCTTCAGGAGAAAAAGATGCCCACAGTACTCAGACATTTACTTATAAATAGGTTCAATACTACAAATCCGGAAATTAAGCTAACGGTCTGAGTTGTATTTTGCACAGTATTCAAAAAAATAATAAATGATGTATCTCCCATCTCTATCAATGTACTGATAATTTATATTTCTTATAATATAAGAGCCACATTAGTGGTAAAATTGTGTGTATCCTAGTGCCTTGTTTCTTTTTTTCTTAAATTTTTTCCCCAGCCAACCTAACCCCAAAACACATCTACCTTGCTCTCATATGTTGTCATCATGCAAAATCGAACCCATGACAATCAACCACTAGTTTGATTCTCTCTTAGGATGTGTCTCACTCTGTTAGGTATTAAGGTGTGTAACAGTCCTTGTGTTATGTCTGCCCTACCAACAGTCAACCAATTTATATATATGGTACTAATAGGTTAACAATGAGCAGAATATCCATTATGTTTTTTACTTCCGAATCAGGTTAGCCAAAAGATCAAAAGAACTTGCTAAACATATTAGTGATTGGCCAAATTTTATGCAATGATGGCGATTTAGCAAAGACGATGAATGCCGTGTTTTGTTGGAGCTAGCATTGAGACCTTCACGCGTAAGAAAATTCAGCACTTCATATATAAGCACTTAAGACTCAGTCTGGTTAATTTAGTTAACTAAGTAATTTGTGTCTAATTGTATATGGGTCCAAGTGTGTCTTGGTCCATTAGGGTTTAGTCTAAAGTCTGTACGCTTACCCCTTCTCCTATATAAAGGAGGGAGACTCCTCTTATCAAATATAACAATTAGCCGTCTATTATTATTTATATGGTATCAAAGCAGGATCCAAAACCCTAGTCGTGAGAGAGAGAAAAGAGAAGGATATGTAGCCCGCGGGTGGACACCCTTCTTCCTTGGGTCGGCTGCCCGCAGGCTATTCCATGGTTTTCATTGCTCCATCTTCCTATTTTGCCGCTACTCCTACCTCTCTACCTTCCGTCGCAATCTTGCCTAACTCTGCATCATCCCCTCCTGCTTCCTGCTAGCCAATGCCTCCCTACTGCCTTGTTGTTGCCACCAGATCTTGTAAACCCTTCTGTTCATAGCAATCGCCAACACCAACTACACCAGCATTCTTTTCCACTGCCCGATGCCGCTCAACTCTCTCTGCTGTTAAAAAAAATCCAATCTTTTCAAGTTTGTTGTCGGTCATCTATGGTAAAAAGGCGTCATTACCCTTCCCCCCACCCAGCATCCTTCAAGAGGTTTAGTCACGCGCTCGTCCGCGAACTTTGATCTTCCGATGGATTACGACCATTGACCCCGAACCGCGTGGATACCCGCACAACCACACTACTATTGCCGCCCAATACCCCCTCTACCGAAAACTTGTTTGTCTCCTTTCACCACTTCCCGCCCTGATTGCCTCAATGCTAACACCCCATGCTTCATTTCCCAACCTCTCCCGCAACCCTGTGTGGCCCATGGACCCTATCACTACTGAGATGCCGCCTCCATCGTTGCTCCATGGCGGCATCTTAGTAGACCGGGTTTGGGCGTCTTTGTTGTTGGAGTCAGATCTGCCGCTCCGTCCACTACTCCATCCTGAAGGATCTATTGTGATCCCTTCAACCCATCATCCTCGCAACTGACGTCAATGCTCAGATGCTACGCCTCGATATACTGCACCCAAACAGAAAGGAAAAGGTTGTCCTTCTAGTCCTCCAAACTCAAGAAGAAAGGCTTCCTTGAGGCTCCCATTCAGTTAGAGTACAGGGGAAGGGAATCCAATTACCCCACGTGGATTGGCAAAGACAATAACTAAAATTCTATTGTTGGTATGGTCATGGTGGCATTCGCTTGTTTAGGCATACTTTGCCTTACGTTCATGTCTACACATCTACCTACTTCTTCTATTCAATGGCGTGTATGAAGATTTGTGCTCGAATTCTACAAATTATTGTAGACCTTTTTTTTCGGGACCCCCTATTAGGGGGGGCCAACCCCCCCTCCCCCGGGGCAATGCTATGGCATGTATTTCCTGTCGGGGCGTTTCCACTCTTGGATCTTTCCGTGGTTGGTGTGAGGGGAGAAATAGAGGAGAGATGAGAGGGAGGAAAGGAAGATTATATTCTGCTGCAATTTACTTTTATGGATTTTTTATGTAATTTTTGAAGAACTTGTGGACATCTACTCTTAACGCATACTTCTATATGCTTCTTGGAGTACTTTGTATCTGGAGCTTATATCTTCTTATGTTGTCTTTTGGTTTGCTGATAGTCTTCTGTTCGGTTACGTCTACTTTATTGTGCACTAGCACTCTCTGGCTTGTCTGTGCTTTACGCACGTTGACTCTCTACTTGTCCATGCTTTCTGTGCATGTTGACTTTCTTCTACTGTGATCCAACACTCTCTGGTTTGTCTATGCTTTTATTTGCGCGTTAACATCGTCCATGCTTTGCACATGTTGATTCTTTACTTGTCCGTGCTTTCTTTGCACGTTGACTACTTATACTGTGAACCAGCACTCTCTGGACTTTTTTAATGTGAACCAGCACTCTCTGGACTTTGTGAACCGACACTTTCTAGACATTTCTACTGTAAACCAGCACTCTCTGGACTATGACGATAGCGATTGTGATTAAGACCTGTTGTTGTTTACTACAGCTCCAGATGCCACATCTTTTTGATCTAGAAGCTTCTGGTACTTGTTTGCGACCTGCACCGGCGACTTGCAACATGCTTCAGACCAGTGTTCTGAAAAGCGGTAATCGGTGTACGGGCAGACAGGGTACCGAAGAGTATATACGGTATGCGGGAGTATAATCGGTTTGATTTTTTTAATTAGTTATATATTCACATAAATTAATATACTAGCCTATATAATTACATATATTGTGTGTGAACAATAACAAATGAGAATGTAACTAGACAAATGAATTCATTTATAATGTAAAACATAATTAAAGAAACATGCAATAGGATGAACAACAAATTCACAATTAGATGTATCTCAATTAGATGAGAATACAATTAGGCATCTATGAACAAGCAATTAGATGAAGAGACAATCAGACAAATGGAAGAAAAAACAATAATAAGATAGTTAGAAATTGGGCGTCTATATGAAAATGAATGAAAGAAGATCACAATTGTTTATCATTTCATTGAAATGAAAAAACAAAACAGTAATTGGACTGGGAACAGGAAGATAAAATTTAGAAATCAAAATGTGAAGTCGAGATGTGAGGGAATTGGAGTGGAGAATTGTAATGGGGATTTGGAGTAATATACAAAAGAGAACAATATGAGGATGGTGAAACAAAACAAAAAATGATTAGAAGAAGAGGTCACGAATTGGAGGGGTGGAAATAAAGAAGATGATGTCGAAATTGGGAGATTGGGAGAGGATAAGAGGAGAAATAGGGAAACTAGGAGAAGATAGGAGGAGATCAAGTAAAGAGTGGAAGGGGCGGAATTACAGGATAAAGAGGACGAAGAAGAATTAAGGATGAGTGAAAAGAGGAAGAAGAAGATACAAGAGGAGCAGTAACGAGTAGGAGGGGGAAGAACTGTAGGAGAAAGGGGAAGACGAAAATATAAAGGAGGGAGCGGAACTGCAGGAGAAAGGGGAAGAAGAAGAAATAAAGAAGGGGGCAGAACTACAGGGGAAACGGGAAGAAGAAGAAATAAAGGTAGGGCCGGAATACGTACCTGTTGACTGGAGTTCCGTCGGGGTGGAGCGCCGCTGGCTGCTTCGAACCTCAATTTCGTCGTCGTGTGGTGCTGCGTCGCTGTTGAGGGGAGTTCCACCTCCGTCGCTGTGTAGAGGAGTCTTCTCCACCGCCGATGTGAGGAGCTGCCCTAGGAGCTGCTGTGGTTGAGAGAGGAGGTCGGGTTCTGTTGCGCGAGTGGGGATTGAGTCGGGGGAGAGTCAGGGGATTAGTCGGGCTTTTTTACTTTTGGCCCCTTCTTTTCTCTTTAATTGGCGCTGGTGGACTGTCTTTTTCAAAAATCGGGGATTACTCGGGCGATTAATCGCTTGGGCGGCTGAGTAATCGGTCTAGCCCGATTATATGACCGATTGGGCTTATTCGGCGCAGCACACTGCCCAAACCGAATAATCGGCCGATTAATCGGCCGATCGGACCGATTTCCTGAATACTGCTTCAGACTCAGATCCGTCTTGCTTGCATATCTTCTTTGGATTATCTACTTGAGGGGGAGTATTTGAGGGATGAGTGTTTTATTGTAATATTGAAGGAGAGAATTTCTTATATGGGCTTGGCTTATCTTTGATTCTGCTTCTTAGTTTCTTAGTTTGTCTCTTTGTTTGCAAGCTAACTTGGGATTCTCCCAAGCTTCGGTTTGAAGGGGAGTATTAGAGAGTCTGGTTAATTTAGTTAATCAAGTAATTTGTGTCTAATTGTACATGGGCCCAAGTGTGTCTTGGCCCATTAGGGTTTAGTCTAAAGTTTGTACGCTTCCCCCTTCTCCTATATACAGGAGGGGGATTCCTCTTATCAAATATAACAATTAGCCGTCTCTTATTATTTCATAAGCACCACTTTCACTTAGGGCAGGTTTGATTAGCAGGAGCTAACTGGATTTAGATAACTGCAGGATTCACGTGATCCCAGGTTAGTAAATTTCTGGTTTAAAAGGTCCTGCAAATAAAGTCTAGGTTTGGTTTAACTGTATTCGACTTGCGAACTTTACCCAGCTTTGTGTCCCGTCCCGTGAGAAATCTCAGACTGGTAGCTCTACTCACACCGGCCGTGGAAGAAAAAGTACACTCGGCATGCTGGATCACAGGGCCCAGCTGTTTTGATATGGACAATGCTATCCAGCATTGATGCGATCCAAAAAAGTGCAGGATAATGACGATTTCTACCGTCCTGCTAACCAAACCTAATATTCGTATTACCGGATCACGAAGCACAATCCAATCCTACTGTATACAGCAAAACAAACGTACGCTTAGTTCAGCAGAAATCGTGAAATCATGTAATGTAATCAGGATAAGAGTTGTTTAGTAGCAAGTAAACTATTGACATTTCAGTAACTTGGCGAAGCTAGAAATAAGTAAATATGAGATGGATTAATAACTCACCTCTGCGGGGGTGTGATTATTCACAGGAGACTGTGACTGTCAAGCAAGCTTCAGTACCATGATAAAATTGAATCTACAAATTACAAAGATGCAAAAGAGAAGGAAACTATGCTAATAATATATTAATCAATTTGTCAATATCATGCAAGCAGTAGAGCACTAATCACAAATTGCAGCTAGATCAGTTAAGTTTTCTTCAATATTTAAAGTGAGTTTTCAACCCTGATAAAATTCCTTTTGAGGCAGATGAACGTGTCAAAAACAGTTCTTCAGTGCCCATTACAGATATTCACACTGCAGATAGGCTACTAGCTTTTGCAACGTCCCAAAGCAAACCTAAGGAGGTTAAAGATGCTTTTCTATTACTGGTACAATCAACAAGAAATTTCCTGTTGTTAAATTAGAAAATTTCCTGGTCTTATTACTTCAGAAAAATGTTTCCCAAAATGTTAAACTGATTAGCACTTTAGTAGTATTGTACCAATCACCGCTGCAACTATCAAATCGTTTGTTTAAGAAATAAGAATTAAAGCGCCAATTCGGCAACTATTTCTCATGGCCCTTCATAAGTCTCAGGGAGAATGCAGTTTGATGTGTATATAGAATATAGCCTTCTTCAAACTATTAGAAAGCCGTAGTAATCGTTTTACGTTGAAATACAAACCCATAAATTTGAGATGATGGATGATGACTACTCATTCCAAAATAGTGAATAGCAGCTTTAAGAAAGAAAACATTTGCAACTTGAAGTCCATAAAAATCGAGTACAGATTCGCTTGACACTGTCCATAGGAACAAGAACTAAACTGATTAGGACGTACACATTCTGTCTATTATCCTAAGCAAAAGATCACGAGAGAGTGAACAAGTATTTAACCATGAAGCTGAACAAACAAGCAAAGTCTACAAGTTCATTGATTCTGGGTAGACTGCTTATAGAAACTCTACATTGTACTGACCAAAAAAAAAAAACTCTACATTGTAGTTATCTGATCTATAACTTTGTGCTTTAGGAACATAAGTACAAACACAGGTCTATATGCTATTTACTGAACTTAAACGATTCAAAGTATTTCCGGTAGCTATAACCTCTTTACAGCAAGCATTAACTGTCATAGTGTGCCTTCTTTTCGTAGTGTGTGTGTAGAGAAAACTATTATAATTGCAAACAGCCTAGCTAAGTTAGGAACTGGAATTTAGCTATGATTGCCAAAATCCCTTCCCTGTATTTTTTTTTCATGTTCTTAAATCCAAAAAAAAATACCTTGTCTTGTTACTTCAGAAAAGCGTTATCCAAACTGTCAAACTGATTGGCCCTTTAGTAGCAGTATATCAATCGCCGTTGCAACTATCAAGTTGTTTTATTAGAGAGCCAAATGAAAACTATATGCCAAGGCTGGTTCATAGGTCTCAAAGAATGCAGTCCATTGTATGTATAGAAGAGCCATCTTCAGATTTCAAGAAAACCACAATAATTGCCATTCGTTGAAACATAAACCCATCATCCCAATCCAAATTGGTTCATAGCAGCCTTAAACTCAACATTTGCAGCTTTAAAATTAAGTACAAATTTGATCAGCTATCTATGGGTACAAGAACTTAGTGATAAAGCCCTAAGCACTCTGTCTGCTATACTAAGCAAATGATCACAGTGAACAAGCCTTTAAACGTGAAGCTTAACAAGCAAGCAAATTATACGAATTTGGTAACTGATTCTACGAATTTGGTAACTGCAGGTAAACTTCTGACAGATAATCTTCATTGTGGTAATCTGATTTATATAACTTTGTGGTTTTGTGCAGTAGGAACATAACCACAAACACAAAGGTCTATATGCCATTTATTGATTTGAAACGATTCTGTGTATTGCTAGTGACAATCAGTTCTTAACAGTAAGAAATAATTGTCAGAGTGCTTAGCGCCTTCAATTAGTTGAGGGTGTACCTGTATAAAAAATCGTTAGTTGCAAACAGCAGAGCTAAGTTGGGAACCGGAATTTCGCTACAGTAACCGGAATTCCCTCCCTGATTTCTTTGGATTGTGGACGCATTTTCCACCCAGTTCATAGGTAACAGAAGATATAACAATCTGAAACAGTGAAGCTAGACAAAACAAATCGGTGCTGCATCAATATTCCAAAATAAATCCAACATTGAAAAGTCGCATATCATGCCAACATACGGAAAGAAGAGGGGTTATATAATTAGATTTTCCTCTTATTATTACAAAATGATAACATTACACATCGATATAATATGTATGGTGCGTAAGCATCCACCGCAGTATACTTAAGATTATATGTTAGACATTTGACAAACACTCGTACACATTGTGACCTACAGGTCTAAGACACAAGGATACATATATAACACAACAGGATAGCCGACACGGTTTCTCCCTCAGTTTCAGGCTTCAACTTGTAGCTCTGCCGCCAGTGCCTTCAGATCCAGCCCCTCCGTTCGGAGCGCCACCCCGGCCGCTACCTCCTCCTCCTCTGCCTCCAAATCCAGCCGGACCGAACCCTCCAGAAAAGTCCGGCATCCAGGGTGCAGCACCGTGTGGAGGGAAACCGAAACCTCCGTTCATGCCGAAACCTCCAGCAAACTGCGCTGCCCCGCCATTGGCCCAGAACATAGGATCCGCAAACCGCTCAAATCCTCCAGCTCCTCCACCGACACCTCCAGCAGCTCCCGCCGCACCTGCAGCACCAGGACCACCGAAGTTGAAATCAAACCCTCCAGACCCACCAACACCACCTCCGCCACCTCCTCCTCCATGCGCGCGCGCACCTTCTGCCCCTGCACTACCACTTCCTCCATTGCCTCCGCCGCCCCCACCGCGACTGCTACCTCCAGCCCCAGCGGCTCCCTCAGAGTTAGAACTCCATCCGAACCCAAACCCAGCACTGTCGCCCGATCGCGAGGAGCCGGCGGTGTACCCGAACCCGCTGTTCCCCGGACCCGAACCAGAGCCCCAGCGGTGCTCCCACCCGCCTGGACCCGATCCCGAACCCGACCGAAACTCCCAACCGTTCCCGCCTCCTCCGGTGCCCCCGCCGGAGCTACCGCCACCACCAGAGCCTGATCCCTCGCCAGCAGGTTCCCCCATGCCTTCCTTGCCCTCCTTCTTCGCTTGCGAAGGTTCAGGAAACGAGACGAAGACGAAAACGGCGAGGAGGAATGAGGACGAGAGAAGAAGAGTTCTGCGGCTTCTACCTTTGGTGGTCCCTAATCCCATCTGCGAAAAATCGTGAGGAGTTTGACTTTAAATGCCGCTACATATATAAAGGTCGAAGTTCTGGACCCATGGGCGGGCTGAAGCGGTGAAGCCAGGGCTCAAGTCTCGGGAGATGGGAAGAGGTGGAAGTAATTGAACCGGTCGAACACGTCATTGCCTCATTGGATAAACGCCGATCCCCTTCCTTACCAAGGAAGGAAGTGGAACTTTGATGGGGGCATATACTAATGAGTTTTTCTGTTACCCATAGCATTTCTCTATAATTGCAAAAACAATGGAAGTGTCGGGTAGTGATGACCCGCTTTCATCTCAGCAAACGACAAAAGGTCAAACTCGCTAATTGGGTTTTCCAAATGATATTTGTATCATACTTACGAATCAAGCAAGAAGGGAGTAGTACATAAAAATAATAAAATACATTATTAAGTATAATTGTAAACACAAGTAGCAGGCTTGTGTGAGCAAGGAGTTGGACATTGTGATTATGACACCAAATCGTATTGGTGGATAATATTTAAATAACACATAACACTTAAACCTTATGATTATTATTGAAAACGGGACGATGCTCTTTATTTATGAAACGTTACTAATGGTTTTATAATATCAAAGATAGAACAAGAGGGCCTAAGTAAGTGGGGTATACTGACATGAATAGAGTAACATAATAAATGTCCAGCTAGTACATAAGTGTTGGTATGTATGTCCAGAGAGCCAATCATATGATGACTGTAATGACATAACTTGTTAATGATTTGATGAATAATAAAGACAATCTTCTTATTTATTTTATTTTATTCAGTTTGAGATAATGATGTAACATAATAAATGTCTAAATAATGATATTAATTATTGATGTATGTCTTCGGGTTGATGACCTGAACAATGAGATCATATAGATGTTAAGAGTATATACATTCTTGGTATATCCCTGGTCGGATGTTATTGTGGAAGTATATACATTCTTCAGTTTTGATTATGACTCTAGCATGTTTGCTCTCCCTTTGGATCATGTGTGGTGCTTGCATATGGTGGTTTCTTGTGTAATATGTGCCTTTTGGATAAGACATGTGTTTTAGCTCTTCTATCCCCTTCCTTTTTGATATGACAAAGGGGGAGAAATGAGCTTAGTACATATTGAATTGTGATCCTTTTCTAGTTAATTCTCTGAAATACATGTGACTAAGTAAGAGGACTCAGTAGTATATATGTGTTATGGTTATGCCTTTTGGAGAAACTAACCGTATAGGCAAAGGTAAGCATGAATTAAGGGGAAGCAATTGCTACTTTTCATTCATGTATCCTCTTACAATTCACAAGGTAAAAGTTTAAATTCCAAGTCCTTTTCAATTTTTTTAGGAATGGTTTGTCATCTTCAAAAAGGGGGAGAATGTTGACCTAGCAGTTATGCATTGTCCATACTTTGATGATGGCTTAACTATTCCATTCATATGTATCTAATATATCTATTTGAGATTGATTTCTAGTATTAGATACATGAAAAAGATCAATTCAATCAAGACCTAGCTTGACCAGATACAAGCCAAAGTCAATGCAAATGTACTTCTATAGAAAATGTCCCAAAATACCTAGGACAATTTTTGTAATCATTTGTATTGATTCTATGACTTGTAATTAAGATGAGAGAAATCAGGATCACTTAAAACAAATGTTTTAGCACTCTATTAACATTTTTTAAAATTCATTATAGGGACTTTTATCGGCCGAGTTTCATCTTTGATAAACTCACCCGACACCCTTGATGGATTTTGGGAAATGCCAAGGTCGGTCGAGTTTTCCCAGGACAAACTCGACTACATCCCTACACAACCAAAATAGATTTAAGTCGTTGACCAAGTTTCATCTTAGAAAAACTTGACCGACATTTCAAATTTTCTTTGTCACATAGTGCTATTGATAGAGTTTACTTTATTGAAACTCGGCCGACCGCACTGTACGGAAAATGAAGAAAAGTATTTCTAGCCATTAGAGTGTTGCAAACATCAAAAATAGATATGTTGTAACACCCCAAGCGACTAGAATTTATTACCAAGTGCTTCTGCTGGCTAGTAAACATCTCCAACTATAAATAGGGACCCTTGGGATTCATCCCAAGTTTTCTTCTTGTGCTCCTAGCGATCGTTGAGTGGATTTATCCACTAAGAACCCCTTTCACTCTCTAGCTTATTAATCAAAACATCAATCCGAGTGAGATAGGTTATTTGCGAGAGAGCTACTTCTTTTTTATCATAGTGAAGCTCTCAAATCTTCCCTTTCCCAATCCCTTTCTTTAAGAAAAGTTGGTGAAAGCATATCCTTAGTGAAGGAGAAGGTGAAGGTTGAAGATCCTTGAGAAGAGTGGGTAATTCCTTCAAGGAAGAAGACTTGTTACAAGAGGGGAGTTCCTTAGTGAAGGTGTCTAGCTTGTGGTAAAAGTGGGTGAGCCCTTGTAAAGGTTAAAGACTCTTGCTTGAAGGATAGATAAGACCTTGTAAGGTTTATTGCTTCCTTTCGATCCTTAAAAAGGAAGGCTATGTGTCCTTTCCCTGTAAAAGGAAGGTCATATTGTATGTCTTATAATGGAATATAAGTGGGCAAAGGTTGCAAAATCCTAGAGGTTGACCTCTCTAGGTAGTGGATGTACACTCTCCTAGTTTGGAGTTTGGAACCATCATACATAGCTTGTTCTTGATCTCATTCAATCTCTCTCATCCTTTCTATGTATGTTTAGTTACACATCAAAATCCATATTTGCAATCTTATCTCTTGAAATAATTTTAAGGTCTAACAAATTTGTCTTAAGTGATTTTAGCTCTATTCAACCCCCCCCCCTTCTAAATCCCATTCACTTCTACAGAAATGGCTTATAAAGTCGGTTTTCAAGGTGTCGGTTGTATACAAAAACTGACACATAAACCCTACTGTGTCAGTTTTTAACAGAAACCGACATCCAACCCATGAAGGTAGACCAGACACGGGTACCGCTTTTATTAAGTGTCGGTTAATTAATAAAGAACTGACACCTAAACTCAACCGCCAAACCCAAAATTCCAGCGAAAAAATTGGCTCCAATATTTTACATATTGTGTCGGTTCGTAACTAAATAACTGACGACTAAATGGTATTCGTGAGATAGGAATAGTTGTCGGTTGTCGTTTAATCAAAAACCGACGACTATAATATAGTATAGGTGTCGGTTTTTGCAAACGAACCGACACTGTTGGTTTAGTTGTCGGTTTTTTAAATAACCGACACGTATTTTCAACTTAATAGCTCACCCTGCCCGAATAATTCTTCCCATTTCCCTATTTCGTTCCCGATTTCCCTAGCTCCGGCGATTTCTTGCTCCCTGCCGCCGCCGCTCCCTGCCGTTCGTGCTCCGTCACCGCCGCTCCTTCCTCCGTGCTAGTCGCTCGTCGCCGTCGAGCGAGAAGCAGTCGGTTCCCGCCCGCCCGCCGGCCTCCCTCTCCGCCGTCGCCGGTAGCAGCTAGGTCTCCTAGCCTCGCCGCCCTCTCCGCCGCTCCTCTCTTCGCCGCTGGAAGCTGCTAGGACTTACTCCGGCCGCTGCTCCTCTTCCCTCAAGGTGCCCGCCCTGCCTTCTTCTTCTTCCTCTGCTCGTCTTCCCTCAAGGTGCCGCCCTACTGCTGGGCATTTTTTTTTAAATTTATTTACTTCCTATGAGAATCAGTTTTAATTAGGGCTCATACACATATTGATGTCTAACACCTAAATGAATATCTAGTTAGTGTATTTTCCTAGTATCGTGAAAGATTCTCAATCGTGTATATCAAATGGGATTCTTATATATATTCATATTTTAATGTTATAAATGGAAGACTTGAATGTTATAAAATACCATCAAAGTAGGTAGAAACAACTTATATATATTCAGATCTTAATAATTCCATGAAGTGCATATTATCTTACTCAGGAAAAGTATGTGTATAATGTAGGATTAGTTCCATATAATGGTTCTATTTTAGTAAGCACCTAGAAACCCGTCCAAGATTTACTCATTAGGAGCATTTCCTCGTTTGTTCTCTAAGTACATTTGTAGACTTCTTTTCAAACTATCATGTCTACCACAATAAAGTTGGTTATGACAAGCAATAAAAGGTTAACTGATGTTATACAACTTTTTCTGAAAATATATAACATCGTTATATGTACTTACACTTTGTTAATACTAATATTGTGCAGTCTCTGTCCACCCATAACAGTCACTATGAACTGGGCCTCTATGTCAATGTTAACGTTCCCTATTGAAGAACAATTGGACATCATCCTAGATGATCATTCCTTAAACCAATTGGTCATACCCAAACATTGGCATTTTCTAAAAGGAAGACACTACATGCCTGGTAAAGTGACCATAACTTTTGGCAATTATTCACATGTTATCGAGGTTGAGTATGATTTGGCGGGAAATCTTGTATCAAAATCCGGTTGGCGTGATTGGATTGGAGAGATGCATGTGGTCCGTTGCAACAGGCTTTTTCTCCATCCAGTTGGCCATAATTCCATCAAAGTTTGGATAACCAACAACAACTGCGAGACCCCCGATCATCTACTGTGGTATGAGTGCACGGCGTCAGATATCATCTATGAGGAATCTGAATCTGAGGCCCCTGTCAGTTCAGATTTGTCTAAATACAGTGAGGAGCTTCGTGACACAGCTTCATCATCAAAAATAAGTTATTGATGCGGGACCATGTTGGTGTAGTATTTAGTTGTCTATCTATCTTGACTTGTCTGTATTAATAGTTTTTTTAATTATGCGCATGTTTAGGGGTACACCAACCCCTTTGTTTAGTTATTATTTAGGGGTACACCCCTGTGTGTGGATGTAAAAAGAGATTAATGAATGGAACTGAAAGTGGCTACATGAATGCTTATAACCGAAGTGTGTGTTCCCATGAATGTTCCCATTTGCATGATTACACTACTATTTTCTCATATTGTTTAGTCTATTTTAATATGACATACTTGCTTATATCTTGCTTAATGATGAACTGTAATGCACACATGTGACATGCTTGGAATGTAAATGATGAACTTTTCTCTAAATTGCCAATCATGCTTTTAAAGACATCAATAATCACCCTAACTTGAAGAACTAGGATTTTAGGTATAAGAATGACAATACATTATTTGTTGGCCTAGAAACCCGTCCAAGATTTACTCATTAGGAGTAAATCTTGGATAGTCCCCGGTTTGGGACTGTTTTTGAACACCTAATCTCGCTTAGGATGTAAGTGTATAATGTGTATTGGGTTTTCAAGAAAATTTTGGCAGCATTTCCCCGTTTGTTCTCTAAGTACATATGTACTTGGAGAACAGCGGGGAAATGCTGCCGAAATTTTCTTGAAAACCCAATATACATTATACACTTACTAGTGAGATTAGGTGTTCAAGAATGGATAGGTGGTACACATTTATTATATATAATAATGACATCACATGTATTTGTTAACCCTAGACCCTAATCTTGTCCTAATATATACTTGTTTTCTCTTTGATCATAGAATGGATATATCATGGATGTCCATTCGCAATCGCTGCACCCCAGAGTTTATTTTTGGTCTTCACCAGTTCATTAAATTTGCCGAGGAACATAGGAAACAACCTGGAGATAGGTTCTACTGTCCATGTAGACATTGCGGTAACAACTTGAAAGTCAACACTGGTGACGAAATCAAAACTCATGTCATGTGCAACGGGATTATACAAGGCTATACAGAATGGCACTGGCATGGAGAGATTTCAAACCCGAAACCAGTGGATGTCGATAGCAGTGCTTGTGTGGAAGAAGAAATTGCCTACGATGACGTAGATGTGAATGAACCAGTTCCAGTAGACATCGTTGATGCGATGCTGGATAGTTGTGGGGTAGAGCACACTGATCCACCTCCCATTTTTAGAAACATTGTGCATGATGCTGAGATGCCGTTATACATAGGTTGTACTAAGTTTACGAAGCTTAACGCTGTGTTGAGATTGTATAAGTTGAAAGCTAACAATAGATGGAGCGACAAAAGCTTCACGTCATTGCTGTCTTTGTTGAAAGAAATGCTTCCTGAAGGAAATGAGCTGCCAATCTCAACATACCAGGTAAAGAAATTGTTGTGCCCAATGGGAATGGATGCCAAGAAGATACACGCATGCCCTAATGATTGTGTATTATTTCAAAAGGACTATGCAGATTTGAAAGATTGTCCAAAATGTGGTGCGTCACGGTATAAATTGACGACTTCGGGGGAGTCCAAAACTGGTTCTCCTGCCAAGGTGATGTGGTATCTACCTATAATATCACGGTTTCAACGCTTGTTTTCCAATCCGATAGATGCGAAGAATTTGAGGTGGCATGCAGATGTTAAGAAAAATAATGATGGGATCCTACGACATGCGTCTGATTCCCCACAGTGGAAGAAGATTGATGTATTGTACCCTGAATTTGGTGAAGAAGTCAGGAATCTAAGACTTGGGCTTTGTACAGACGGGATGAATCCGTACGGGACATTGAGCAGCCAACATAGCACTTGGCCAGTCATGCTTGTTATATACAATCTTCCTCCCTGGCTGTGTATGAAAAATAAGTACGTAATGTTGTCGTTGTTGATATCGGGCCCTAAACAACCTGGAAATGACATCGATGTTTATCTTGAACCTCTGATTGATGACTTAAAGAAACTCTGGGGTGAAGGTGTGATGACCTATGATGCTTCACGAAGAGAGACATTTCGTTTGCATGCTATGTTGTTTTGCACTATTAATGACTTTCCAGCATATGGGAATTTGTCTGGATATAGTGTCAAAGGAGCTAAAGCGTGTCCTATATGTGAAGAGAACACTGATTCAACAAGACTAAAACATGGCGGTAAGAATGTATATCTCGGTCATAAAAGGTTTCTTCCAAAATTCCATCCGTATCGTAGGAAGCGCAAAGCATTCAATGGATTGAATGAGGAACGCAGTGCACCTAAACCTATACCAGGGGAGGTTGTTTATGAAAGAATAAAAGACTTTGTCAATGAATTTGGTAAGAGATCACAATGTACTACACGGAGTGACAATTCTTCATTCAAGAAGAAATCAATATTTTGGGATCTTCCTTATTGGAGTTCTTTGACAGTCAGACGTTGTATCGATGTAATGCACGTTGAGAAAAATGTCTGTGATAGCATCATTGGTACTCTGTTAAATATACCAGGTAAGACTAAAGATGGGATAAAATCCAGACTGGACCTACATGAAATGGGAATAAGGTCAGAATTAACAGAAATACGTGAAATGGGTAGTAAAAGAACATACTTACCTCCCGCATGTTACACGTTGTCTAGAAAAGAGAAGAAAGCTTTTTGTGAATGCTTGATAAATGTTAAGGTGCCACATGGTTACTCATCCAACATCCATAGATTGGTATCAATGAAAGATCTGAAGTTGATAGGACTTAAATCTCATGATTGTCACACTCTAATGCAACAAATATTGCCCGTGGCAATTCGATCTATATTGCCGAAGCATGTAAGGTTTACAATCACCAGACTTTGTTTCTTTTTCAACAGTCTCTGCAGCAAAGTTATTGACCCTGAGACTCTCGATAATTTGCAAAGAGAAGTGGTTGTTACCCTATGTCAACTTGAGATGTATTTCCCTCCTTCGTTCTTTGATATCATGGTACATCTTGTTGTCCACTTGACTAGGGAAGTGAAAATCTTGGGCCCGGTTTTCTTGCATTGGATGTATCCCTTTGAACGATACATGATCATTTTTAAAGGTGATGTTCGAAACCGTTATCGGCCTGAAGGGAGTATTATTGAAGGTTATGTGGCGAGAGAGGTTATGGATTTCTACAATGACTTTCTCAGTGGTAATGACACTCCTGATAATGACAAGAATATTGACGAGCTATTTGGCAAAGGAATTTTGGGATCACGTGTGAAAGTAATCAGCCGTGAGCAGTTGGAACAAGGTCATTTGTATATTTTACACAACATGGACGAAGTGAACGTTTATATCGAGGAACATACCAATTTCATCAAAAGACAATATCCTCGAGCCAATACAATGTGGCTTGCTAGCGAGCATAACAAGACTTTTATTAAGTGGTTTGAAGATAAAGTCTTACATCAACTATCTCAAACACCAGATGATATTACTGAAACTATCAAATGCCTCGCCTTTAAACCAAAGTTGACTGTTATGTCTTATGAAGGGTATGACATTAATGGATTCACATATTACACAAAGCGCCAAGATGATAAGAGTGTCGTCCAAAACAGTGGGGTCACCCTTCAAGCATCGACTATGTTTTTTGCAAGTGCAAAGGATAAGAGTCCACGTGAAGCTAAAATGTCATATTACGGTGTCATTGAAGAGATATGGGAATTTGACTACATAGATTTCAGAATTCCGCTCTTCAAATTTAATTGGGTTGATAACACCAAAGGAGTTATAGTGGATGAATTGGGTTTCACTTTAGTGAACTTTGAAAAGATTGGCGAGAAGGCTGAACCATTCATATTGGCATCACAGGCGAAACAAGTATTTTATATCGATGATCCTGCAAATGATAAATGGTCGGTTGTTCTTCATGGTAAAAGACAGTTCATTGAAGATCCTATAGATGAAGAAGAGTACTATGATAAATATGATGACTCCAGTCCATTCTCAGTTGGGTTGCCAACTCCAGAAAATATTGAAGCTAATTATGACTTATATGTGCGCGGAGATCACAATGAAGGATTGTTAATTGATAAAAGATCACAATTTTAGAGGCATGCATGTTTATATTTTTTTATTGAAGCTAAATGTTTACTTTTTTAATATCAATATCATTTTCTGATTTGATGTTTCATTATCTTCTAGTTAATACAAATGCTAAACATTGTGGGAGGGTGCTAAAGAACTATAGGACCAATCTCACCTGAGATTACATACGCGATGCCGAGAGTAGGTTCTTGATCTATTCCAATTCTAGACATTGATCAGTATTTCACTAACTCTACACTAATAATTTTTGTTTGTATTCTCTTTGAAAAATAAATATAGGAAGAAGGCTATGCAGGACGGACATGACATAGCTATGCAGGATATGCAGGAAGAAGCCCCAATGAAGAGAAGCAGGATACATATACAATACATAAAGTGCAGCACACACAAGTGGTTCAGATTCATATAACAACATGACAGACTAACACATATATAGTGCATAACAACAACAGCGCCACAACACTAACTTAGTACATATATAGTGGGACTAAGGTGACGATACCACCTACTAAAATAGGTTACCGACTACATGTTACGACTGGGAGGTCGTGATTCAGCAGCGTATGCATTAGCAGGAGGACAAACAGATCACCATATGAGGACAAACATATGGTGATCTGTTTGTCCTCCTGCTAATGCATACTGTTGCTGAATCACGACCTCCCAGTCGTAACATGTAGTTGTCGGTAACCTGTTTTACCAGGTGGGATCGTCACCTTATAAGTCCCACTATATATGTACTAAGCCAGTGTTGTATGTAAATTCGACGCTGCTGTTGTTATGTACTATATATGTGTTAGTCTGTCGTGTTGTATGGACATCGATTGTATTGCTCAGGTATTATATAGTCTCATTAGATAATATGAAATATATCAATCTTATTTATAGCTCATTAATTATATATATACATCATTCTCTTTACAGGTGTTTAAAGCTGACCCCACTACAGGAACAGACTTACCAGATGTACATGCTCCCTATACGATGGGAGAATTAAATGAAGTAAGAGAAGAATGGGCAACAACCATACAAACAGTGGGGATTTTGTAAATGAATTTCTGAATTATAATATGTGTGAATGTTTCTACATGTCTAGATGTTTCTACATGTGTCTGAGTGAAAATGAATGAAAGTGTTGGTTACTATATGAATGTTTCTACCTGTGTGAATGTGAATGAATGGAACTACAGATTGCTAGCTACATGAATGTTTCTAAATGTGTGAAAATAAAATGGAACTACAGGTTGAATTGCTAAATGCATGTGTGAATATTTTTGTTGTTAAATTTGCAGGTTTGTGGCCTGTTGTTGGCTGATATCAATGGATGTCGTAAAACCTGCAGTTCAGTTAACTGAACTGCAGGTTTCTCATCCTGCGACCAGCCACAGCAGGTCTGCAGACTGACAAAAAAAAACAATAGGCGTCGGTTATTTGTAAAAAACCGACACACAATGATACAATGTCGGTTTTTTAGATATAACCGACGCCTATTTCCTGTGGCGCGAACATATATGGTGTCGGTTTCTTACTAAAAACTGACACTGATAGTGCCCAAGCTGGTGCCAATAACAGGCGTCGGAAATTGTAAACAACCGACACATAATGTTACAGTGTCGGTTATTTAAATGTAACCGACACATATTCTTTTGGCGCAAAGACATATTTCGTCGGTTTTTGGCTTATACCCGACACTGATAGCGCCCAAGATGGCACCCTTTCTGTGGCGCGAAGGGTTTGGGCGTCGGTTTCTTATCTAATAACCGACGCCTATAGTCCCCTGATGGCACGTTTTCGGTCGCGCGCAAAGAGTTTGGGTGTCGGTTCTGGAACCGACGCGTAATGGGTGACCTTTTAGTGTCGCCCACATAGGCGTCACTCAGAAACCGACACTAAAGGCCTTAAATAACCGACACTAAAGGTAGGTTCTGTGGTAGTGATTGATCCCACAATATATATTATGATTTCATAGATAATGATTGGTATCTAGTTAGGCTTCATTACCACTCAAACAATTGGAGGATTTGGATAACAACTTTGACCTAGTATCAAACTGGTGTCACAATGATTGTATAATGCCTTCGTCTTTGATATTCATACTTAATCTGAGGCATGAAAATGTCATTCTCTTAATGTTAAATATCCATATGAGCTCAATATCATATATTGACTCACATGATCATGTCCATCCATTTCATAGTCTTACAAATCACATGATCGGGATATCACTCCAATAGATGGGATAACTTTCATATGCATCACTCACAATAACCCACATGTGTAACATACCAAGAACCCTACCCTAACAGTTTTACCCTTTTTACTTAGCCAAACAAGAATAACCTAATACATATAATTAAGTCAATAATGGAACATAAAATGTGACACCTCAAGTATATAAGGGAATACATAATAACTTGTGCTTAATAATGACTCATTTGGATAATAATAAGAAATTAAAGAACTTAATTGGATAATTATTTCTCATATATTCTTAATATAGGGTTATATGCACAAATATCTTGGTTGGGTTTTAATTAATGGGTCTGACGCAATTTTACTATGCGCTAAAATGCAAGTGAACGCGTCGAGTAGTACAGGCCTTTGTGAGGCCCGAGTCGAACACAGGGATACTCAGAATTGTTGGTGACTCCTACTAACTAGTCACGATCAGCTAAGCCGATTAACAAGTTGAGAGTTGTTTTTAAAACTAAAAGAAAAATAAAAACAAAACAAAAGAAGCAATCAATTAATTGTTGGTTTAATCAATTCAAAAGGTATCTTTAGGATTGTGGTTTCACCACGGGTTTTCATTGTATTAAATTTTATATAATGCCTCAATTTTATCTCTCTATCTGGGTAGTGGCCTGAAAATAGAATTGCCCACTGTCGTGGTGCAATTCACTACCTAGGTCTAGGTCGGTTCCACCGTCGTAGTAACCTATACCCTAAACTCGGTGCATTATGAACGATCTCTCAATATCCACCATTAATTTTACACCACCTTGGTCAAGGGATTTATCGATTAATGTAGATTTCGTCTCTTTTCAGCCGTTAATTCTTCTTTCAAAGTGATTAAGGGCATTAGGTTATTATTATGGTGATCAAGAATAACAATATATGGATAAAACGAAACTATACCACGGATTTAAGAGATAAAATATAAATTACTATTATAAAATTGTCATACAATGAATCCCCGGGCTACTCCCGGTCCTAAAGACAAAGGGGATTAGCCCCGCTTGGTCATCTCAATGAAAGACATAGGAGTAGAGAAGAAAAATATGGGAAACATGGAGCAAACTCGTGTAACCCCTGATACAGAGGTGTTCCTGGAGATCCTCCTCGAGAAACATGCATTTTGCAGTCTTCCGGCAGCAAAATCGCCCGTCAGAGGTGTGCCCGGATCGCTCGGTTGACGGCCTTCATCTCTCATCTCCTATCTCTCTCTCTCCTTCTTGGATGTTGTGCAACACAATGTCCTCTCCCCCTCGGGCCGTCCGTGCTCTTCTTAGGTCATAGGACCACTTTACGGCTCTGAAAAAGCTCAACCGTCGGATTAAAACGCTCCGTTTTAGTGCTGAAAATCGCCAGATCCCGACGCTGTTGATAGTATCGACCCCAAGGTCGATGGTATCGACCATGGCACAGGTTATTCCTTCCAAGATCGCGTTTTGGGGTTGCTTTATGATGAAATGTCGATACTATCGACCTGGGGATCGATAGTATCGACTCCGGACAATGCAAAAGTGCCTGAAAAGTGCCGAAACATGTGTATAAGTCTGGGGATTATATAAAATCATATAAATATTATAAAAGAAGTATAATTTGATGCAAAAAGAGTTTAAGGGCCAACTATAGTGAATTATGCAAATATAATCAAGAAAATGACAAATATATGCATAAAACATATATAAAATAAGCCTATAAAAGTGACTCAAAACCCATGCATCAAACTCCCCTAAGCTTAAATCTTGCTCATCTTCGAGCAACAAAACTTTGGATTTGGTTGAGATAAGTCAGCAACAGGACATAAATACATGAAATGAATCTACATCATCCCCACTTTCTTTCCACAAACCAGCCCTCATTGACCACTGAACACTAACTGCCATCCAGGCGACCAAAGACCTATGTAAAAGATGTCCGTCCCCCAATCAATGAAACACTATCAATTAAAGCAGTTAATATGATAAACTCATTTGGTCCATACTTGATGCATCTTGTGATCTCCTATCTACGTTGCTCATTTCCTAACTACCATCTAAATGGAAGCAGATCTCCTGATATTAATGAATGAGGAGAATATCATGGGTGGCCTTCCGATTAGAGCAACAGGTGAATGGGATAGGTGGTTGTGGAAGAGATGGAAGCACATAATAGTCAATCATGCAATACAAAAATTAATGACCTATCATGATGCAAAATGCAAGTGAAAATGTCCTAATGTTACATTTTTGGTGGAATGATGCATGCACTATCATTCCGTCTCAAGGTGAGATGGAATATCTAAGAAAACTACACCATGTGCTTATTCTTCTTAGTATGTAAGTGAGAACATGTTCCTTTCTCCCTCTCATTCCTACTTACTTCTCAATTCTTTTTTTTTTCTTTTTTTTCTTCTCTTTTTTTTCAATTTTTTTTCAATTTTTTTTTCAAGCCCTTATTTTCATAGATGACAATGAATTATATGTCGGGCTCACTTCTTGTTACATACTTGTGCATCTGAAGCATTCTATTTGGAGGGAATGGAACAAGTTCATCACCTTTAATGTTTTCAGAGTAACATAAGATACATGGTGTACAATATGCTCAAAAGATGTAAATGCAACTACATAATGACAGTTATGCAACTACTATGACATGCACCTAAGGATAATGTGCATGTATAACTACTCTATCTTTTTTTTTCATTCTCATGCAAAAAATGTGAAAATAGTTGTAATGCAAGACCTATCTACATGGTATGCAATCAAAGAGTAAAAGACAGTAATGTGCTCCCATTTCTTATGGTGGAGTGTGAATGAAATTGCGGTGAATCAAATCACAAGACTAATTGACAGAACCTTCCGAAAATATCATATGTCCCTCTCTAAATACCTGTGTACATGGTAACTGAAGGATTTCTCTCTTAAACTTTAGTCTAAGGTCACATTAGCGTTTGGTCGGTTTGGGCTCAAACATCCTTGTCAATCACTTTTCCTTGGACAATAAAGATGGTCATTCATGTCCCTGTGTCCTGAAGCTGACTCACCCAAGCACTTCCTCAGTTATGCCACTCAATTACTCACAAGAATAAGCTCAAAAAGTTTTCAATATGCTCATATTTTCATGTGCCCACAACCCAAGAGTAAAACTCCCAATTGAAACCATGCATTTATTGCTCCACAGATTACACTAGATAGATGTGGATCCTACAAAAGCGGTAAACCTAGAAATAAAAACAACTAATATCTCAAAAGTAAAATCAACATGAATAAGTAAGTAAAAACTAAGATAGAGGGTTGTTCCAACACCCCCCCTAAGCTTGAATATGACTATGGCCTCATAGTCAACATTCTCACTTAAGAGGTGGAACAACGGTACCGTTCGCTTTGAAGTGTGGCGAAGAAGGATGGTTAGATGCTCAAGTAGACCAAGTGATGCTTGCTATCTCCCTCCTTTTTGTGGCCCATTTTTGTGTCTTAGTAGTTCTAAGACGTGACTTGCTTCATCCATCTTTCCTCTGCAAAAAAACAGTTCGAAAAAAATCTTGTTTCGATACCTTTTATGGCCTGTTTTATGTAGCTGTCCTGCAGGTGTCGATACTATCGACCAAGGTCGATGGTATCGACCCAGACTCAGCGATTTTGTTGAATCGACGCATCTAAAAGCCTGGGAACTCAAAAGTTTCGATACTATCGACCCTAGGGTCGATGGTATCGACTTTACTGGCACCAATTTTTCTATAAATCTTCAGGAATCTCGATACTATCGACCCTAGGGTCGATGGTATCGACTTTTCTTCAGCGTTTACTTCTCCAAACTTGATACTATCGACATGGGTGTCGATAGTATCGACCTTAACATTCTGCACACTTCAAAACACGAGTTAGGGTACCATTTTTACAAAAATTATCAAAACCTAAGCAAAAACTAAGTACATAAACATAAAAGAACATAACCAAACATAAAATTGAACCTAAAGTTGGGTTGCCTCCCAACAAGCGCCCTTGTTTAATGTCCTATGATTGACATAAAGATATCTTTAACCTAGGTTGTCAAGATATGTCCCCAATGAGTCATGTGGCAATTTGAATTGAACTCGATCATGTCCAATCCCCAAGGTCAATGACCCTCTCCCAATGGCAGCGATGACATCAGCCGTAGCTTGGAACGGCCTTCCCAATAGCATCTTGCAACTTTGGAGCTGTGGCATGTCCATGACAACAAAATCAACCGGGAAGATGAACCTGTCTACCTTGACGAGTACATCCTCGCACACTCCATATGGCCTTACAATGGACCCATCCGCCAACTCAATCGTTGCCGCCGATTTCTTTATCTCCTTCAACCCAAGCTTTTGAAATGTGGACAGAGGCATAAGATTAATGTTGGTGCCCGAATCACACTGTGCTTATGGAAAATGTTGGTCACCTATTGAACATGGGATATAAAAACTCCCCGGGTCTTTCTTCTTCTCTGGTAAGCTCCCAAGAATGATTGAGCTCACCATTTCATTCATCCTGCATACATCAGTATCTTTGATCCGCCTCTTTTTGTTGATTATATCTTTAATGAACCTCCCATAGGCGGGAACCTTCTCAATCATTTCCACCAGCGGAATGTTGATATGCAGCTTGCGGAATATTTCCAAGAATTTCCTATAGTGCCGGTGCTGCTTCTTCGGCTTCGGATTGTCCCGACTTGACACATCTGCCGCATTGACACGCTTGTGAGGAGGCACATATGAGCTTTTCGGGGCCAGCTCCCCTAAGCTTGCTTCAATTACTCCCTGTGGCGTGGGTTTTATCATAACATCATCAACATTAATCATGTGCTGTGACTCCTCCCCTGCAATAGATGCATCAGCACCTTGACGGACAGTCTTACTTTGCTCTTCTCGCCTAAGCGTAGGCGCAACTATCATGTGCTCGTGGCGGGATTTTCTAAAGAGAGTGTTTTCGCCCGGTAGTCCATAATAAGTACGTGGATACGGTATCGCCGGTGTTGCTTCCGTATCAAACTTCATTTTTCTTTGATCTTCTGCTTCTGACACCTGAGATTCCTCCTCATTGCTTACCACAGACATGTACTTCACTTGATGGTGTGCTTGGGCCACATTTGCACTCTCGGCCGGTTTCTGCTGGTTGGTGTGCTTGATGGCCGCCACTTCACTTGAAATCTGAGCCACGGTGGTTTCTAATGCCCGCATCTGTGCTCCATGGCTTTGTAGCGTCTGCCCAAATTTGGTTAGAATATCACCTTGAGATTGCAATTGTTTACCAAACATAGCCATCATCTCCTGATTCTGCTGCACCATTTGACTCAGTAATTCAGTGTTCTTATCTTCAGCTCTAGGCTATGGCTTCGCCTCCGGATCCTGCAGAAAATTGTTAGGATCCTTCCAGGAGAACTTTTTGTCCTTCCTCCACGCATAGTCATTGTTTCTGTAGCCCTGTTGTTGCATGTACTTTACTTGGGCTTCCTCATCCTCAGATGAATCTTCCTTAGCTAGCAGCTTCTTGGCTAGCAGATCTAACTTGTCGTTCAGCTCCTTAATTACTTTGGATTCACCTGCAACTCTGACCTGCTCCACATCGCCTCTTTCACCCCATGACTGTTTCCTAGCCATGTTCTTTAATATCTCCCAACATCTGGTGTCCGTATTATTCAGAAAGAATCCTGACCCAGCTGAATCAAGGTTGCTCCTATCGTGCTCAGAGAGAGAAAAATAGAAGATCTTTACATGTGTCTCCTTATCCAGCCCATGATGCGGGCACCTCCTCAGCATAACCTGAAATCTCTCCCAGGTCTCAGAATATGTCTCACCAGCCTGTTGGGTAAAGTTATGAATCTTCCAGATCATGTCGTTAGTCTTCTCAGGAGGGAAGAACCTCTCAAAGAAAACCTCCACCATATGGTTCCAGGACTCCACAAACTCATCATCCAAATTATGTAACCATTCTCGCGCGGCTCCCGCCAATGAACTCGGGAAAAGCTTGAGATACAGTGCCTCCTGTGGAAACCTATCGATTTTTACCATGTCACAGTTCTCAACAAACTGGCTGATGTGCGCGACGGGGTCCTCATTCTTGAGCCCATGGAAAGCATTTGATTTTACCAGATTTATCAACGCCGGATCAATCTTATAAGTAGGTATGTTGATTGCCTGCTTCTTTATAGGCCCTTTTGAAGCTGATGAGGAAGAAGCCTTGATCTTGTCCCATATAGTCTGTGGCTCGGCCATCTCTTCCTGTTCAAGTTCGTAATCTACCTCTTTCGGTTGCTCTTGCTCGTGATAATCCTCATCCTCAGGTCCCGACAACAGAACCTCAGGTGCGCAACCTGCGTAGTTAGTACTACGTGTCTGCACCATGCACAGTACCTGAAATGAGAAAATTCGAGTTCAATACAGTGCTATGACGAGTATAAAAATTATCAAACAATTTAAAAATATTTGAAGTTGTTTCAATCTAAATAAAAAAAAAATTGGCATAGAGTGGCCGCTCGTAGCACTCAAAGTGCCAACAATTCGCCGTATCCCCGGCAACGGCGCCAAAAACTTTACGCAATTTTACTATGTGCTAAAACACAAGTGAACGCGTCGAGTAGTATAGGCCTTTGTGAGGCCCGAGTCGAACACAGGGATACTCGGAATTGTTGGTGACTCCTACTAACTAGTCCCGATCAGCTAAGCCGATTAACAAGTTGAGAGTTGTTGTTAAAACTAAAAGAAAAATAAAAACAAAACAAAAGAAGCAATCGATTAAATGTTGGTTTAATCAATTCAAAATGTATCTTTAGGATTGCGATTTCACCGCGGGTTTTCATTGTATTAAATTTTATATAATGCCTCAATTTTATCTCTCTATCCGGGTAGTGGCCTGAAAACAGAATTGCCCACTGTCGTGGTGCAATTCACTACCTAGGTCTAGGTCGGTTCCACCGTCGTAGTAACCTATACCCTAAACTCGATGCATTATGAACGATCTCTCAGTATCCACCATTAATTTTACACCACCTTGGTCAAGGGATTTATCGATTAATGTAGATTTCGTCTCTTTTCAGCCATTAATTCTTCTTTTAAAGTGATTAAGGGCATTAGGTTATTATTATGGTGATCAAGCATAAAAATATATGGAGAAAATGAAACTATACCACGGATTTAAGAGATAAAATATGAATTACTATTATTAAATTGTCATACAACGAATCCCCGGGCTACTCCCGGTCCTAAAGACAAAGGAGATTAGCCCCGCATGGTCATCTCAATGAAAGACATAGGAGTAGAGAAGAAAAACATGGGAAACATGGAGCAAACTCGTGTAACCCCTGATACAAAGGTGTTCCTGGAGATCCTCCTCGAGAAACGTGCGTTTTGCAGTCTTCCGGCAGCAAAATCGCCCGTCGGAGGTTGCCCAGGTCGCTCGGTTGACGGCCTTCGTCTCTCGTCTCCTATCTCTCTCTCTCCTTCTTTGATGTTGTGCAACACAATGTCCTCTCCTCCTCGGGCCGTCCGTGCTCTTATTAGGTCATAGGACCACTTTACGGCTCCGAAAAAGCTCAACCGTCGGATTAAAACGCTCCGTTTTAGTGCTGAAAATCGCCAGATCCCGACGCTGTCGATAGTATCGACCACAAGGTCGATGGTATCGACCATGGCACAGGTTATTCCTTCCAAGATCGCGTTTTGGGGTTGCTTTTTGATGAAATGTCGATACTATCGACCTGGGGGTCGATAATATCGACTCCGGACAATGCAAAAGTGCCTGAAAAAGTGTCGAAACATGTGTATAAGTCTGGGGATTATATAAAATCATATAAATATTATAAAAGAAGTATAATTTGATGCAAAAAGAGTTTAAGGGACAACTATAGTGAATTATGCAAATATAATCAAGAAAATGACAAATACATGCATAAAACAGATATAAAATAAGCCTATAAAAGTGACTCAAAACCCATGCATCAGGGTCTAAAGTGTAATTTGTCACTAAGTAATAAAAATAATAAGATATTTCCTCCTAGAACTTTCTAGTACTTTTTAGAATAGGAAAAAGAAAAGAAAATCCAAACTATATATAAAGGAGATGATAAATGCAATAATTGGAGGTAATATGGGATTTAATGGATAAAAGAAGATAATGAGGAATATATTGTTCCAAAAATCATAACCGAAAACCCTCAAAGATAATTTGGCACTCAATATCATTTTCTTGGCCTAAAAGAAACTTAAGGGCCAAGTATCATCTAAATTGGAAGATAAATGCATATATTAATGTCCTTATCAAAAGAAAATAGGAATTAGGCCAATAAAGTGAAATAAAATATTTAATGTCCTCAAATTGGAAAACTAACTCCAAATTCGTAATCTAAACATAAAAATGAGCCCTTGGGCAAATTTACAACTAATTTGGATTTTTTTTATTATTAATGAGTAAATATAGGAGAGAGAAAGTGTGTAAAATCTTCTATTTATTCAATAAATAATCTCAACTTATGAAATTAATGATAAAATCATATCCAAGTCAATTAGGGAGACTTGTGGGTCAAGTTTCATCAATTTTAGATTATCCTAATGCCATTAATGAAAGAGGAAAGAGAAAATGTGATTTTATTTGTTTAACCCATTAAAGGTTTCCAAAAGGCAAAACTAAGTGTATATTCAGAATCTACATGTTTAACTTAACTTATGTGCAAAATTTGGTTTAATTTGGATAATTCTAGAACCCCTAAATGAGGAAAGAGAAAATACATGCATCATTGGATTTCACTTTGTTTAATTCGATTTATTTTCCTATTTTCTTACCTAAGTCTCTGTCACGCGCTCTTTATATTCATTTGGCAATTTCTGACCGTCGGATGCATGATCCGATGACTGTGGGTCATCTCCTACCTTGGGTAGGAGTCCGCCCGACGATGAACAGTAGTGCGAAGTTTCCCGTTGTCTCTCGATTCTCGACGAAAATTTCTAATTTCTTACCCAAACTATTTCTTCAATTCCGAATCCATTGATCCTTAATTTGACCCCTAAAACCCTATAAATATGGAACCCCCAATTCCTTATTCTCCAGCGATTTTTGCAGTCATTCTCTTTGTGCTCATCCTACTCGTACAATCGCCCGAAATGAACCCCCAACCGTCCACCTCTTCTCCTCTAGCCTCAATTGGACCAGCCCGAAATGAACCCCCAACCGTCCGCCTCTTCTCCTCTGGCCTCAATTGGACCAGGAAGCGCAAGGTGCAGCCGTGCCTACTTGGTTTCTCCTTCGACGACCTCAGTGATGCCCCGTCCATCTCCGCCACTTGTAGTTCAATTAGTTCACCGATGAGCATCCCTGGACTCTTCTTTACATTTTCCTTTTTACACTTCTGCCCATAGTTTCCTCTACCTCTCGGTCGACAAGCATGGTCAGAGTTTGGTTTTTGGCCTCTTTCGGCGAGCTTCCTGCTTGCCCCCTTCACACGTTGGGGCTCGGTTTGGCTTGGTTAGCTTCAGTTGATTCCTTTCTTTGTTGTCGTAGCTTTTTCGCCAGCGCCTCATGATTCATTTGTATCTTCACAGATGGTTGTTGTGTGGCGGTGATGTTTTGCTTATAGAAGGTCCACTCATGGTGCTTTCATGTTGTTTTGCAGATCTTCTCGGCTCCCCACTTTCGTGGGGCATTGGCGAAGCTCTTGATTTTGAGGGCATGACCTCTCAAGTACTCCTGCTCTCTATGGATTTGTGCATGGAGTTGCCCAATGCCATGGCGTGAGGCTACAAGTGGACAATATGGCCAATTGTGATCTCCCTCTCTTACCCTCATTCTTCTTCCTTTCTTTGTTTTAACGCCTAGGGGCAAAATTGTCTTTTCACACAGTTATATATATTGTTTTTCTTAGTGACTGGTCTTTGTAGTGTTGTCTTAGTCGCCTACTGACTTGGGCAGCTCTGAGTGGCCAGCCCAAGCCAGCGTGGCCCCCCTCTCTCTTCTCTGTTTCAAACGATTTTGAATACTTGTAATTTCCTGATTGGTCGATAATTGAAAATTGATAACAAAATAATAAATGATCAGAAAAATATGGAAAAATATTCGTTGGAATAAAAAAAATAAGATCTAACTAATGGTATATGCTTTGGTAATTGAATGTAAATATTTATGATAGGTGTTTTTATGGTTCTAATTAATGATGAATTAACTTGTAAAAATCATAACTAATTATCTATAAGTCAGAAAAATATAATAAAATATGTTTTGGAATCCTAATAACTTAATCTATAATGTGGCATGGTTTTCTTAACCTAATTCATGCATATATAAAAAGATGGTTTTTAGGGTTTGGTTAATGAGTATGTAATTGACACGAAATTTGTATGTGTGTTTAATAGGCCTTTGGTGACCTAGACTTGGATCTTGGTGTGCTTTGCAGTTTGGACTCTGATTTGAGGCATGTTGTATCCCCTATTCCTCTATAATGATCAATTCACCTATCTTTTCACTCTCTTGAATTTGGCCTACACAATATGTCTTATCTTTTGTTATCATGGTTTGTGTGAACTATCTTGATTATTATGGATTTGGATATTTTCTTGATATCTTATCTTGTGCCTTGGTGCATGTTAGTTTTAAATAATGTTATGTCCCACTTTGAAGTGATGTTTATATGTTTGTGTTGTCCAATGTGTGATGGCAACATTGTATTATTCTGACCATACTTGTCTACTTGCCTCTACATTAAACATGCTTTGTGATTCAGTAGTACTAGATTAGTGTAAATTACTTTGGTTTTGGGCCAGTAATCCCCTATTGTTTATTAAGGAGGGTGGAAGTATACCACTTCTCTATACTCGAGTGTGGCAGTAATCCATACTCAATTTTATATAGTTGGGAGATTGGCAATATTCCTTTCTCTATCAGGTTTCAACTTTATGAGGGTTGGCCGCCAATTGTGTTTGTATTGTTCTAGGGCTATGCTTATCTCACATGCATGCATGTTAATGATGTTGTTTGTGGGGTGTGTGTCTTACTTTCTTTATGTGCCAGTATTGCACAATCTTTATTGTTTTATTTTTGGCAGTATCCTCTTTTATTATGTGATGATGATTCTTATCTTTTATGCCCTTGTGGGTAGTCCTTATCTCTTATATGGGAAGAAATTATTCTTGATGTCCTTTGGTCAATACATTGCTCAAAGTTTTCTTTAGTATACACATACCAGCTTTTTGCTGATGTTTTCTTTTCTTCCTCTCTTTTGTGGGGTATGCTTCCAACCCCAGGTTAGATCAAGGAGAGGTGAACTTCGACATCAACCTTGTAACTGAGCTTTGGGAGACTTGAAGAGGTGTTAGGATACCCTCGGCTTGATCTTTGGCTTATATGTTTAGTTTTAGTCACCCATGTGTGGTGAAGTGTTGTATCATGTTATCAAGCTTTGTAAATTGTTAGATAATGATATTTTCCGCTGCTACTCATTGTGTAATGATAAATACATGTTGAATGAATTGGTCTCCATCCCTTTGGCGAAAAAATTTATCTGATGTTTGGTTCAAGGGATGTGGTCTTTTCTTTCTAGTAGAGGAGTGGTTACACTTCTTTACAACATGTATCACAATGTACCCAAGAACTACATGTATGGAAACCCTTACTCAAGGTCACATTCAGTAATGTTATATACACAAAGCAAGATGCGATCATTTTAGTGACTTCATCTAAGGACCACAATCACCACTATCACATAAAGATATGATTCTAAATATTGTTCATCTCTTCCATGTAACATACTCAAGGTGGGTCTGTCCAGTATGCTTATTCATAACGGATACTTATGTGTTTTATCTGATATCCAATATCATGACTAATAAGACAGAGTCAACAGTCAACAAACATACTAGTCTTAATGTATTATTTTTGTCCTAATTTCATAAGTAATATTCAACTAGGGACTTATACAAGAATGTATATGTTACAACCTCAATTTTGCATATGTTTTCATAATTGAATTGTAAAGATTTTGTGAATATGGACTTAATTGAAAAGGTTGGATGCTTTGCTTCAAAGAATGAATTTCTTTGCAAATCTACCTTTGGAAAGGAATTTCGTGATTCCTATTATTAGATTAATCCATTAATGGATATAAAAGAGAAGAATAGAAGAAAAGTCCAAATAAAAGGAAAAGATACATGATAATGGATATTAAGCAAAGTAATTATGAGAAATACATAAAAATATCTAGAAAGTGGCATTGATGGCCACAATTGAGTAAATTTCGTTTACATGTGATTTCTAATAGAAACAACTGTCAAATAAAAGAAAAGGAAAAAGGAATTTATTTGAATATAGAAATAAATAAGAAAAGGGATAAAAGATAAGGAAAAGGCTAAAGAAATATTCCCAAGATGAGATTTCGAGCCATTAAGGTTCCTTGAAGTCCAAGGAAATCAAAGATAATAATTTAATAGCAAATGAAAGAGAAAATAGGTGAGAAATATACATAATTGAGTAATATCTTGCACCTAAATAAAAGGCACATTTTCTTTTAGATAATGATCCCATGTTTGGCATAATGAAAGATTAAGTTATTATTAAGTTTTCCTCAAAATTTGGGATTAAATGGAGACATGGTTTGAGAGTTATGATTTTTCTAAGTTATCCTTAAATGAAAAGGATTTTTCTTCAAAAATAGAAATCTGGTTTTCCTTTGCTTGGACGCGAACAGTGTGGATCATTGGATCCTGATCCAATGCAGGCCGTGCATCTTCTAGTTCTAGCCGAACCAAGAGATAGGCCACAGATAGAGGGTCTTTCCACCCGATTTTTCTCGTGATTTAGTCAATGTGCAAACGAACAAATTTGATGGTTGAGTTTGGGAGGGGATTTCGTGCATCATAGACCATGGTTTTTCATACTTTAGATGCATCTAGAAGAAATACCAAATTGCCTCAAAAGGCAGGAGACGGAGGGGGTTAAGAAACCCTAAAATCAACCCCAAGTCCTATATATAGCCCCCTCTCGACTCCTCAGGGTTACACGAAATCAACCGGCATGTTCCCTGCGTCTATCGTGCCCTAGGCTAGCAAGAAGAAGTTTCTCCATCGAGCTTGGGCTGCGGTGTCATCGCAGGACTTCTTCACTGGTTTGGGTGGAGACGAACAACAGTCGTCGTCTGATCGTGGTCCACGATAGGCTGCGAGAAAGAATCAAAGGCCATGGTCATCTCGCGACTTCAGCAAGTCGTGAGTGGGTGTGAGCAGTACGAGCCGCGGGATCGCACGCAGTCAACAACGACTGGCGATCCAACGACCAGCGATAATCTGAAAATCTCAGGTTAGTTACCTCTCTAGTCAAAATACAAGAAAATTGATGAATCTTGTACAAATCATTAAAAATAGATCCTTTGGTCAAAAAATATAAATAACTAGTGGTTTTTATCAAAAAAATGCAAGGAATGCAAAGAAATTATATTTGGATCCTAATTCTGCTTGCAATTCAAAAAGTACGTAAATATGCTAGCTTAATTAGTTTAATTCATGAGAAACCCTAATCTTTGATGATTAATGAATTGGGAAGGGTTATATGGATGTTTAAAGTTGATATTAACTTGTTGATTACAAAAGGACACATTAGATCTACAAGGATGATCTTTATGCGTAGTTTGATTAATTTAAGGTTCTATGTACATGAATATGCTTTAATGGGCCTTGAAACCCTAATGTTAGTAATTAAGTTTCTTGATGGCCTTAATTGTTCAAATTTAGGTATAAAGCTGAGATATGACGAGTCTAAGCTATTTCGAGTATATAAGTTCCTAATTGTGGATAAATACCCTTAATATGGTAATTAGGGTTTTCTAATGGATAAATGTGGAATAGTAATAAATGGAGTCCATATATTATAATGAAATGTGAGTTGTCAATTTGAAAGAAGTCGAACATCATAATTGGGTCTAATGGTATTGAAATAACTTAAAAGGATAAAGATGGTAGCTTTAGTATAAAAGAGAAATAATATGCTTTAATTGGGCTTATGATGTTGAAGTTAGGGTTTGAGAACTAAGAGAGCATTAAATGTGATAAAAGTATTATGGAGGATAAAACCTTAATAAAACCCTAAAGTGGCCTAGAAAGCCTAAGATGGAATCCAAGTCTATCTTGGGAATGTTTTGGATAAACTATAACACTTGGATGTATTGCGTTAATTTCAAGATATTGTTGATTGCTTGTTTGATTGTTCTTTATCATTATTGCTTGGACATCAAGTTTCTTTGGATCAGGTATGTGGTTAATTATGGTTAATCACATTAGTTTTCCGAAGGTTTTCCAGATGATTGATTGCATTGAATGCAACCAATCAGTTTGGATGTTCATACTTGCAAATCATAAAGTCACTATGATTATCACAATTATAATATAAGTGTGTATTCTCGCACCTACATGCCACCCTAATGGATGATGCAAAAAGGTCAAGCCCAAGAGGGAAGACCCGTGGGTACCATGAGTAGTGACCCCAGACACCAAGCTCGGGATTGAGAAGATGGTTTTTGTTGCATGACTAATGGGCACCATGAGAGGTGACCCCAGGAACCAAGCTTAGGATTGAGAAGGTGGCCTTAAGTCAGTGGCAAAAGAGACACCCTAAAGAGGGTATTCTAGGGTTAGGGAAAAAGCGGTGGAGAATGTCACATTAAAAGCATGAATTGGCTTGTTAATTAATTTGTTTTTTGATATTTAGATTGTTAGCCATATTTGTGAAATTTTGGTTGTCCCCACATATCGGCATATTCATTTATGCTTACCGACGTTTTGTTCGTCAGTATTTTAGGTACAACCCTGAAAAGAACAAACAGTAAAGTGACACATTGTGAAAATAAGAAATAAAGTGTGAGGAGGATTAGATAGAATAGATTCAAGCTGTGGATAGAAGTAGATATCCAAAGTTTTTAAAAGGTATGCAAAGTTTTATTTTATACCAATTTTTAGTATAGTTTTGTAGAATTTTGTAATTATTATTGGTTATTTGTCAAACCTTTGATCCTGTTAATTGGGATAACGACTCTGACCTCTTGGTCTCCCTTAATTGGGGGTTACTAGGAGGCGGGGTTGTTACAGTATACTCTTATCATACACATGATCTCATGTTTAGGTCCTCAAAACAAAATCACATGTCATTAAGTCATTCATTCTTAGAACATTATCATATTTATTCATTGTCTCATATTGAAGCAAACATAATAATTGGAATCGCCTTTATTAATAGTCAATCAGCAACAAAGTCTACCATTACAATCATCATATGTCTCGCTCTCAAGGCATACTACTAAAAAAATGCAACTACATGGGGTAACGTAAATATAGAAGAAAAGACCAGTCATGACAGACGATCACATTTTTCTTGGAGGGGTTCAAATTAATTAAACATGATAATTTCAATTCACACAACCACCAAAACATAATAGAGTTGGATACCAAGACCCAAGAAGATATATAGGTTGGAGGCTACCCAAGAAGATATATAGGTTGGAGGCTTTGTTTGGGAAATTATGACAATGAAGAATCCTATTTTGACCAATCATGGCATGATTTGCAAAATCAAGGGTCTTGAATTAGAAGTTTAGGGACACAAATCTCACAGCTAGCAATAGAAATCTTTGATTTGAAGAATCCATCACAACATGATTTTCAAAGAAACATAGAGACATCCCAAAACCATCGAGAGGCTAAATCTACCCAATATATAGTGGTAAAGCTTATGCTATTAAAGAGACCCAGATCCATTCACCCCTTAACATGAAAATTTTAGGTGACATACATTCTTATTCCAAATAGCTACATTTTGGAGATTGGGTAACAAGTCCAATTGCAAATCCTACACATCTGAGTGCTCCAACCAGTGTAGTGACTTGAAGGAGTAGAAAAGAAATTCCAACCACATCTACTACACAAAGAGACACACTACAAGACTCCATTTCCTCCACGCCTACTCCAAAAATTTAGGAGGAGAGTTACCTTACAAATGTACACCCAATCATGATCATGTTATAGTGCAGGGTGATTCTACATCAAGATTAGCGAAGGAGACCCCAAATGGCCCATTCCTTAAAAAATGTATAGTTCCAAACCACAAGTGCAGATCCCAAATATTATGAATATGAGGAAGAGAAAAAAGCAAACTTAAGAACTTCATGGGCATATTCAGAAAGTTGCACATAAACATGCTACTAGTGGAGGCCATAGAAAAAATTATATCTTATGGCATATTTTTGAAGGACATCATCAACAAGAAAAGAAGGATTAAAGATTCCAATGTCATTTTTGTTGATGAAGTTGTTAGTGCCTTGATCCACAAGAGATTGATGGCTAAAAAGAAATACATATGATGCCTCTATATCCCATGTTCTATTTTTAGAAAACCTTTGAAAGATGCACTAGATGACTCTAGGGAAAGCTTAAATCTCATGCCTCTCTCTACTTTTAAGAAGTTGGGATCAAAGCATACAATAAAGACATCCATGACAATCTAGATGGTGAACAAGTCAATTATGAGTGTGATGATGTGAATTTTCCAATAATATTGGTATAATTACCCTACTACCCCTCTATTACTTTAATTTTCTTACTCTTAACAAATTATATGATCAATCTCTATGATGATCTCTAAAGTGAAAATCCACATTCTGAATCAACATTATACACCTAAGTTCATAAGACTCTTGCTTGCATATACTCTCTAATATTTAGATTTATAACTTGGTTATCTTAACTTTTCTAGCCTTGAAACGTTTTTATGTATTAAAACCTCTATCAAAAACATGTTGTCCAAATTTAAGGGCAAACAAAACTTCTTACAAAAAGTTACGAACTTCTAAGAATCGCCCCAAAAATCCTTTGTTTTCCCTCTTTTAACACCTTTTCATGAAAATAAGCCCCCCTTCTTAGGCTAATGGGCCACAATCACGTGTGTGGCCCAAGTTAGGAAATTGGCCAACATCGCGGATCTATAGGCCATCCTTGGTAGGGGTTAAATTAGCTGACCCTTAGATATGGATCCAATGACTGGAGGGTCATCTCCTACCTCAGGTTGGATAAGGATAGAAACTGCCTAAGGGTTGGGTACCCAGTCATAAATCTCATTGCTTCTCTCTCTTTCTCTCTTTCATCCCAAATTTTCACTCATTCACCTACTTTCTTGCTTCCAATTTGTATACATTCAAGATATACCCCTCAATATATGTCGAGAGGTTTCCAACCTCCTGGGCGTCATTGAAAACCAAAACACTTTGAATCCCTAACCCTAGTCCCTTGTACCTATAGATATACCCCCTTTTGAGTCCACCACTCACCCCAATCCCATGCAACATAATCATGTTCCCTCTCACCCTCATCTTCTTCTACCTCTTTATTCAAGACAACACTCCATTGTAAAGTTGTCTTGCCTGGAATGCGGCTTGTTGATCAAGGGTGATGCTATACCAACCCTTGATCTCGCTCAAGGGTCAAATATTGACCAACAATCAATGATCGACCATTTTCCCTTTTTTTTCAGTAATCTCATCTTCTTAATTTAATATTTATTTAATTGCTCAAACTTCTAAAAATGATATATATCTCATCCTAACTACATAAATTATGAACAAATAGTCCATTTTTATAATAAAATCATAAAGAATCATTTTAAAAATGGTATTTGACCTGAATTCTATTTTCTTTTTCCATTAATATCCTAAAACTCAATCTTTAGATTATCTAAATTTTCATATGACTCAATCATAGTGACCAATTATGTAGAACCCTAATTTTGACTATGACTATTATTCTTAGACTCAAAATCATGATGGCATGACTATGAGTAATTATAGGACTCGATTCTAATTTTGATGGTGAATCCACCCTTAATCTTAAATTAATGATTTATGTACATAGAATTATGATGGGTCTTGATGATTGGTTCTAACCATAATTTTGTGATATTTGAATATGAGGGTTTTAGATCTTATGATTTCCCCTCTCTAAATTTAGAAACCACATTGACAAATTTGTGAAACTCTATTATCTTGACTCTTTGGATCATCTTGTGGAACTAATCATAAATATTTACTATTGAACTTAATTGACAACTAGTTGACTCCTTCGATGGTGATTTCATGTTTTATCCTATATAACTTAAGTGGAAACCGTCCTCTAATATGATGATGATTAATATGTTGGAAATGAATAATGATACCTCCAAACTTGTTGTTTTGGATCAAGGATGAGTAGATCGCCTAAAGTCACTATAAGGATCTAAAAACCCTAACGATTGGCCCTTATGACCTATATTGATGAACCCCTTGTTTGACCATAATTTTATTGAATTGGGATCTAATTAATCTTGTGACACCAAATTGTTGTAAGATCTACACTCTTAATAAAGGTATGCTTTCCTCATATTTGACCTAACTATGGTATTGCCTATATTGTTTGATATGTATCCTTCTAGTGCACCTTGGATATTATTTTTGTCTGAGGTACTCCATTACCTATGAGTAATCTTTGTAGGGTTTCATGAAAGGGGGCACAATATAATAAGATACAAATCTTCCCTTTATACCATATCTATCAAATCTATCTTAGATTTAAAATATCATTGAAAAAAAGACATAATGAGTTATAAAGGTGATACCTTTGTGCAGGTTAATTGTTCAACAACTAGACCCATCTTTTGTCAGTTAAGAATAAGATCTTCTAGATTAGTTCCAGATTTTGTCAAAAAGTCTGCCTATATCTCCAATAGGTTAGGCTTGTCCACCAAGAAACAACTTGTTGTCATCTTGTAGAATGTGTTCTCCAGGACTCCAGACATGATCCTCGACCTCTACTTCATCTATATGGATGAGGGAGAGGTGGTGCACCAACTAGGCAACCAAGTCATAGTAGAACAGGAGTTGTCTACGTGCTAGCATCCTACAACTCCCTTTCTTCTCCTATCTTAGGCAATAGTCCTTAGGGTTACTTCCTCTCACTAATATGGAATTTTATGACGAATTTTTCTCACAAGTTGTCTCAAAATATGTGTTTCACCCTTTAGGTCGCAACCCCTTTTTATATGAGAATCAGAGTCTTGGAAAAAGCTAATTCCAATCCCTTTCCTAATCGCAATACCAAAAATAGTCCAATGCTGAAAAGTTTGGACAAGTTTGAGATCACCCAATCTCATTTGTAGATCTCCCGATCTTAGTCCCTGATTGCCCAATCGTAAAAGCAGATTGGTCAATCATGAGAGTTTAGATCTAGATCTGAAATATAAAACTTTCCATGTTGAACCATGATCACTCAATCTCAGAAGTAGATCACTAGATCTCATAAGTCTAGTGTAAAAATTAGTCGATAAATTGACAACTAATGGATCTATCGACGCAATCATCAGATCGATTGATTAGACATTTTGATCACCCAATCAAAGAGATAATAATCCCTTTTATGATTTAGAATCATTCTAATCATATCTTTGATTGTGAACTTCAATTCCCTTAAGAATCCTTATGAGTGTGAGCCAACATGTTCCTAATTAAGTTAGTAGTGATTTTCAAAACAACACAGGTAAAGATTGGTGTAGTCACACATCATTTCCACCCAAGTAATAGGTATGAGTTGGAGATCAACTACAACCTATAAAGTGTCCAATTTTACCATGAACATTAATCCCTTTGTTACAAATATTTAGATTGAAAATGAGGCATGGAATGTCATCCTATTAACATTCAATCTACGTTCCTTGATTAGAGAAGATAATTTGAGATATTTTGGGCTCAATATCATATATTGACTCACATGAACATGGCCATGCATTTCGTACTCTCATTTATCAAGTAACTGGGGATATCACTCCAAATAAGGGAGAAATTCCAGCTTCATCACTCAAAATAGGCCACATGTGTCATAGTGTACCCAATCACCACCTCATTGGCAGCTCAAGTTTCAGAGCATGTTGGGCTAGTGTCAAAGTACACAAAAAAACATGTGTTACTGTAGTGACTTCAAGTCTTAGTCACCACTGTCACATTGAGATATGACTCTGAGATGTCATTACATGACTTCCATATGTCAATATTAAGGTGGGTTTGTCTAGTACAACTTGTTCTCTAACAAGTGCCCATGCATCTGAGTTGATATCCAATATCATGACTAAAAAGACATAGTCATCACTCACCATACATGCTATCCTTGTGCATTATTGTTGCCCTATACTATCCAAAAAAATAACCGACTAGGGACAAAATGTGAATAAGTAATCTTATTATACATATGATATCATGCTCAGGTCCCCAACCCAAAACATATGTCATCGAGTAAATAATTCTTAGGACGCTTCTAGGTTTATTCATGGTCTCAATACTAAAACAAACATAATAAATGGAATTGCCTTTTATCAATAATCAAATAAAGTAAAAAAAAACCATTTACAATCATCACATGATGGCTCTCTGGGCATATAACTAATAGTCTTCCACTTGCACTCGAGCCAATCACTCATGAACCTAAGTCCAATAGATCAAAGATGACCATCATGTTTATGCTGTGAAAGTTCTTTCTTCAAGTGATCAACAACATTACTTTTAGTTGGTACTTTCCATAGTTTTATATCTCCTAGTTGTACAATATCACGTATGAGATGGTAAGCCTGAGTATATGCTTGGAACGTTGATGTGATATGGGTTCCTTAGCTAGCACAATAGCTTCATTTCCATTGCAATATAGTTTTGCTACATCTTTAATAATTGGAACCACCCCAAGTTCATTAATGAACTTCTTGATCCATATTGCTTCCTTTGCTGCACTGAATGTACTCGACCTCTGTTGTAGAACTAGTATTATCTCTTGCTTGGAACTCTTCCGACTCACAACTCTACTGTTAAGCCAAAATACAAATCCTAATTGCAGTTGATAGTCATCCTTGTTGGTTTGAAAGGTTGCATGGGTGTAAACTTTTAGCACCAATTCTTCCTCACCACCACAAATTAGAATTTGATCCTTAGTTCTTGTTAAGTACTTGAGGTCTTTCTTTACTTCTATCCAGTGACCATCAGTTGGATCCCACTGGTACCTACTCGGCATGCTCAATGCATATGATACATATGGACATGTACATATCAGTGCATACATGATAGATATGTTTGCCTAAGCATATGTAATATGACTCATGCGTGACCGCTCTTCCAAAGAGCTAAAACATTGAGTCCTAGAGAGACTTATTCCATGAAACATCAATAAGTTTACTCTCTTAGAATATTGGATGCTAAATCTCTTTAGCATTTTGTCAATGTATGTACTTTGGATTACACCAAGAAGCCTTTTGATACCTACTATCTCGCCTAAGTCCTTCATGTAGAAGGTATTGCCTAGTTAGTCCTTCACCAATTATAGAGTAGGTATGTCATTTCCCAGCAATAGTATGCCATCTACATAAAATATGAGAAATACAATCATGCTCCCACTAACATTATTGTAAACACAAGGTTCATCATCATTTTGGATAAAGTCAAACTATTTGACTATCTCATCGAAATGAAGATTCCAACTCTGAGGTGCTTGCTTTAATCCATAGATTGACCTTTGTAGCTTATAGAATTTATTGTCTTCATTTTGTGTGATAAAACCTTCAAACCATGTCATGTACACATCATCAAGAATGTTCCCATAAGAAATGCAGTTTTAACATTCATTTTCCAGATATCATAGTCTTGATAAGCTTCAATTGAAAGCAAGATCCTGGTGGCTTTAATCATTGCAATTGGTAAAAAAGTTTCATTACAGCAAACACCTTGGACTTGTTTGAAACCTTTTGCAACCAAAATAGCTTTGTAGGTTCGTATAATACCATCCATCATTAGTCTTATTATTGAAGATCCATTTGCAGCCTATGGGTTTTACCCCTTCAAGTGGATCCACCAAGGTCCATACCTTGTTGGTATACATGGAGTATGTCTAATATTATAACATCCCTGACCTAGGTTATGCCTTAACCCTAGAAGTTTTGCTTAAGTAAGTCATTTAGATTCTTGTCTTTATCTTTTGAAAAGTAATTAATACTAAAGGAGAGCTTATGTTTCAATTTTGGTCCTATTTGAATAAAGTTGAAACAATATTTTACATGTTTTGGATTAAAGTGCAATTTACCCAATTTAAGGGGTTACCTTGCAAATGTTACATGATAAATGTTACTCAAGTGTTATAGCATCATAAGAATGATAATGATGATGAGGTATGGCTTGTGGAAGCCTAAGTTCTAAGAAGGAGCTTATTTGAATAATGTTTGTGAATTGAATGCTAGTTTTGGTGTAATTTGCAATTTACCCAAAATCTAGGGTTGAATATATAAAATACCACCTCTATTATGTCCCTATTGTTTCTTGGTATCATTTAGAGAAAATAAAGAATGGGGTGTCTTGTTTGAATTACTTTTGAGGAGAGATAATCTTAATAATAAAATAATCAAGATTTAAGCATAATTGAAACCCTAATTTATTTTGTAGCAAAAATAAATATGTTAATTGAAGTGTCCATCAACTAAAAAGGCTATAGTTGAAATCATATAGTGCAAGGACGTCCAAATTCCTTGAGTGGCACAGAAATATCCTAAGTAGGTGAAGAAATCCACTCACATTTGTTAATAAAAAGTAATGTCCACTAAAAATGGATAATAATATTATAATGATTAAGGTGCTTAAGTGATTGCTTTTAATTCTAGGATAATTGAGAGGATATTGAAAGAAAAGGAATATGGCTTCGAAGGCAAGGAAGGGAGGGGGCATGTGGCAAGAAAGTGGATGAATTTTCTCCTACTTTCTCTCTCCTAGAAAATCAATTACATATACTCAATTTTCTCCTTACTTGAAAGGTTATTTTGCAAACCACTTTCTTTCCTTGCTTTGGATGATGACCAAGGAGATTAGGAGCAGGAGTAAAACGTTCCCCAAGCTGAAGGTAAGCTCCATGATCATCCTAAACCTTGAATTGATGGTTGAAATCAGATTTCAACATTGATTTTCTTCCCTCTTCCATCCAATGCTCAACCTTGGCTATCTTTTACATCCAAAGAGTTGGAAACGGACCTTGGATAGTTGAAGGAGCTTCTTTCACCATTAGAGATGAGAAGCTTGAAGCTTTGAAGCTACTTTGAAGGCGGGTTATATAACTTGAACCCATCAATGCTATTATTGATTTCAATTTCTCATCATATGTTGATCCTTAATTTCCTCTTGAATAATTGATGAATTTATCATATATACGGCAGCAGAAATCGGAGGTCTAAAGCTTGATGATGATGACATCATCTTAGCACACACCTCAAGAACATGAAGAACAAACAGTTTCATCTTGTTGGTCAAACGGTTTCAAACCGTTAGAGACCAAACCGTTTCAAACTGTTTAGTGACCAAATGGTTTCAAAACCGTTAGAGGTCAAACGGTTTTCAAACCGTTAGAGGCTAAATGGTTTCAAGAATGTGTAAAGGTCTAATGGTTTCAATATGATCTAGTCCACATGGTCTCAACCTTGGATGGCTAAAACAATTTCAAAATGTTTAGAAGTCATTTGGTTTCAAAACCCTAGATCAATTGATGTCAAAACCCTAAAATAGGTTCAAACGATTTTATCTCTGAAGTGACTAAACGGTCTCAAACCATTTGGAGTATTAGGGCAAGACCATTTGAAGGTCTAAACAGTCTCAAACCATTTGAGGGTTTAAGGCCAAGACTGTTTGAAGGTCTAAACGGTCTCAAACCATTTGAGGGATTAGAGACCAAGACCGTTTAAGGTCTAACAGTCTTCAAACTGGTTGAAGGTCAAGTGACCTCAAGACCGTTTGAAGGTTCAATTGGTCTACCCATTTGAAGATGCAATTGATTCAAACCATGTAAGTACTAATAACCCCATAAGTGGTTGAAGAGTATCTCAAGGTTGATTTCAATGGAAGTACCTCTAAAGTACTTAGGTAGAATGATTATCACTTGATGTCTATGAAAGTAATAAACTCAATACACTATGATAAGAGTAGGTGCATGTACTTAGTGAAAGGCTAAGTCAACCTAATAAGGTATGATGATGATGTGTGTTCCTAGTACATGGAACAATGTTAAATATGATTTAATACTTAAATAATGCTATGTGCTCCAAGATATGTGGAAGAACTGACTTAGGGTTCGGATTAATGAGGTAATCATAAAACCCTAATCAATGGAGAATGAGAAACTCTAACCCTAATTTTGGGCTATGGGTTGAGAAACCCTAATTTCAGGTAATGGGATAAGAAACCCTAATTAGTATGTATTGGGAAACCCTAACCCTAATATAGGGTGATGTTATGTGAAACCCTAATATAGGGTGATGTTATGTGAAACCCTAATATAGGGTTATGTTATGTGAAACCCTAATATAGGGTGATGTTATGTGAAATCCTAATATAGGGTGATGTTATGTGAAACCCTAATAAAGGGTGATGTTATGTGAAACCCTAATATAGGGTGATGTTATGTGAAACCCTAATATAGGGTGATGTTATGTGAAACCCTAATATAGGGTGATGTTATGTGAAACCCTAATATAGGGTGAAGTTATGTTAAATCTTAATTGATAAAGATGGGAAACCCTAACCCTAATGAGGGAATAGTGATGTTATCTTTGTATTGCATAATGTTGATATGTAATTGATATGGTTGCTATCAAGTATACTAACCATGCATGTATTATGAGATAATAAGATATGTAGGTATGAGCTATGATGTTAATGGGCCTTGTGAGCCATTATTTTATTTGTTGCCTGGTGAGAGGTGACAAGAAGTTGAATATGCCTGGTGAGTTATGTGAGATGCTTGTGTAACAAGTATAATGAATACCTTGGTCAGATGACTTGGAGGTAATAGTTAACTGATAGTGGTAACCATGTTCAGTTATGAACTAAGGGTTTGAATAACCAGATCCAGTAAACATGATGATGGTATTGTTGAGGGGTGTGAATTCCCAGTAATGAGATAAGGGACTGAGATCCCAATGTACTATAAAGTTTTGAAAAGTACTTGATAGAAGTATTACATGTTTCTTTTTAGCATTTGTCATAATAATTCTTGTTTGGAAACGTGACTGATGATAAAAGAATATGGTAATGTACTTAAATAATCAAGTGGAATATTATCACGTAGAGCCCTGGCTATAGATCCATCATCGTCAGTAGCTGGAGATGGTGAAACGGGTTCTCCTGCTGGTTAATCTGGAGTGTATATTGTTGAATATGTGGGGTTTATCCTAGCCAAAAATAAGAGGATTTGAGTGCAACTTTGGTTGTAGACTCAAGATATGTATAAGAGCATGGTGAGAAGGCCCATGGCTCAATGGGATAGAGCATGAATGCATTCATGGTTCAGAGAGCACGGTGAACTGGCCCGTGGCTCAAATTTACTAGCACCGGGACCTGTACCAAGGTGGGCTAGAGAATGGGTAGTCTATGGGAGCTAACCCTGTACCTGAGGTCACTTAAGCAAGAGACTGCGGTCTTTCTTGTGGTCTCACACTGACTGATATGGATGAGGTCATGGAGTCTGACTCTTCCTTTGATCTTGTATGGCATCAACTTTGGGTTTTGCAACCGAAGGTTGGATTTGAGCGGTACGACTCACTTCCTCAGGGCATAAGTATGATTGTAAAATGTAATCAGCCATGTAGCGTATTTGCTTAGGGATGAAATACGGAAATCATTGGTTGATGTTACACTACTTACTGTATCCTAAATGGATAGATGTTATACATGTTCTTCATATTCCTTATTAAATGAATAGATGAATTACTGCCTTATCATTTATAACTGTAATGCTTTAAAAGATGATATTGCTCTATTCTGCTTAATAATGATTAAATCCTATTTTATAATAAAGATTCCTTTGCTTAGTTTGTTATTGTTTACCTACAATAATAATATTTTTGGCAGAGAGTTATATCTCTCGCTGAGACATGGGTCTCACTCCGTTGGTCACCAACATTTTAGGTGGATGCGGACGAGGAGGCAGGAACCATACACTAGGGGAAGGACAGCAACATCAGGAACAACAGTGATATCTCAGGTGGAGACACTAACTGTCGTGTCTTGTAAATATGAGTCCTATGTGTCGTCTCTGTACTCTCAAGTCCTAGGAGTCAGTAGTTAGTGCTTTTATGATCGATCTGAAATTTTGGCATTGAATGCCTCAAGGTTTTATGTTTCTTATGTGTAGATTTAATAGAGCAACTGTTGTATGTAATCCTCGAGAAGAGAAGGTACATGGTATGTACGTTGTGGACCAGAATGTATATATAACACTTTGGTTCTTGTTATAAGAGTTTCTTGGAAATGGATCTCTTTGCAAATGGTTTTAATTTTTAGTGATTTTCAGTAATCTGTTGCTAATGTTTTAATTCCGCTTAATTGTAATGATTTGTTCACCAGTTTGGTGACTGTCGTGTCAAATATCTCATGGAGTTCAAGCCGTTTCTCAAATTTGGTCCCTGAATAGCCTCATAGTAGGTAGTTGGATCATCATCTTCAATGACCAACACGTCATATGTATGAGCCACGAGAAATCCATATCTCTCTCAGAAATGTATCCCTCAAAAACCTCATTGTAGGTAGTTGGATCATCATCTTCAATGACTAACACATCACCTTGAAGATCATAACATGCCCTACTAGACCTTTGAGGTTTCTATGTTACTATAGGGACTTGCAATTCCACAACTACTTGTGGTTCCTTTTGTTTCTTCTCTACTCTCATAGGCTCAATGTTATCCTATTGATCTTGAATTTCTTCAAGTTCTATATTCCTCCCACTGGTTCCTCATGATATAAAGTCATTTTTTAGGCTAGAAACAAACACTTTGTTGTCAGATAGAATATATAAGTAGTAACCCTTAGTTTCCTTAGGGTACTCAATAATGATACATTTATCTGATTTGGGTCTAATCTTTTTATAGAACAACTTATTGACATAAGCTTCACATCACCAAACTTTCATGAAAGACATAATGGGATGTTCTCCATTCCATATCTCATATGATTTTTTTAATGGATTTGGATGGTACTCGGTCAAATGTAAACATCAAAGTTTCTAGAGCATGTCCCAAAAGAAAATGGGAAGATTATCTAAATTCATCATTGATTATACCATGTCCAACAAGGTGTAATTCCTTATTTCTAACACACTGCAATGTTGATAGGTTGCAGGTGGAGTTCATTGTGAGACAATATCATAGTCCTTCAGAAGGGCCTCAAACTCTTGACTTAAGTATTCACCACCCCGATCTATACAAAGTGCTTTAATTCTTTCGACGAGTTGATTTTGAACTACATTCATTAATTCCTTGAACTTCTCAAAGGATTCAAATTTGTCTTTCATAAGATACACATATCCAAATATACTAAAGTCCTCAGTAGAAGTGATGAAGTACTGATATCCACTTGTGGAGGTTGTGCTAAAAGGTCCACACACATTAGTATGTATGTAATGACCCCGCTTCCTGATAACCCCCAATTAAGGAAGACCAAGTAGTTAGAGGTGTTATCCCACAAATAGGATAAATGGTTTTGCAAATAATAAAAAATATTTAATAAATTATATAAAAGACTAAATTGAAATCTAGAATAAAAGTTACTTTTCACATACCTTTCAAAATTAGGAAACTAGAACTTCTACCCTCAGTATAATTCTATCTATCTAAATCCTCCTTTATGAACTAACTTTAATCTTTACAAGTTCCACTTTATTGTTTGTCCAATTTCAGATAATCCTAAAACGCTGAAAAACAAAGCGTCGGTCAGTATAAATGAATATACCAGCATGTGGTGACAATCAAAACATTGCACATAAATTCTAACAACATAATCACATCAAATAGTTGTTAACAATGCAAGATTACGTTTTTCAATATAATTTCTCAACCACTTTTAATCATACTCTGGGATACCCTCACTTAGGGTTTAGTCCTTGCAAGGGACTTAAGGCTACCTTCTCCATCCTGAGCTTGGTACCTGGGGTCACCTCTCTGGGTGCCCAATGATCTTCCCTTCATGGCTTGACCACTTTAGACCTCCCCCCCGGACTTGGTCTTGCATCATACATCTAGAGATGGCATGTAGGTTCAAGACAATCACATACATAAATAAATTGTGATAGCCATAGTCACTCTAAAGATTGCAGAAATAAAGCATCCAAACAGTTTATTTCCATTGCAATCGATAAATCATTGGGAAAACATCGGGAAACTAAAGTGTGTACTCATAATTAACCACATACCTGATTTGGAGATTTCAAAAAGAAATCAGCATAGTCCAATCCAATCAAGAAATCCAAGCAAGTAATCAAGCCAATCACACAAAAGCACAGATTCCTGAAAAGCATATACAACCTATTTACTACATACTCATCAAGAATCTACTTTATTGACTTGGGTTTACTTTGTTGGATTTTTAATTCGAATTAGGGTTTCATTAGGGTTCCTTTAGATCTATTTACAACTTTCCTCTTTTATTTCCACAAAATCCTAAAATAGCAGTTCTAGGTTCAAAACCCTAATTACTCACTTATTCACATTAAAACCTTATTTTCATCAAATAGGCTTAGGATTAATCTTATGTCACTTTTATATAAAGAATCTTGAAATATAATTAATTAAAACCCATTAATACTTAGATTAGGGTTTCTAAGCCCATTAATGCACATTAACATATCAAACCCTAAATTAGGCTATTAAGCACATGGATCATCTATTTAGACATCAAAACGTATTTTTATAAACAATAGGTTAATATGCTCATAGATCATCTGTATTAATCTTCTCCAATTCATAGAACATCAAATTATAACATGATTTGAGGGTGTTACAATATTTACCAAGTTAATATACCAAATTACTCCTTATTATGATTATGATCATCATAAATTCCCATTAGTTCAACAAGATAATATAATAACACAAAGAGGGCATTTTAACATACCAACATGTTTATATCCAAATCTAGAATTCTTGTACATTAATAACCATTTAAACCCATATTTGCAATATTTTTAGAAAAGAAAGCACAATTAGACTTTGATACTATCTTATTTGGATTATACATGTTTTGTTGATCAATTTTCATATATGACTTGTTTGCATCTGAGCATCCTAACAATTACTATGATTTTTGCAAGTTTATTATTATCTGACCAATGAACCACTGACACGTAAGCACAAACTATGTTTTCTTACCCGGATGGCTCAGCTCAGAAATATCTAGGAAAATTACCTTTGTACCCTTACTTCTTGAACTGACGAGCTGGGGTAAGGGAGTCATTAGCCTATGACTTGCCTCCTTCCTCACGAAGGGTGTGTCCTCTGCGGGATCTCGCCCACACAACCTCGTGCCCTTGTCGGGGATCCTCCTCCGGTCCCATGGTAGGATACCTCAGGCCCTATACGAACATGGTAGCCGGTAGTGGATCTTCTTCCATGGCTCTGGGGAAATGTGTTGTGAGGAGGGGAAGACCTGCAACCGGTCTGGGTAGGGTGCTCTGCCGATGCAGCAGCAGGAAAGGGGGTGGTTTTGAATTAGCAAGGCGCCTTGGTTGGCCTTGACCCAACCGCCAATAGTGCCACGGTGTACGGAGGTGGCTCCCATCGCTCTACCTACTGCAGGTGCATGACAACCAGAAACGATGAAGAGTGGTACCTCATCTAGGATCATTGTTTTGGTCCAGAATCCCTCGACATTGACGCTGGTAGCAACTATCTCCTCTCCGGATAGGTGGTCGGATCTGGTCTCGTACCTCGTCCTACCTCAGCACCAGGTGGAGCTGCCCACCCATCCACAACACTAAACGGATACACCCATGGGACTCCATCCATGGTGATAGCGAACCTCCACATTGACGTCATTGGTCAGGTCGACGACCACCCCTTCAAGTTGTGTGATCAACGTTGGTTAGGAGAGAAACCAAGAGGAATAGATGGGGGAGGAACGAAGGGCTGAAGATAAACATGCCCACAACGTATGCATGGAGACATCATGGATTTGCCACCCTCTCCAATATGTACCATTTATATAACGTTAGGGTTTGTGGGTTGATGGATTTACGTTCACATTATGCATCATTGTGTAAGGCAACATGAATACATCTTCTTTAACTTCTCTTACTTCCCCTTACAAGACTTATTCCTTTTGAGACTCAAATTTGAAAGTATGAGAGACTTTTCTTCATATACAAGTTATTACTTAAAAAGGCATATTTTATACATATTTTCTCTCTCTTACTCTTTTATTCTCTTTATTTGGATTCCTTTTACCATTAGAAACCTTGTGGATTCGAAATCTCCTTCATGATGACTCAATCATACATATTTCCACGTATTTCTCATATCTTCATCACTATCTTAAATTTCCTTCTTAAAAATGCATTATTTGATTTCTTCTTTTTCTTTTTATCATCTTGGACTCCCTAATACATTACGGTTCACAAAATCACATATTTAAGGGAAATGTTATCAAAGAAATTCATTCAATACACATAAATCATACAATTTCCATAATCATACATTTATTGGAGAAATTGCATTTCAACACATTCAAGCACAAAAATTGGGGTTATAACACCCTTCCCCTCTAATAGGAATTTTCCCCTCAAAATTCCATCTAACATACAAACAATCAGGATAAGTCTTTCCCATGTCCATCATTGGCTCCCATGTGGCTTCATCCACTCCATGGTTCTTCCAAAGAACCTTTATCATCTTATATTCTTACATCTGAGTTCTTTCACCTTGGTATCTAGAATTCTCACAGGTAACTTAGGATATGGTATCCTCCCTTAGAGTTCAATAGGTTCAACGCTCAGCACATGGCTTGGGTACATCACATAGTGCTCTAGGTCAGACTCATGGAACACATCATACATCATGTTATCCTGAGGGGTGAGGCTAAACATAAGCATCTCCACCAATCCATCTCAAATGGACCTATGTATCGGGGACTCAACTTTCTTAAATAGCTCGGAGGAGTCAGGTTTTCATAACACATGTTCATCCATAGTGAATTGCATGTCAGTCTGTTTTGCATCAACTCACGATTCATGTTGATCCTGGGCTTTCTCATCCATTGCTTGATCAAAGAAACTTCATCTACATACACTATGGTCTCTCTAACCTTCCCAATGTCCTCTCACCAACATCATCCTAATGAAGCGGTAACCAACACTGCCTCCCTTATAGAGCTTCTTACATCCCGATATTGTCTATGGTGGATATCATCACGAGCAAACTCTTCTAGGGGTAGGAACTGCTCCCATGTATCACCATGAACGAGCACACATGCTCTCACCAGACCCTCTAAAATCTGGATCATACTCTCTTGACTGTCCAACAGTCAGGGGGGTGATAAGTTGTACTAAACTTCAATCTAGCATCGAGTTCTTCATGTACCTACTTCCACCACATGGAAGTGAACTTGAGGTCATGCTCAAGATATTGAACTCAGACAGATCACTGTATAGTTGAACTATCTCTCATATATATATATATATATATATATATATATATATATATATATATATATATATATATATATATATATATATATATATATATATATATATATATATATAGTTCAACCAGATCTGTCACACTGATAGTTCTCTCTCTTAGCAAGGGATTAGGTCAACTTGGTAAGGCGATCTACCATAACCCATAATGTATCATGACCTCTCTCAGTCCGGGGGAGACCCACCACCATGTCTATGATGATCTACTCCCATTCCCTCTCGGGGATTCTTCATTATCTATAGAAACTTACTAGGTTACTGGTGTGTGGCCTTCACCCTCTAGCATTTATAGCAACTGGACACATGCAACTCTATATACTTCTTCATCTCAGGTCTTCAAAGTAATACTGCAAACTTTAACTATCTTAGTAGTACCATGGTGTATGGTGTACTTAAAATCATGAGCTCCTGCATGTAATGATTCCTCAAGATTGACTCCTTAGAAACCCTAAAACACTCTCATAGTGGGTTTCGCCACCTTGCTTTTCCTAAGAGGTGTATCTGAGGTTCTTACAACCATCCTTCTATCTCATCAAGATATGGGCTGGCTAACTAAGTATCCACCAACTTGACCAACAGGTCTGGTTGTATCTGGGTGTTATCCATACAAGTCTCATCTTCTAACGAACTTAAGGTTCACCTAACAACCTCTTCCAGCTTCTCTACTGGATAAACAAGACAGTTGTATACCTGAACTGTGCCTCGACTAAGAGCATATGTTACCACATTAATTTCCTTATGTTCCAGGTGATGGTGAAAACATAACCCTTCATATAATCCACTCAACATCCTCATCTTGGGTTTAGGTCTAACTGGAGTCAAGAAAACTTCAAGCTCATCATCTCGGTTAGCAAACCCAAACTTATAACTCTTAGATTTCAAACTACTTCCATAGAGGTACGTCCTCATATTACCTTGTTCTCTTCATGCTTTCAAACCATCTATCCAACGTACTCTCAAAATGTGTGGTACATCTTCCATCCTCAAACATCATAGATAGGTTTCAACTCATATCACTTTTATCCTTAGTATATGTCATACACTTTGTTCTATCTCTCACACCCATAACGAGAGGAAATAAGCATTTGGCTTCAGTCCAAATATAGAGTTCATCCTATTCCAAGAGTAGAGATGGTGCATCACACATCGGCAGTACACTTTCCAATCTAAGTTGAAACTTACTTCTCATGACTCCAAACCATGAATACCTTGTTTTATGTTTACATACATGGAAAGGTTGTTCCCAACTCGTGGGTCTTCACATTACTTATAGACACAATCCTTAGTCATCCCCTCAAGGTCTCTAGGGTGCCAGTACCTTTGGAGTCATCCCTCTTCCCTTATGCATCCAGGGAGTGCCTCCCTCATTTACCCCTTGGTCCCATGAAATCATGAAGGTGTCATCCTCCTAACCCATGGTCCTCGGGCAATGATAGTTGTTACCTCCCGACCCTATGGTCTTGTGCATACAAGAAATAGACAACTCCTACTCCCATCGATCTTATCCCTACCTAACCTTAGTATCGACTTAGGATTCTATCATGGTACACCTCAATCTTGAATCCTCACCCAAATCTCCATCATCTCTCTGGGCACTCATGGTCAAACTTACATCCTTTCATAGGGATCATGGTGACCTACCTACCTCAGTCTGGCCCCATATAGGTTACCTCCATGGAAACATACCCTCATGCCCCTTAGAGATGGTCACACATGGGTCTATAGATTCGTACTCATACTGTGTGCTCTCTACTTAGCTCATCAAGATCCTATGAGAGACCTCTTTAGGTTACCTTGAATCTAAGCAAAATTCGGTACTCACCCTAAATGAAGGGTCCCTTCCCAGGATGGGAGAAAACTATCTCTTGATAGTAACAAACGTCACAAACGTCCTTACTTCCAGGGTTTACATTATCATGTGCATGCTTAGTTCTACCATGCTACATATACACGTAGCCAGCCAGAAGACAACCTACTAAGCCATTCTGAGTTCCTTGGTATGTCATACTTGTTCCTTATTCCTCAAAGTTGGCCAATCTCATACATATGTCACCAACATGTGTGAGGGGTTCATCAAACATATATCTCATTTCCAGTGGGGTTTCCTTTGCTCTAAAACATGGGGGGTACCGTGCTCAATTTCCATGAACTCATACAACCTTGTGAGCATCATGTGCATCAGGTACTACTACTTCCCCTCTTAGATCTAGGAACCCTAGGTTCTCCTCTTAATCATAGCTGTCTAACTGCATGCTCTGCTATTCCAACATGAACTAAACCTATACCAGATAGGGCATAGACATCCTAACACTCTTCCACATGAACAACCCCTTGAGCCCTACACCAGGACAACCAACTGGGTGCGAGGCCTCACAACTTGTTACCATACCTCTTCAGGGTCTAAGGAACTCTCCTTCTTATACCTAAAAGGTAGGCACCTATAACATCTGTATATTAGTTGAAGAAGCCTCTTTCTCTTTCTAGGGTTTGGTTCCTCTAAAGGCAACCAAGGTACGACAAGCCTCCACGGATCATGCATGAGGCAACCACATACATCTACTTAGGGTTGCCCATTCTAGGCCATATCATACCCAATTTCTCATGATTCCTCATGTCTTATAGTCCAGGTCTCTAACCTTCTTCATTGGGTCTTGCCCTCTCTCTAGAGATAACCCTATAACTGGCCCTACCACTGGAGGTTCTCTCCCAAAAGATGGGTCAAGCTCTTAAGGTTACATGTCTACACCTACTAGGGTGAAATGTATGGTCCAAAATCTATGTCCGACCAAGATTATCCAAAGCTCTGCATGTTCATCTCATGAACATCAAGCATAACCCTTCTGGTCTAGGTGTAAAACCTACTGTCATCCTTGTTGTCGTTCTCTTCTACGTAGGTGAATGCCTCTTTTCCACTCATTATATCTGTTAGGGTTCCTATACAATTATCACTAACCTCCTGAATGAGGGAGTGATCCCTCACCCTCAATAGGCGCGACCACCCAAGGTCGGGTCACCAAAAGGTACTAGGTCAAACAATCACACATAGCTCATGCTTCTCATGGGTACTCAAAACCTTTACGTACAACATATATGTCTAACCTATGTACTTGAAGGTATAGAAGACTAAGACATTCAACTCATCTTGTCATCTCTTTCTCTAACTACCACTTAGGGTTTGGGTTGAGCATCATCCTCATAGGATGCATCAGGTCTCTACCTCTTCCTGGAGGCCTCTTCCTCTAAGGCTAACTCTCTCCTCATCCTCCTACAAGAAGGTCTAACCTTAGAGCTATCCTAAGGGCATGCCAACACATGCCATGCAACCTAAGCATGCAACTAATCTTTAGTTTACGCTTAAACTATTAAGATTATGTCCATGACATCTTATTTACATGCTTTTCATTATTTGGTGGATGATTCCTTAATCCTTATTACTCTTATCCCAAACAAAAGAGGGGTGTGGAGAGAGAGAAACCCTAAACACTTAGAGTTATACTTGAATCAAGGTTGATAAAGGAAGAAAACAGATGAGAGAGTCCTAGAGGTATCTTATTTCGAGTTAAATCCTCCGATTTTGTCCAGGCAATCACACAGAATCCAGGAGTCCTCGTAGACTGACTAGTGGGATGAAGGAAAATCTTTCCAGCCCCCAGATTGTGATCATTTTCTAAACACCTCCATCATTGGAAAATCCTCTAATAACTCCTTGGGTTTTAAAGAGTTTGTAAATTTAATAATTATTAGAGATTAAATGGAAAACCATGCTCTGATACCAATTGTAATGACCCCACTTCCTGGTAACCCCCAATCAAAGAAGACCAAGTAGTCAGAGGTGTTATCCCAAAAACAGGATCAATGGTTTTGAAAATAATCAAAAATAATTAATAATGTGATGACAGACCCCAAACATCAGATAATGATTAATGTAGAAGAAAACATTAACAATGGATTAATGAAAATCACAAAAATTTAAAACCAGTTGCAAAGAGATCCATTTCTAGGAAACTCTTATAACAAGAACCAAAATATTATATACACATTCTGGTCCACAAAGTACATATCATGTACCTTCTTTTCTTGAGGATTACATACAACAATTGCTCTGTTAAATCTACACATAAGCAACATAAGACCTCGAGGCATTCAATGCCAAAATCTCAAATTGATCATAAAATCACTATCTACTGACTCTAAGGACCTGAGAGTACAGAGACAACACATAGGACTCTTATCTACAAGACATGACAGACATTATCTCCACCTGAGATGTCACTGCTGTCCCTGATGTTGTTGTCCTTCCCCTACTGTAGGGTTTCTACCTCCTCGTCCTCATCCACCTAAAAGGTTGGATCCCACGGGGGTGAGACAACTAAAATTGTCCCAGCGAGAGATATAACTCTCCGCTAGAAACATTATTATTGTAGATAAACAATAATAATTTGAGCAGAGGAATCTCTATTGAGCAGCATGATTTAGTCATTATTAAGCAAGAGCAATATCATTTTTTAAAGCATTACAACTATGAACGATAAAGCAACAAGTCATCTACTCATTTTAATAAGGAATATGAAGAACATGTATAATATTTATCCATTTTAGGATACAATAAGCAAAGTAACATCAACCAATGATTTCCATAATTCGTCCTTAAGTAAATATGCTACACGGCTGATTACATTTTACAATCATTCTTATACCCTGAGGAAGTGAGGCGTACCGCTCAAATCCAACCTTTAGTTGCGAAACCCAAAGCCGGTGTCATACAAGATCAAAGGAAGAGCCGGACTCCTCGATCTCATCCGTCTCGTCCAGTGCGAGACCACAAGCAGGACCAAAGTCTCTTGCTTAAGTGACCTCAGTCACAAGGTTAGCTCTCATACGCTACCCAATCTCTAGCCCGCCTTGGTACATGTCCCGAAACTAGTAAATCTGAGCCACATGCTAGTTCATCGTGCTCACTGAGCCATGAACACATTCATGCTCCATCACACTGAGCCATGGGCCTATTCACCCTGCTCTTAAACATATCTTGAGTCTACAACTGAAGTTGCACTCTAATCCTCCTGATTTTTGGCTAGGAGAAACCCCGTATATTCAACAATATACACTCCTGATTAACCAGTAGGAGAATCCGTTTCACCATCACCAACTACTAACGATGATGGATCTATGGCCAGGGCTCTACATGATAATAGTTCACTTGATTACTTAAGTACATTACCATATTCTTTTAGCATCAGTCAAGTTTTCAAATAATAATTATTATGACAAATGCTACAAAGAACAATACTCCTATCAAGTACTTTTCAAAACTTTATAAAACATTGGGTTCTCAATTCCTTATCTCATTACTGGGAATTCACATCCCTCCCAACACCAACATCATGTTTGTTGGATCTGGGTATTCAAACCCTTAGTTCATCACTGAACATGGTTACCACTATCAGGTAACAATTACCTCCAAGTCATTTGACCAAGGTATTCATGATACTTGTTACACAAGCATCTCACATAGTTCACCAGTCATATTCAACTTCTTGTCACCTCTTACTCAGCAACAAATAAAATAATGGCTCACAAGGCCCATTAACATCATAACTCATACCTGGTTATGCTCATCATCTCATGATACCTGCATAGTTAGTATGCTTAATAACAATCATATCAATTACATATCAACATTATGCATTACAAAGATACCATCACTATTCCCTCATTAGGGTTAGGGTTCCCATCTTTATCAATTAGGGTTTCACATCACATTACCATTTATTAGGGTTTCACATAACATCACCCTATATTAGGGTTTCACATCACATTACCATTTATTAGGGTTTCACATAACATCACCCTATATTAGGGTTTCACATCATTATCAAATAGGGTTTCACATAACCTCACCCTATATTAGGATTTCATACAACATCACCCTATATTAGGGTTTCACATAACATCACCCTATATTAGGGTTTCACATCATTATCAAATAGGGTTTCACATCATTATAAAATAGGGTTTCACATAATCTCACCCTATATTAGGATTTCACATAACATCACCCTATATTAGGGTTTCACATAACATCACCCTATATTAGGGTTTCACATAACCTCATTAATCCAAACCCTAAATCAGTTCTTCCACATATCTTGGAGCACATATCATTATTTAAGTGTTAAATCATACTTATCATTGTTCCATGTACTAGGAATACACATCACCATCATACCTTATTCAGTTGACTTAACCTTTCACTAAGTATATGCACCTATGCTTATCATAGTGTATTGAATTTATTACTTTCATAGGCATTGAGTAATAAACATTCTAATTATACCAATCACCTAAATATTTTAGAGGTACTTCCATTGAAATCATCCTTGAGATACCCTTCAACCACTTATGGGGTTATTAATACTTACATAGTTTGAATCAATTGGACCTTCAAACGGTTTGTACCAATTGCACATTCAAACAGTTTGAGACCATTTAGACCTTCAAACGGTCTTGGTCTACACCTTTAAACGGTCTTGGACCAAACCTCCAAATGGTCTTGGACCAAACCTCCAAACGGTCTTGAGGTTCCTTGACCTTCAAACGGTCTTGGACCAAACCTCCAAACGGTCTCGGACCAATTGAACCTTCAAACGGTCTTGGACCAAACCTCCAAATGGTCTTGGACCGATTAAACCTTCAAAACGTCTTGGACCAAACCTTCAAACAGTCTTGGACCAATTGAACCTTCAAACGGTCTTGGACCAATTGAACCTTCAAACGGTCTTGGACCAATTGAACCTTCAAACGGTCTTGGACCAATTGAACCTTCAAACGATCTGAAGACCATTTAGACCTTAAACGGTCTTGGTCTCAACATCCTTAAATGGTCTGAAGACCGTTTAGACCTTAAACAGTCTTGGTCTAAAACCTCAAACGGTTTGAGACCGTTAGACCATCAAACGGTCTTGGTCTCAACATCCTTCAAACGGTTTTGAACCCTTTACTCACCAAACAGTTTTGAAGACCGTTAGACCTTCAAACAGTTTTGAAACCGTTAGACCTTAAGAGGTCTTGACCTATAGTCCCTCAAATGGTTTGAAACCTTTTGGTTCTCAAACGGTTTGAGACCGTTTGATCAATTCAGAGTTGAAACTGATTGAACCTAAATTAGGGTTTTGACATCAATTGAGCTAGGGTTCTGAAATCAATTAAGTATGATTCTAGGGTTTTGAAACCAATTGAATTTGATTATTTATTAGATCATGAGACCAATTGATCCTTGAATCCATTGAGACTGTTTGGTCTCTAACAGTTTGAAACCGTTTGACCTCTATCGATTTTGAAACCGGTTGGTCACTAAATGGTTTGAAACTATTTGGTCTCTAACGGTTTGAAACCATTTGACCAACCAAATGAAACCATATGCTTCTAATTTTCTTGAGGTGTGTGGTAAGATGATGTCATCATCATCAAGCTTCAGACCTCCGAATTCTACTGTAATATATATGAAAAATTCATCAATTGTTCAAGAAGAAAACAAAAGATCAACATATGATGATAAATTGAAATCAATAATAACATTGATGGGTTCAAGTTATATAACCCATCTTCAAAGTATCTTCAAAGCTTCAAGCTTCACGTCTCTAATGGTGAAATAAGCTCCTTCAACTATCCAAAGTTCGTTTCCAACTCTTTGGATGCAAAAGATAGCCAAGGTTGAGCATTGGTTGGAAAAGAGAAGAAAATTAATATTGAAATCTGATTTCAACCATCAATTCAAGGTTGAAGATGATCATGGAGTGTAACATCCCAGGATTTGAGTCCTTGGATAAGTTGATCTTAAAAGGAATGATTGGACTACCCATATCACCAAGGTGCACCTCCTTTTCAGGGAGCCCATCTCTAAAGAACTCCATAGTTAAGCGTGCTCAGCTTGGAGTAGTACTAGGATGGGTGACCAGTCGGGAAGTTTCTCCTGGCTTGCGCGTGAGTGGACAAAAAGCGTGCAGTTAAGGCTAGTGGTGGTCTGTGGGGCCAGTCATCATTCCTGAAACTCTACTAGAGCCTTGGGCAGTGGGCTCGGACGTTACAAATGGTATCAGAGCTTGGGAAGTGGGCTCAGGCGTTACAATCAGCTTGGGGAACGTTTTCCTCCTACTCCTAAGCTCCTTGGTAGTTGGCCAAAGCAAGGGAAATAAATTGGTTTGCAAAATAGCCTTTCAAGTAAGGAGAAAATCAAGTATATGTAATTGATTTTCTAGGAGAGAGAAAGTAGGGGAAAATTCACCCACTTTCTTTCCACATGCCCCCTCCCTTCCTTGACTTCGAATCCTTCTTCCATCATCCTCAAAATCCTCTCGTTTATCCTTGAATTAAAAGCAATCACTTAAGTACCTTAATCATTATAATATTATTATCCATTTTTAGTGGGCATTACTTTTTAAATAACAAATGTGAGTGGGTTTCTTCACCTACTTAGGATATTTCGATGCTACTCAAGGCATTTGGATGTCCTTTAACTATATGATTTAAACTACAACCTTTTAGTTGATGGGTACTTCAATTAACATATTTATTTTTGCTACAAAATAAATTAGGGTTTCATTTATGCTTAAATCTTGATTGTTTTATTATCAAGATTATCTCTCCTCAAAAATAGTTCAAACAAGACACCCCTTTCTTTTTATTTTCTCTAAATGATACCAAGAAACAATAGGGACATAATAGATGTGGTATTTTACACATTCAACCCTAGATTTTGGGTAATTTGCAAATTACACCAAAACTAGCATTCAATACACAAGCATTACTCAAACAAACTCATTTTTGGAACTTGGGCTTGTGGAAGCCATACCTCAGCAGAATTCTCATTATTATGATACTCTAACACTTGAGGAACATTTATCATGTAACATTTGCAAGGTAACTCCCTTAAATTGGGTAAATTGCACTTTAGTCCAAAACAGGTAAAATATTGTTTCAACATTATTCAAATAGGACCAAAATTGAAACATAAGCTCTCCTTTAGTCTTAATTACTTTTCAAAAGATAAATACAAGAATTTAAATGACTTACTTAAGCAAAACTTCAAGGGTTAAGGCATAACCCATGTCAGGGATGTTACAAATAAATTCTACGAAAGACTAAACTAAAAACTGGAATAAAGTTTACTTTTCGCATACCTTTCAAAATTAGGAAACTGGAACTTATACCCTCAGTATAATTCTATCTATATAAATACTCCTTTATGAATTAACTTTAATCTTCACAAGTTCCACTTTACTATTTGTCCAATTTCAGATGATCCTAAAATGCCGACAAATAAAACATCAATCAGTATAAATGAATATACCGGTATGTGGTGGCAACCAAAACATTGCACATAAATTCTAACAACATAATCACATCAAATAGTTGTTAACAATGAAAGATTATGTTTTTTAATATAACTTCTCAACCAATTTTACTCATACTCTGGGATACCCTCACTTAGGGTTTAGTCCTTGCAAGGGACTTAAGGCTACCTTCTCCATCCTGAGCTTGGTACCTGGGGTCACCTCTCTGGGTGCCCAGGGATCTTCCCTCCAGGACTTGACCACTTCAGACCTTCCCTCCGGGGCTTGGTCTTGCATCATACATCTAGAGATGATATGTAGGTCCGAGACAGTCACATACATACTTAAAATGTGATAGTCATAGCCACTCTAAGGATTGCAGAAATAAAGCATCCAAATAGTTTATTTCCATTGCAATCAATAAATCATCGGAAAAATTCCGAGAAACGAAAGTGTGTACTCATAATTAACCACATACCTAATTTGGATATTTCACAAGAAATAAGCACAGTCCAATCCAATCAAGCAATCTAAGCAAGTAATCAAGCCAATCACACAAAAGCACAGAATCCTAAAAAGCATATACAATCTATTTACTACATACTCATCAAGAATCTACTTTATTGATTTGGGATTACTTTCTAGGGTTTCTAATCCAAATTAGGGTTTCATTAGGGTTCCTTTAGATCTATTTACAACTTTCCTCTTTTATGTCCACAAAACCTTAAAATAGCAGTTCTAGGTTCAAAACCCTAATTACTCACTTATTCACATTGAAACCTTCTTTTCATCAAATGGGCTTAGGATTAATCTAATATCACTTTTATACAAAGAATCTTGAAATATAATTCATTAAAACCCATAACACTTAGATTAGGGTTTCTAAGCCCATTAATGCACATTAACATATCAAACCCTAAATTAGGCTATTAAGCACATGGATCGTCTATTTAGAAATCAAAATGTCTTTTTATAAACAACAAGTTAATATTCTCATAGATCATCGATATTAATCTTCTCCAATTCATAGAACATCAAATTATAACATGATTTGAGGGCTTTATAATATTTACTAAGTTAATATACCAAATTACTCCTTATTATGATTATGATCATCATAGATTCCCATTATGTTCAACAAGATAAGTTATTACACAAAGAGGACTTTTTAACATATTCACCATGTTTATATCCAAATCTAGGGTTCTTGTACATTAATCACCATTTAAACCAATATTTGCAACATTTTTAGAAAAGAAAGCACAATTAGACTCGATACTATTTTATTTGGATTCTACATGTTCTGTTGATCAATTTTCATATATGACTTATTTGCATCCAAGAATCCTAACAATTACTATGATTTTTGCAAGTTTATTATTAACTGACCAATGAACCGCTGACACACCAACACAAACTATGTTTTCTTACCCGGCTGGCTCAGCTCAGAAATACCTGGGAAAATTACCTTTGCACCCTTTCTTCTTGAACTCATGAGCCAGGGTAATAAATTCATTAGCCTATGACTCGCTTTCTTCCTCAAGAATGGTGTGTCCTTTAGGGGATCCCGCCCGCACAACCTCTCATCCTCGTTGGGGATCCTCTGCTGGTCCCATGGCAGGATACCTCAGGCCCTGTGCAGACATGGTAGCCAACAGTGGAGCTTATTCCGTGGCTCCAGGGAAAGGTGTTGTGAGGAGGGGAAGACCTACATCCAGTCTGGGTAGGGTGCTCTACCGATGCAGCAGAAGGAAAGGGGGTGGTTCCGAACCAGCAAGGTACCTTGGTCGACCTCACCCCAACTGCCAGCAATGCCATGGTGTATGATGATGTCTCCCATCACTATACCTACTATAGGTGCATGACAACCATAAATGATAAAGAATGGTACCTCATCTAGGATCACTGTTCTAGTCTAGAATCCCTCGACGTTGACGCCGAAATCAACTGTAAGGCCCCTAAACTTGCTTAATGAGTTGAATAAGATTAATCATCATAATTTACTTCTTATAACCCTAATATAACCTTGTGACATTCTTTCAAATCATAATACAAGCTTAAGTTTCAAATTTGGTCCAATTCAGACATTGTTTGAGCAAGTTATGCAATTTTATGCACACTTTGGACTTTTATGCAATTACCCATTTGAGAGGTTTTCTTTGCAATTTATCACTTTCATTATGTTACTTGGATATTATCTCATCATTATTGAGCTTTTTGACCATAGGGCACCTATTTAAACCTTGGTTTGAAGGTGTTTTCTCCAATGGTATTTTAGGGTTTACCCCTTCATGGATGAGCTACCTTTAGTAGCTATCAACTAATGAATTATTTGTTTTTCTTGGAAATTCAATAAATGAGAGATAAGCATGTCTATATAGATGGTGGGGGATCTTCTTGTGTGTGTGCTTGTATATTCTCAATACTTTAAGGCCATGGACACTTGTAAAGATACCAGAACTTCAACTTTTTCTTTTTCTTTATCTTAAAGTTTCATATACTTATCCCTAAGCACCAAAACGAGCTATTTTCTCCCCACCACTTCCCTCCTTATATGAAACTCGTTATCCCTATATTCTTCTATGAATTTCTTATCCAAGGAAGAAGAAAGAGGGGATCTTCTTGGAAAAAGAATCTAGGGTTGCAATTGACTTCGTTTTAGGGTTTGAAAAGCTTCCTTCTAGTGATCTTGACCTAGAAGAGTAAGAATCCCCTTCTTCCCTCCATTTATTTCTTTGTTATCCTTCCTCATACCTTTCTCCAGGTCGGAACCTTGCTGTTACATGGTATAAATTGCTCTAAAGATCTAAAACCCTACCTTTCTTGCTCCTTATGCTTAAGGTTTGCTCATTTGATGAAGAAAGGTGCTAGATGGACGAGTTCACAACCTATGCTTGGATTTTCTACCCTACCTGCTCAAGTTTTCTTATGTTTGGGATTTCATATTCTCATTAGAGCAAAATTTATAACTTGATCCACGTTTATTGCTTACCATAAGCTTTCTAGCTCATGTTCTTGCTTTTAAATGATGATCCATGCACTAAAAAGCTATGCTTGACTTGGATTTCAATTTTTATAATGTTCCCTATTCTGATTTCAGTTCTAGATGAACCTATGATTATATGTACATTATTCCTAAGGTATAATATGCTCGGATCAGGTTGGTTTGACAACCTATGGTGCTAAGCACCTAAACCATAAGCTTGCTATCTCATGTTCTTGCTTGAAAATGATGATCCATGCATCAAAAAGCTATGCTTGACTTGGATTTCAATTTTTATAATGTTCCCTATTCTGATTTCAGTTTAGATGAACATGTGATCATGTGTACATTATTCCTAAGGTATAATATGACTTGTATCTTGTTGGTTTGACAACCTATGGTGCTAAGCACCTATCAACCAATGGTCAATTTTAGGGTTTAAAGCTAATTTCTTCTATAAACACATGACTTGATGGTGGTACCATTGCAAAAATCGATGGTGTTGTCTTCATGACAACGGATGGGGTGACCAAGGGTGTCAACTTACGTTCACCCCTTAGGTCAGGTGTTAACCTAATTATAAGCCTTGTGATTAACAACTAAGTACCTTAATGATGCTATCAATCAATGGTGATATTAGTTTGATATTTGATGCTGATTAATGAATATAGTGTTGATCTAAAAACCTATGGTGACTTAATGGTCACTAATGGTGGTGGATCAGGTCCCCAAAACCTAAGGTGTGTTAGTCATATAGTTGTAGCATCAATTAAGCCTTAGACCAATGACTTCTTAGGTCACTTGATGCGATGGCCAGACCTAATGTTTATTCCTCCAATAAAGTGGAATGATGAATAATGTAATATGTTGGTCCTAATAATGTGATTTATATGGTTTCCTTTATATGATCAACTTAAGGAGCTTACTTGTTGACAATGGATGGCTTGTTTTAAATGAACATTCGATTGTGGGTTTTACCTTACTCTCAACAGAACCCTTATTGTTGTTAACCAAAGGATGTCTAGGGTTAAATGGTGACTTTTATAGATCATAACTCAATAACGTCATATATGATTCACTCAAGGTGTTTACTTATATAAACAACCAATAATATTACCTTTTAAACATCCAATGGTTCTGGGTGACATTTTGGTATGGTGATATGGGTTGAATGATGATGGAACAAATGGAGGGTTACCCTTAATAAGGTAGTCTTACCTATTCACTCATATGAATAGAAGGGATGATAATCGTATTGTGTTGATATGTAACCCTAATGAGGTATAGCTTGTTATACCTAGTTTTAATATGACTAAATGATGGTAATTGGGTATGAATAGTCTGTGAATGATTAATATAATCATGGAGTACTCTCTTATTGTTGTTGAAATCCTAGTATGCTATAACCCGATGGTTACACCTTGATTTATGTGTGGCTTCATACTTGATAATAGTATAGAATGTGATGGTGATGCTTCACCTTATGCATACATGATCCAATGGGGATGTCGTGAGTTAGGGTTTGTGTATGAGTGTTGATTAGTAACATTAATATAATTTATCTTGTTGAACCTAACTATAATGCAAATAGATAAAAATGAGTATTCATGTTTAACATTCCTATATGATTGAATTATGGTGAAATAACCTCCTTAATATGATCATAACCTTAATATGTTAATTGGTGGTTATCATAGCCACATGGTTGATACTTTCTTATGCTAAACATGTCCATTATGAATATGATGAGGGTTAATCATATATAGATTCCTTGCATGTTGATGTAATAAAGGAATGTTCTTAATGTTAATATAACCCTGCTATTATTGTTTATGAATATCTCCTAGCTCATGAATGCAATATTATGCTGATCTGGTGTATTATATGTAAGTGATGTTTTTGAGCCTTACTATAAGGCATGGAATGATAATGATGATCTTGCAAGGAATAGTATGATGGTCTTGATGACATTTGGGCATGGTTGAGCCCTGAATGAGGTGTAATCCTCTTGTGTTGATAAGGGTTGATACCCTACGATATTGTGAAAAGGATTTATATCTGGTGATAGTATGATGACTAGTGTAACCTCATGAATGGCAAGTGAATAGTACCATGTGATGATGAGATGAGAAATTATGTTTCACACATTTTATATCTTTTAAAGTTGTGATATTTATATGCTTGTTAGAAGTGAATTAGGGTTTGTATGTCCACTTGTTTGATGCAGCCTTAATTCACCCAATTGACATAACTAATCAACTAAAACTCTAATCATGTAGTGCCCTGTGCCATAGATCCATCTGAGTGTCAGAACTTGCCAGATGGTGAAATGAGTATTCCTAAGGGAAACTCAGAGCGCATACTGATGAGTATGCAAGGTGCTTGTCATGATGAATTCAAGTGTTTAGGGAGGATGACTGCGGTCATACCTAGCCCATAGTTTGAGAACGATTGTGGTCGTGTCTCGGTGATTATACACATGTGACGAGATTGGAGGACAACTGAGGTTGTACCTCAGATGGTAGGGTATGCGTACCCACCTCCCTTCACTAGTGTCGTGACCTATACCAAGGATGGACTAGGCTATAGCAGCTTGACCTTATGTGTCGCTGTGGAGGACCCATACTGACTGGGGACGGAGAAGATCTTAGGAGTCTGACTCTTCCTAGATCTTGTATGGCACTGATTTTGACTTAGCAGTGGTCAGTTGGATTTTGAGTGGTATCCTCAATTTCCTCAAGGCGTAATAAAAGATGTAATACAACCGTATAACACATTTGTTTAGGGTTATACACAACATTTCACATTGGATGATAACCCTTGTTTGTTATCTTTACATAAAGATGATGCTTAGTGCAATTAAGAGATAGTAGATATACTTAGGTTGTGGATATGCTTAAGATTGTATATGCGTACATACAATATCTATGCTTGTGTTGATAACTATAGTGCTATTGTTGATTATAATCATGATGCTAGCTATCTCATGTTGTTAGTTATGTTTAGCATGCTAGCCATGCCTTTGTAACTAGAGATGTATATACTGCTACTCATGCTTATCTAGATAGTTGTGCTTATGTTGTTAGCTCTTCGTATGATGTTGATATGTTCAACCAATTGGACATGCTCATGTTGTTAGCTATGCTATGTTACTAGACTTGCTAATGATGCTAGATATGCATATGCTACTGAATTGCTTATATTATCAACAAGATAAAGGATGATAGTATGGCTAATGATGATAGTTATTACCTGCTCCTTTATGTATTTTGTTAATCATCAGTACTGTTGATCTTATTTGTTATGTATGATTAAACTACTTAACTATTTAATTACTTAGAAATGTTGTAATCAATAAACATTGTTGGAGGTTATATCTCTTGTTGGGATATGGGTCTCACCCTTGTGGTTCTCCACATTTTTTTAGGTAACCGGAAGTGACAAAAATAAACATGTGGCAGCAAAGAGGAGCTATAGTAATGAATCTTTGAGAAAGTTGATTAGATATCTAGTGTGTCCTAGAGTCATCCCTGTACTCTCAGGTCCAGGTAGGAAAAGTTTGTATATGGTGTCAAACGAATCAGACTTTTGTTAGCATATTAATGCTTGTTTATGTGGCATATACAAATATTGTTCTCCTATGTATATATGTTGTGGCTAAGGCGATAGAACAATTTGTATCAAATTCTTGGCATAGTATGGATAAAAGAAAGATGTTGGGCTCTTATGTAAATGTTTCTGAGTAGGTGCTGACGTTGAAATTGGTCTTAATTTACCCATATTTTTGGGTATGTGATTAATTAGTGATTGATTGTGCTTTATGTTTTGAGTAATCTCGTTTAGTGTAATGGGTTTTCACAACAACTATCTCCTTACCGGATAAGTGGTCGGATCTAGTCTCATACCTCATCCTACCTCGGTACCAGGCGGAGCTGCCCACCCATCCACATCGCTGAACGACTACACCCAGGGGACTCCATCCATGGTGATAGTGAACTCTCCATGTTGACGTCGTTGGTCAGGTCGACGACCACCCCTTCAGGTTGTGCGATCAATGTTGGTTAGGAGAGAAACCAAGCAGAAGAGATGGGGGAGGAACGAAGGGATGAAGATAAACATGCCCACACTGTATGCATGGAGACGTCGGGGGTTTGCCACCCTCTCCAATATGTACCCTTTATATAACGTTAGGGTTTGTGGGTTGATGGATCTATGTTCACGTTAGGCATCATTGCGTAAGGCAACATAATTAGAAAGTAATTGAATACATCTTCTTTAACTTCTCTCACTTTCCCTTACAAGACTTATTCCTTTTGAGGCTCAAATTTGAAAGTATGGGAGACTTTTCTTCATATGCAAGTTATTACTTAAAAAGGCATATTTTATACATATTTTCTCTCTCTTAATCTTTTATTCTCTTTATTTTGATTCATTTTACCATTAGAAACCTTGTGGATTTGAAATCTCCTTCATGACGACTCGATCATACATATTTCCACATATTTCTCATATATTCATCACTATCTCAAATTTCCTTCTTAAAAATGCATTATTTGATTTCTTCTTTTTCTTTTTGTCATCTTGGACTCCCTAGTACATTACGGTTCACGAAATCACATATTTAAGGGAAATATTATCAAAGCAATTCATTCAATACACATAAATCATACAATTTCTACAATCATACATTTATTGGAGAAATTGCATTTCAACACATTCAAGCCCAAGCCCAAAAATTGGGGTTGTAACAATGTATGAGTCCTAATAAGTCACCCACTCATTGGATGTTTCGAGTAAAAGGTGCTTTTATTATCTTTCTTAATAAATAGGATTCACATCTCTCTATTGATCTAAAATTAAAAGAGTCCATATAATCATCTTTATGGAGTGTATAAATGCACTTTTCATTTGATGTTCCCACAACGACAATGCCAAAGATAGGATTTGTTTGAGTTATTGAATTTTAACTTCTTGGTATTTATGTTATATACATGTGTCTCAGGATCTAACAAATAAATACCATAAGACATAGGGGCACTTTCATAAATTATCTTGTCTTAGAAATGAAAATACGACCATTCTTTACTACAAACTCGAAATCATTATTGTACAAACAATATAAGGAAATAATATGTCTATTTATGGAAGGCACATGATAACATTTCTCTAACTGTATTTGAAGCCCATTGGGTAGAGATAAACAATAAGCACCTACAACAGTGGCAACAACTTTTGCTCCATATGAAATCTGTAGTTCCACCTTATTCAAAGGTCTACTTCTTTTTAGATCTTATATATTTGAACATATGTAAGATCCACATCTAGTATTTAGTACCCAAGATGAAGAAGTAGATAAGTTTATTTTTATAACATAAATACATGAAGGTGGAGATATATATCCCATGCTTCTTGTTCTTCAATTCCTCAAGGTAGAGATGGAAATTTCTTTTCTAATGTCTAGCCTCGTGATAATGGTGACAATTTCCTCCCTTATCCACTCCTCATTTTGCTTTAAGTTTAGAGACTTTTGGTTAGCTTTAGAGCCTTACCTAGCTTTGGATTTGCCCTTGGACTTCCCTTTTTCTTTGTTGACCATCAACACAAAATTGGGATTGTCTTTCATTTTCCCCTCAACAGTTCTCAACATGCCAAGTAGCTCAGTTAATGGCTTATAAAAAAATTTCATGTTGTAATTCATGTCAATTTTCTTGTAAGAAATTTGTTACAAGATTACTTTTGTGGCCAACACTTGACCAAAAGGAAATCCTGGTCTTATAAGACTCTCCACATACCCAATTACCTTGAGTACATGGGGTCCAATTGGATCAAATTCTGACATTTTTTACTTAAACATGGAGCTCAAGACATCATACCTCTCTTGTCTTGCTTATTCTTGATACATGTTCCTGAGATGTATTATTATATCAACAACATACATGTTTTCATGTTAATTCTGAAGCTCATGATTCATGGATCAAAGCAGGAGACACTTGATTTTCATAGCATCATATGAATGCTTCTTGTGAGCCTCCCTTTCTGCTCTTGGAGCATTTGGAGTTGGTTCCTTAGATACTAGTGTGTCCAAGACATAGAGATTATGCTCATGTATTAGAACAGTTCTCAATATCCCGAATTAGTCATTATAGTTATTCCCATTAAGTTTCTCCTTCTCAAGAACTGATCCTAGTGAAAATGGATTGTTGCTAGGGTTTTCCATTGAACTACATAGAATATATGTTACACAAGTTATTAGATTTATAAATTATTTTAATTTAAAAAATATTTTGATTTCAAAAATATGATTAATGTAATTAATCTATACTTTAATTAAATTCACTCCTACTAGATTATTCAAATTAATAGCCATTGCTACTAATTCTTAAAATTACAACAAGCAATCTTCTAGTGAGCCGTGATCCAAAATTGTAAGTTAAGTTATTGCTCAACCAATGCCGACACCCATAAAAAACATGGAAGCAAGAGTCGATATGATTGTTGTGCCCTTCTTGAGAGAGAAAGTTATGTTCCATCTCTAGGTGCAGAAGCTCTCTTGGCGCCGCCTCCTCTCTATGGCAGGGGCAATGGCCGCCTCTTGCACCCCAAGTCCGACACCACCACCCTTGACTACCCCTCCACCTCCACTAGCCAGACGGTCCTCCCTTGGGGTCACCCTGAAACATATGTCACCCTTGCTAGAGCATGGGTGGACACTACCTTGGAGGAGGATCCCTCCATTCCTAAGGAGCTGAGGATTCAAGACAATTTAGAGGTGCCTAAAAACCCATTCTACAAAGAGGAGGACAACCACCCTTGGACGAAGTTCTCTGCTCCCCTGATCGCCGAGATGGATCACTACCATAAACATTCCATCATAGTTCAAGTGTTGGGAAAGAAAGTGGTTTTCGAATAGCTTCAAGGCTGGATGCTCAGAACTTGGTGACCTAAGGGTGACCTTCTTATTTCCCCACTAGCCGAAGGGTTGTTCCTGGTCAGATTATCCAATGCTCTAGACCTACAGTCTCCTCTGGAGAAGGGGCCGTAGGTTTTTGGTAGTTAATTGGTCCTGACCAGAAGATGGACTCCAGAGGCTGACCTTAGACGCACTGCACTGAAGACCGTCCCAGTTTGGGTCACCCTACCCGACACAGGTCGACATTGGTCCAAGAGAGCTGTTTCTTGCATTGTCTATGCAATCGGTACCCTAGGGCCTTCGACAACCGATCTGCTACTGCTAGAATGTGCATGGATATCTCGGTAGACATAACCCCACCCCCTATCATGATGGTGGAAATGTCGGATGGCTCTGACCTTGTGATCAGAGTCCACTATGAGTCTCTTTTGGATAGGTGTTCCTCTTGCTCTATGTTTGGGCATCGTGATGGTGCTTGCCCTCGAGTCAGAGTGCCGCCGCAAGAGAACCCTCCTATCCGTAGCAGGTCCAAAACTCAAAGAAGACACTACAAATCCAGGGCATCTGGCCCACATGTCCCCGACAATCTCAGTGATGCTATGAGAGGGCGTTCTGTGGAGGCCTCTTTGGAGGCGACTGTCCCCGACCCTTCCACGACTCCTACAAGCCCTCCTTCGAAAGCGACTCCCCATGTTGATAAGCCTGCTGGTGAGTCTGCTGCTAAGGTGACTATTGAAATACCCAAGATGGAAGCAATTGTTAGATCGGATGGAATATCCCCTATCACCAATGGCAGGAGACCGAGTCCTAGTTAGCCAAAAGAACCACCTACTGTTGAGCACTCTTCCAATCCCTTTGATGTCCTTCAGGGGTTGGACGTAGAGGGTGATGATCTGGAGGACAATAGCAGAACAGATGAACTCTCTGCTTATCACAATGAGACTAGGAGGTCCAAGAGGCTGGTAACTACCCCTGAAAGGGGTGGTCATAACATGAAAAGATAATGTGCCTCCTCTCATGGAATGTGAGAGGGGCATCTCAACCTTAGAAGCAGGCGAGGTTGAGGAAAGTCATTGAGGAGGTTAAAGCCTCATTGGTGATTTGCTTGGAAACTAGGATCATGCGTGAAGTTGCTGATAGAATCCCTAGTTTATTTCTTACTGGATGGAGCAGCAATTCCAACCTCACTCAGATCAAAGGAGGGTGCATTGCCATAGGTTGGAACCCCAATATTTATGATGTACAAGTGATCTTTGCTATGGACCAAATGATCACTGCTAGCTGCATCAACAATGGTGGTCTACACATTGTGATTTATGTTTTGTATGGACATAATTCTGAAATGTGGAGGAGGAAGCTTTGGGAAGTTTTAAAAGATGCAAATCATCAAGATTTTCCTCTATTATTCATAGGGGATTTCAACCATATTCTCAGGGCCCATGAGAAGTATGGTGGACTTCCGATTCTAGATTCTTGCTTGGACATGTTTAATAGCACTATTGATGCTGCTAGGTTAACTGAGATCAGTATGACAGGGGGACTGGTTACTTGGCATAATAAAAGATCTATGCATAGACGTATTGCTTCTCATCTAGATAGAGGCCTTTCCAACCAGGCTTGGTTGGATATTTTTCTTGATGTTCCTATCAGCCCCGGTTGCCACCCAAATAGTGACCATGCTTGGCTGCTAATGAACCTCTCTAGGCTGGTTTCTAAACCCAAACCTTTCCATTTTCTCAATGTTTGGCATGATTGGGACTCTTGTTCTTCCCTTATTAAAAAAGAATGGCAAACACATATCAGTGGCAATCCTTTGTTTGTTTTACATGAGAAGCTTAAGAGAGTCAAAGCTTCTCTTAAGATATGGGCCAAAGATTTGTCTGATATCCCTACCTTAATTACTACTGCCAAGGAAGATTTCAATGTTGCTGCTGTGAATCTCAGAGAGGACCCCCTCTCCCCTTCTCTTATATGTCTTGAAGATGAAAAAGGGAAAAGACTTCTTCAACTTGAAAAGGCAGAGGAACTCATGCTACGACAACACACTAGAATTAAATGGATCCAGGATGGATACCATAATACCAGTGTTTACCATGCTACTGTTAAAAAGAACAGAATGAAGGACATTGTAAATTCTCTCATCAAAGAGGATGGGTCCACGATTAACGGATAGAATGAGGTGGGTGAGATGGTTGTTTCTTTCTGCTCCAACCTCTACAACAGTACTAGTAATCATGTGGGCAGCAATCATTTTCCTCCTAGGAAGGTGACTAATGACATGAATCAGCACTTACTCAAACTGATCTCGGTTGATGAAATCATGGATGGACTCTTTTCTATTGGCACCTCGAAAGCCCCCGAGCTCGATGGGTTTAATGCAAAGTTCTGCCAAGTTTTCTGGGATACGTTAAAGGATGATATTTGTTGTGCTGTCAGATGGTTCTTTGTTGGTGGAAGAATGGTTCGGTCGGTGAATCATGCCTTTCTCAGATTGATTCCCAAACGGAACCATGTCTCCTCCTTAGCTGATCTTAGACCCATTGCCTGTTGCAATGTGGTGTATAAGACCATTGACAAAATGTTTTCCTGCAGACTGAAGACCATCCTTTCTGTCATTGTGCCTCCAGAGAAAAGTGCCTTCATTGCCGGGCGCTCTATTTCTGATGCTACTCTTTTGGCTGTTGATTTTTTGCTTGATTTCAAGGTCAAGAACAACTCGAAGAAAGCTTGCATAAAAATTTATCTCGCCAAAGCCTATGACAAAGTTAAGTGGTATGCCTTGTGGCAGATTATGGCTCCCTTGGGTTTCTCTCAAAGATGGATTGATATTATGAAAGAATGTGTTCAAACAACTTCTTTCTCTCTGCTCATCAATGGCTACCCTTATGGGTTCTTTCATGTGTCTAATGGGCTACATCAAGGGGACCCTCTGTCCCTACTCTTATTCACCTTGGCGATGGAGTCTTTATCTCATCTTGTCCATCTGGTAGAGGCTAATAACTACATTAGGCCCTTCAAAGTGGGTGGTTGTCGTGTGTTGGCACAAATGATTTTTGCCGACGATGTCTTCTTCTTCATCAATGCCAATGTTAGATGTCTTAGAGGCTTTCACGCTCTTATGATTGAGTTTGGGAACTTGACGGGGCTGTTCCTCAGTGATATCAAATCCAGAGTCTTCTTCTCTAGATCTTGTGACTCTAGACGTGGTAGACTAAAAAATGTTGTACAGCTCGAGGAAGGTTTGTTCCCCACTCGTTATCTTGGTATCGCTATTACGGGGGGTCGCCGTACATGTAGTAACTTTACTCCTTGTTTGGACAGTCTATGTGAGATGATATCCAGGTGGAATGGTCTTCGTCTCTCCCTTGCTGGTCGACTTGTTCTTATTAGGACCGTTATGGAAGGAAATATTAGATTCTGGTGCGCACAAGCAGACATCCCCATGTTCGTGTTGTTGAAGATAAAGTCCATTTGTGCTAATTTTATCTGGGGTGGGCGACACCATGGACTGGCTTGGACCACTATTGCCAGAAGATATCATGAGGGTGGGCTGAACATACGAGACATTGGAAACTTGGCCTTAGCCTCTACTTTCAAAAGAGTTCACTTGTTCCTCACTACTGGTGATTCTTCTTGGCGATGTTGGATGATTCAGCGTTATGGGGATGACCTGGACATCTGCCCGTCCAAGTGTTCACGCACCTGGAGAGCGATGACCAGTGCGTGGACCCATCTCAAGATTGATTATGTGTGGTCTGCTGGTGGTGGTATTTGGTTCTTGACTTCTCCTTTTTAGCCATGGAGGAGGATATCTTACCATACAACTCAAGTTTCGTGGGATATGCTACTATGGAACAAGTTCCATTCACCTAAATGGAGCTGCTGCACATACCGCTGCATTCTTGGGAAGCTCCCCACTGCTGACCGCTTGTTGAAATGGGGTTTTCTTGTCAACCCTTTATGTGTGTTGTGTGATGAGGAAGTTGAATGTCATTGACATCTATTTTTTGACTGCAGATTCTCCAAATACATGCTATCTAGGATGTCTTTGAACATGGGTTGGGGCGGTTTACCCCCCCCCATAATTTTGATTAGTTTATCCCTTGGTGTCTCAAGAATACCAAGGGTAATGGCTATTTTAGAGCTTTTGTCGGTGTGGTTTTCTCTGCTGTTTGTCATGCTGTTTGGCAGGAGAGAAATGCCAGATTGCATGGGTCTTCTAGACTAGATTGCGTTACAATGTTTGACTATATGGTTTAGAATCTAGGTTGGTTGTATAAAACCAAACCTAAGATTGGTTGAGGTATAGATACTCTCATTCTTAGAGTGTGGGGTTTTGTAGAGTAGCCCACTATGTATACGGGGTTTTGTATATACCTATACTTGTAACTTTTTGGTTATTTAGTAATATTGTACCTTCTCTAAAAAAATGTCGACATCCATAACTTTAAGGTAGGTAACAATTACCTATTGCATCATATGTAATTCTTGGATAGAAAGTCGCAATAGATTGTGTACGTAATTCATCATATGAATGATATTCCATCTTATGCCTCTAGGTGCTTAATCCTATTAAGATCACCTAGTCAAGTCTATCCCAAGGCCAATACAATAAGTATGCACCCCACTAGGTAGGACCATAAACTTATTATCACACTTCCTCAAGGTAGACAATGCACAACGCTTGGTGTGTCCACACTTAGTAGAACAAGGTTTTTCATGTGTATCACACTTGGAAGGCATATTCAACATCTATATTATATTAAGGGATATATATATATCCATATGTATCCAATCATGATTACATATAAATTATTATACATATTGTAAACTATAAAAACCACCACATGTGATAAAACAAGATATATCAACTAGTGCAACAACTTGAGCCAATACGTTTTTAATTAAAACAAATAAGAGTTCACATCTAGATGCAATCCTAGATCTGCCTTTCCAGTATCGCAGATCAGCCAATCAGGAAAATTGATTCGGTCAGAATATTGTTGATTTGTCAGATCTTGTGTTGATTTCGATCCATCTTCTCATCTTGATTGTGAACCCTTCAAGGACCATCCTCTTCCACATAAGCTTTTGATAGTTCCCTTCTCTTCATCACAGTTCACTGATGACATCTTCATAACATTATATAAATTAACATTTACATGGAGAATGATATAGAGAGGCATGTGATGCAAGCTATATACATGTTATATAAACTTTTAATCAAATCAAAATAGAGATATTACATGTTTCAGATTACACAAAGACAATTTGATTGTCATATCCATATCCACCAAACAAAATGATTATTAAGGCATTACATAGATCTATATAATATATATACATATTAGATCATATATTATATTAGGTGATTTTCATGGATACAAGTTTGCACAATATTTTTCCAACAAATTGTTTGTGGTTAAAACCCCAAACCGACATTAGAAGCATATGATGCCAACTCTATTACCACTATAGGGTTTTATAGAAGGGGGCACAACTAAATAACAAAATAGTATTATCTTATTGCCCTAGTCGTCCGATCTGCTATAACTATAAGATGTCAGTGAACAAAATACATAATAAGTTTGAAAGGTTATACTATTGTGCAAAGTAGTTGTTCAACAAGTAGACATATCTTTTTTTGTTGAAGAATAAGATCTTCGAGATTTAAATCTAAATCGGCCGTCAAGAAATCTCGACAGATCTCTAATAGATCCGGATTGTCCACCAAGAAGCCACTTCTTGTCATCTTATATAATGTGTTCTCTAAGCCTCTGTATGTGTTCCTTGGACTCTACTTCGTACACACATATGAGAGAGAACGTGGTGCACCACCTTGGACACCAAGTCAAAGCAGAACAAGAGTTGTCAATGTGCTAGGCATCCCAGAATTCCCTTTCTTCTCCTATCTTGGGAAGAAATCCATGGGGTTATTTCCTCTCTATAAGATGGAAGTTTTATAACAAATTTGTATCACAAGTTGTCTTAGAATATGTGTTTCACCTTTTGGAACTGCCCCCTCTATATTGGAGAGTCATGGGCCTGGAAAAACTTAATTCTAATCCTTTCCTAATCACAATACCAAAAATAGTCTAATGCTAAAAAACTCAAACATAATTGAGACCGTACAATATCATTTGCAGATCGCCCAATCTTAGTCCATGATAGACACATCTCAAAAGTAGATCGACCAATCACTTCAGATCTAGATCTGAAATCTAAAACTTTCCTTGTTGAACTATGACCACCCTATCTTAGAAGTAGATTTCCTGATGCAGTCCTCTGTTAGGACTTCATCTTGTGCCATTTTGTACTTTGATTACATTCAAACATGTTAGAATTTATACTACTTCTCCCAATAAATGGTTTACTGTCAAATGCACTTCTAAAGGTTCTTTGCATGTTTTTCAGGTACCTTAACCACGCTTTGTAGGACAGGAGAGAAGGAGGATGATCTAATGGTTTATCTACCCTTAAAGAGGCCTAAAGAGAGTCCAAGAGCTTCCCCAACCTACCCCTAGTGGTCAAGGGTCGAGAAATAGTAGAGAACTCCATGGAGAGTCAAAGAGAAGATGAAAGTGCACTAGAAGACCCCCAACATGGATGTGATACCATGGAATGGCCGTTCTACCCATGTCAAAATCACAATAGAATCACATTTAAGAAGCAACTCAAGACAAGATCAACATCATAGACGTGTTAGGAAGGACCCACCACAACCATGACAAACAAAATGGGCATTCTACCAAGATGCCGCTAGGCTCGTGCCATAGAAAATGGTCCACACCCAAGTCCCTCACCACGACCTTCCAACATAGCATGGTCGTGCTACTACCTACCCACCATGACCATGTTTTCTCACCATGACCATGACACTCAAGTACCCCAGCTCCAAAATTCCACTATAACTTCATCATCTTCCAACCACTCCATCACAACCTTTATACACTCCACTCACCATAACTGTGGTGCCCAACAACCCTAACTGATCTTGTACACTGAGTTCCCTATTATACCCCCACTTCACCCTTGAGCCCCTAGATCCCTATATAAGCCTTGAAGGTGGATGGAGGTCAGGGGTTGGCTTCCTTGAACACTAATTTCACTTTGTTATCAGCTACCTACCTCACTCCGCTCCAATTTCGTCACTTTCCACCCCAAACCCCTAGCTTTTAGGGTTTTGGCCACTCTCCATTCCATTTTCAAGCCCTTGCACATTGTAGGAGGGAAATGCTCAAGCTTCCAAATGTTGGATAAGAAGTCAACCTATACACTGAGCTCCATGCCTTCTTCTATTTATTTCTTATCCTATTTGTATTTTCCATTATTATGAGTAGCTAAACCCCCTAGGTGGGATGTTTTGGGTTAAAATATGACTTTGATACCATGTTAGGGGAAAGTAATGTGTAAACTCTATAATCTTATATGATAATGGTTGTATTCTATTTGTATCTCATTTTTCATGGATGAAATTGTGATTTATGCTTGAAATCACCTAGTTTCTAGGGGAAATGGCTAATATGTTGCTATGATGGGATTTGATCTTAGGTACAACTAATGGATCCCAAACTAGATACCCATCTTCCTACATATATATCCTTTCTTATACTCCTAGGTGAGAGATCTAAGTAGAACATTTAAGATCACTCAATGTAATTTGCTTGAAGCTATCTAAAGGCTAGATGATAGGTTGTGTGAGGTACAACACCCTCATTTCCTCCCTTTATTATAACCCATTCCCCTCGAATGCCCTAAGAACTTTGATCATGGAAACCTACACTTGCTATATCTTAGTATAATTCCACCTAAACCATAATCTAAATGAGACTCATAAGGTTGTATAGGGTGTGATAGGGAGTCATTCCCCTATACACACCTTATTCCATCCATGTCCATTTAGTAGTTTAGGAAAGTTCTATAGTATCTAACTTGTTATTTGGTTTGATAATATAAATGTACACATATTGTTTGCATGTTATGACAACCAACCTAGATGATAGTCACATCACCCCAGGCATCCCACTCATCCATAAATTGCTTTAAAACCCTAATTTCCATCTACTTATTTAGTGTTAGATTAGTTAACTTGTTTACTTGCTTATTTAGTTCATTTCCTTGTTCATAATAACTAGATGTTTCTAGGTAGTTTCTACTAGTTTATGATTTCTTATGCTAGTCCTGGCTAGTTAGTGGCTAATTTAGTCCTTAATTGCCTTTTTCCTAAAAGGCTAGTGTGGTGCCTTTCTTGCTTGGTTTAGCTAATTGCCATCTCTAGGTTGATAATTAGGATTGCTCTGTTAGTTTAGTGTTAGTGTTGATATTTCCCTACTTGCTTTAGTCTAATCTCCTCTTTTCATTCTTAGCTTCCTTTCTTTGTTGATTAGAATTAAATTGTCTAGGATTAAAGTAGGTTTACATCTTTCCATCTCTTAATTTCTTGTTTGAATAATTAGTCCCTTGAACCTAGACTCCATACTAGGAACCTAGCCCATAGAAAACTATTCTCTAGTGCCCCATCTATCCATTGGGTTTGACCCAAACTTGCCATTCTCTATACTGCTCCCAAGCTCGTGCGCTTGCAAATTCATATAAGAGTGTGTCCAAATCGAGTTTATAAATATTCAAAAGACCATGTTGTGTGCCTAAGGCACATCCAATAAAGTTAATTGATTGGGTGTTCCCGCAGACATGCACCAAGATTTCTAGTGCCATTGTTGGGGAGATAGGCACTTGGCCTAACTAGTTTGTTTATATTTTACTTTTCTGATTACCCTCACCATTGCTATTAATTATTATTTGAGTGACTTTTTGCATATTAGTTTGCTAACTTGTCTTCTTTTTCTTGGTTTTGCCTTGTGCAAGTTACACTCAACCCTTAGAAGACAAGATATGAGACCAAGATGCACATGAGAAGCCTCCACCCCTACACAAGCCACTTCATGTCTATTTCATGTCCACAAACTACAACTCTCCAAATGCAAATATAGTTTATTAAATGTCGGGGCAACAATTCTCCATTCCACATGGTCTTCTTGGGATTCTACCCACATTCTATGAAATTGAGAATGATAACCCATACAAGCATTTGGACTCTTTCCTTGATACATGCCTCACCTTCATAACGCCTGCAGCTAAAGAAAACTCCATTTAGCTTACCTTCTTCCCATTCTCCCTGGAAGACAAGGCCATAGATTTGTATGATTTAGAAATAGAAATTATGAGTTGGGGAGATATGAAGAAATCCTTCTCTAAGAAAATATATACTATTGCAATTTCTCTCTTCAGTTGATCCTTAAATCAAGTCTGACACAAATGCAGCATGCTATAGTAAATTTCAACCAAATGGGCAATGAGAGGTTCCATGATATTTGGGAAATATTTGAGAAGATGTTGAGAGAGTGACCCCACGAAAAAATTTCATTGTAGCATTTTGTTCAATCCTCTTAATCCGGTCTCTCTCAAATGAGTCAAGCTTCAACTGATTCTTCTTGTTGAGGTGCTTTTAGCGAAAACAACCCAGGGATATGTGACCTTTGTTCGAGTAGTTGGAGGACTCAAGGCACTGGGATTGTAGCACTGTTAATGATTGTCACCATGCCATTGGTATGATACCTTCATATCCTAATGATTCAATCCCACAAATGGTTAAGATCCTCATTGAAATGATGAATCTTATGAAAAATCAAGTGGGAAGTGCTCCTAGTCACTCGGTCAATTTACTTATGTCCTTTGGAAAAGAAGTGAAGGCCATTCACTCTCATAGAAATTGGGAACAAAAAGGTCAAAGGTATTACTCAAGGTTTAAGGATGAAGTTATCTCTAGGTTCAAAGGTTTTGATGAGTTTTAGAAGATTATCACATGGCTTTAGCAAAGAGTGGTGCAAATCTCCTCAATACTTTTTCTCCAAGAGGAAGATAAACTTCCTTCCCAACCCATGGTGAACCCCAATGATGAGAGTGGACCATTGGGTGTTGCTCGAAACTCCTTTAGTCCACCCCTAGTGGAAATACAACCCATACATCAATTTCAAGGATGTCCTAAACCTTATACACCTTCATCACCACAACCACCCTACCGATACATTTATTTCCATCAATAATCCCTCCACCTCATTTCCAACACCATGGACCACCTCCACCTCCTACTCAACAATAAGAAGCTCCCCTTCTTCACCATGATCAAGTTAATGTTGTAACCATTGTAAGTAGTGGAAGAGCTATTGAGCAACCAACAAGTCAAATGGGCAATGATCATGTCAACCAAGGGAACGTTGATGAAGTATGGACAAAGAAAATAATTGACGATACTATGATTGAGATAGTTGAAGATGATGTCGTGGTACCTCATATTGTTTTTGTGATCCTATGCATTACACCCTATACTTTATTTGTAGGTTCTTCAATCCCTAGTGTTTCACACATGATTCAAAGAATTCCTCATGTTTTTCCTCAAGAAAACCATGTTGATCCAAGTAAGTCAAGTGCAAGTGAGCCCCCTTTCCCAGATGCATTGCATGAGCCCCCATCATCAAAAGGAGGCAAAAACATAATGTTAACATCTTAGAGATATTTTGGCAAGTGAAACTAAACATCCCATTGCTTGATGCAATCCAGTAAATTTCAACTTATGCCAAATTTCTCATGGACATGTGCCCTTTCAAGAGAAAGTCAACGTGAAGGATGTGTAAGAAAATTAGTTTAACAAGGGGGATCTATGCTACAACATGAACTTCCCATGAAGAGGAAAGACCCAAGTTCCCAACTCATACCCATCTATATAGGGGGACATCACATAGACCAATGACTACTTGGTATGTGATCTAGAGTGCTTTTGATGCCATATAGTGTCTATGTGGATTTGGGGTTAGGCAAGGTGAAACTAGATTTGGAGGGACCTTGAACCAAAGTGCCTACAGGTAGGGTGGATGATGTCTTAATAATGATAGACAGAGAAAGGGCAACTATGTTCTTGGCATATTTTATTGTTCTTGACATGGAACCTGAGTATAGGAAGATTCCCATCATCTTGGTAAGACCCTTACTATCTATAGCTGATGACAAAATACATATGTGTAGTGGCACGATGATAGTCTCTTTTGTGGACATGAAGATAAAGATTGATATGTTCTAGACCCCCACCCAGTAAGAAAAAGATGAGGAGGTTGAGGATTGTCACTTGAAAAACTCAATTGATTACTCAAAATATGGTGACCTAGATGGAATACCCAAAATTAACAGTTCTGATCAATGGGATAAGGACATTTTTTGAAGAAAAATGAGAGATCCATTGTGAGAACTTGTTACACTAAACGACATTACTCAAAACATAAAACACAATCAATCACCAATTAACCACATACCCAAAAATATGGGTGAATTAAAATAGATTTCAACGTCAGCACCTGTTGAGAAACAATTGCATAAGAGCCCAACATCTTTCTTATATCCATACTATGCCAAGAATTTGATACAAATTGTTCTATCGCCTTATCCACAACATATATACATAAGAGAATAATATTTGTATATGCCACACAAACCAGCATTAATATGCTAACAAAAGTCTGATTCATTTGAAACACCATATGCAAACTTTTCCTGCCCGAACATGAGAGTACATGGATGACTCTAGGACACACTAGACATCTAATCAACTTTCTCAAAGATTCAATACTATAGCTCCTCTTTGCTGCCACATGTTTGTTTTCATCACTTCCGATTACCTAAAAAAATGTGGCGAACCACAAAGGTGAGACCCATGTCCCAGCAAGAGATATAACCTCCAAAAACATTTATTGATTCCAACATTTTTAGGTAATGAGACAATTTAAGTAGTTTAATCATATATAACAAATAAGCTCAACAACACTGATGATTAACAAAATACATAAAGGAGTAGATAATAACTATCTTCATTATCCAAACTATTCTCATATCCCTATTAACAGTATAAGGGGTCTAGCAACACGAGCATCTCTAACATCATGAATAAGTCTAGTATCATATGCATAGCTAACAACATCAACATGTCTAACAGGTTGAACATATCAACATCATAAAAAGAGCTACAACATAAGCAAAACTATCTGGATAAGCATGATTAGCAGTATATGCATCTCTAGTTACAAAGGCATGACTATCATGCTAAACATAACTAACAATATGAGATAGCTAGCATCATGATTATAATAAGAAGTAGAAGTATAATTATCAACATAAGCATAGCTAGTGTATGTACACATCTACAATCTTAAGCATATCCACAACCTATGTATATCTACTATCTCTTAATTGCACTAAGCATCATCTTTATGTAAAGATAACAAACAAGGGTTATCATCCAATGTGCAATGTCATGTATAACCCTAAACAAATATGCTACACGATTGTATTACATCTTTTATTACACCCTATGGAGTTTGAGTCGTACCACTCAAAGTCCAACTGACCACTGCTTGGTCACAATCAGTTCCATATAGGATCTAGGAAGAGTCAAACTCCAAGAGCTTCTCCATACTTGGTCAGTACGAGTCTGCATCGCAGTGACATATAGTCAAACTGCAAAAGAATGACATATAGTCCTGTAACTAGCCCACCTTGATACAGGTCACGTCACTAGCATCTAGGGTATTCAAGCCCAATCACTGAGGTACAACCACAGTTGTCCTCTAATCACATCATGTTCTAATCACTGAGACCCAACCAAAGTCGTTCTAAAAAAGCAGGCTAGGTATGACCACAACCATCCTCCCAAAACATTTGGTGTCAAGTTGACAAGCACCCCACATACTCAATAGTATGAGCTCTGAGTTTCCCTTAGGAATACTCATTTCACCATCCAATAAATTCTGACACTGAAGATGGTTCTATGGCACATGGCACTACATGATTAGAGTTTCACTTGATTAATTATCTCTAATTAGGTGAATTAAGGCAGCATTAAACAAGTGGACATACACATCCTAATTCACTTCTAGCAAGCATATAAGTATCACAACTTCAAAAGATATAAAATGTGTGAAACAAAATTTCTCATCTCATCATCACATGGTACTATTCACTTGCAATTCATGAGCTACACTAGTCATCATACTATCACAAGATATAAATCCTTTTCACAATATCACAGGGTATCAACCCTTATCAAAACAAGAGGATTACACCTCATTCAGGGCTCAACCATGCCCAAAGGTCACTAAGACCATCATACTATTCCCTGCAAGATCATCATTATCATTCCATGCCTTATAGCAAGGCTCAACAACATTACTTACATATAATACACCAGATCAACACAATATTGCATTAATGAGCTAGGAGATATTCATAAACCATCATAGAAGGGTTATATTAGAATTAAGAATATTTATTTATTACATCAACATGCAAGGAATCTAGATATGATTAGCCCTCATCATATTCATAATGTACATGTTTAGCATAAGAAAGTATCAACCATGTGGCTATAATAACCATCAATTAACACATTAAGGTTATGATCATATTAAGGAGGTTATTTCACCATCATTCCATCATATAAGAAGGTTAAACATGAATACTCATCTTTACCTATTTGCATTAGAGTTAGGTTCAACAAGATAAATTATATGAATGTTACTAATCAACACTCATTCCCAAACCCTAACTCACAACATCCCCATTGGATCATGGATGCATAAGGTGAAGCATCACCATCACATTCCATACTATTCTCAAGTATGAACCCACACATAAATCAAGGTGTATCCATCGGGTTATATCATACCGGGGTTTCAATAACAATAAGAGAGTACTCCATGATTATATTAGTCATTCAAGGACTATTCATACCTAATTACCATCATTTAGTTATATAAAAGCTAGGTATAACAAGCTATACCTCATTAGGGTTACCCATTAATGCATTATGGTGATTATAAATCATAATCATACGAGGGTAATGGTAAGAATACGAGTTTAAGACATTGAACCACCAAATTCTAATAATTAGAATCATAACATTACACTATAGGCTTCACCCAAAACAATGGGAATATGAAGGCAACAACTTCTAACCATTAAATGTTGAAAAGGTAAAGCCATTGGTTATTTACATAAGTAAATATCTTGAACAAACCACTATGAATTCATTGAGTTGTGCTCTAGAAAGAGTCACCATCTAACCCTAGACATTCCTTGATTAACAACATAAAAAGTTCCACTGAGAGTAGGGTAAAACCCACAAGCGATTGTTTATTTAAAACAAGCAGTCAATAAATGAGTTTCTTAAGTTGATCTCATAACGGAGACCATATAAATCACTTTATTAGGACCAACATATTACATTAGGCATCATTCCAATTTATTGAATGAAGAATCATTAGATCTTAACCATTGGGTGAAGTTCATATATTAAAACCATCAATTGGAGTATAGGTCCAACCATTGCATAAAATGACCAAAGAAACCATTGGTTTAAGGCTTAATTGATGCTACAACTACATGCTTAACTCACCATAGGTTGTGGAAACCTGATCCACCATCATTAGTGGACATTAAGAAACCATAGGTTGTTAGATCAACACTATATTCATTAATCACCATCGAATATCAAACTAATATCACCATTGATTGATAACATCGTTAGAGTACTTAGTTGTTAATCACTAAGCTTCTAATTAGGCCAACACCTGACCTAAGGGGTGAACATTAGTTGAAACCCTTTGCCACCACCATTAGTTGTCATGAAGACAAAACCATCGGTTGTTGCAATGGTACCACCATTGAGTCATGTGTTTATAGAAGAAATCAACTTTAAACCCTAAAATTGACCACTGGTTGATAGGTGCTTAGCACCATAGATTGTGAAAACAACCTGATACAAGTCATATTATACCTTATAAAGAATGTACAAATCAATACATGTTCATCTAGAACTGAAATCAGAATAGGTAACATTATAAAAATTGAAATGCAAGTCAAGCATAGCTTTTTAGTGCATGGATCATCATTTAAAAGCAAGAACATGAGCTAGCAAGCTTATGGTAAGAAACAAACGTGGAGCAAGTTATAAAACTTGACTCTAATTAGAAAATAAACTCTCAAACAGAAGAAAACATGAGCAGGTAGGGTAGAAAATCTAAGCATAAGCTGTGAACTCGTCCATCTAGCACCTTTCTTTATCAAATGAGCAAACCCTAAGCATAATGAGCAAGAAAGGTAGGGTTTTAGAGATTTAGAGCAATTTATACCATGGAAAAACAAGGTTCCGACCTGGAGAAAGGTAGTAGGAAGGATAAAAAAAGAAATAAAAGGAGGAAAGAAGGGGATTCTTACTCTTTTAGGTCAAGATCACTAGAAGGAAGCTTTTTATACCCTAAAAGGAAGTCAATTGCAACCCTAGAGATTTTTCCCCAAGAAGATCCCCACTTTCTTCTTCATTGGACAGGAAATTCGTAGCAGCACAGAGGTAGAATGAAGTTCATAGAATTAGGGAAGTGGTGGAGAGAAAATGGATCGTTTGGGTGCTTAGGGATATGCATATGAAACTTTAAGATAAAGAAAAAGAAAAAGTTGAAGTTCTAGTATCTTTCCAAGTGTCCATGGCCTTAAACTATTAAGAATATACAAGAACACACAAGAATATCCCCCACCATCCATATAGACCTGCTTATCTCTCCTTTGTCGAATTTCCAAGCCAATCAAATAATTCATTAGTTGATAGCTACTAAAGGTAGCTCATCCATGAAGGGGTAAACCCTAAAATACCCATGAGGAAAACACCTTCAAAACATGGCTCAACTAGGAGCCCCATGGATCAAAATACTCAATAATGATAATATAACATCTAAGTGACATAATGTATGTGACAATAAAACCCCTCAATTGGGTAAATTGCAGAAAAGTCCAAAATGTACATAAAATTATATAACTTGCTCAAAAAGTGTCCAAATTGGACCAAATAGGGTTCTAAGCATTCAATTATGATAATTAAGCTTGTTCAAAACTTTAAGCAAGGTTATGGGTCTCACAACCATAAACCCCTAATAGGGATTTCACCCCCAAAATCCAAGGTACACATAGATGGACACTTCTCATACACGTCATCCTCAATATTACACATGGTTACTTACATATTATGGTAATGTCACATCACTCTTATAGAGGTCATGTTCTTCTCTTTCAATTCATACATATCTTATCTTGGGTCAGCACCAAAAACCCCACATAAGAAGACATTTGCAAATATGGAATATAGAAACTTGTTGTGCCACTTGTACTAATCTAATAGTAACTTCCAACTTTAAATTCTAGCTATCATCATGAAATTATATCTATTGTATCAACACAATACTCCCTCCAAGATTCGCAGCTTCTTGGGGTTGGTCGGATACTATTGGCACTTCATTAAGGATTTCTTGAAGACCGGTTTGCCTCTTACCATGTTGACTCAGAAGGATGTGAAGTTCGTGTGGTCTGATATATGTGAGGCTCGTTTTTAGGAGATAAAGGAGAAACTGACCACTGCTCCAATATTGACCCTACCTTCTGGCAATGAGGGTTTTGTAATTTTCACCGATGCCTCTAAGATGGTACTTGGTTGTGTGTTGGAACAGAATCAACATGTGGTTGCATATTGATAACACCCAAATTAGCGCATATTTTCTATGCATTTTATCTATAGTTTTGTGCCACTTTAGTCTTAATATGCACTCTTTTGTTCATGTTTTATGTTTTCTGTCTCTCCATTAGATAATGTAGTGAAAATAGCCAATAATGTAGCTAATTAGCATGTTTTAGACTTATAGGCACCGAAACTAGCCAATTTTGGGACTCTCAAGTACCGAACCTGAAAAGACAAGAATTCCAGCAGCCGACTGATACGGCCGCGCTGACCGATACAGCAGCGCCGACCGATATGGCCGCATCGATCGATACAGGTGCGTCGATCGATATGGGTGCGTCGACCGATACGGCTGCGTCGACCGATACGGCTGCATCGACCGATACGGCCGCCGCTCGACTAGAGAGAGAGTGAGCCGAGGAGTCCAGAGGGACAAAGAGAAGACCCAAGGGCCGAGATCTGACCTGCACAGAGGCCGAGGAGTGAGAGCCACCTCTCCTCTACGGGCTATATCTCTTCCCTCTTCTCTTTCATTCTACTGCATTCCTTTGTTTCTTGTACAAACGATGTTTATCCATCTTTGTTCGGTGCCAGCTATGCTTGTCTATGGCTAGTTAGCTCCTTCTTGGCTATGCAGCCCGATCTGGGCATGTTTATATACTTTTACCTTAAGCAAGTAGATTCATATCAGATCTAGTATGTTGCATGTTCTATTTTCTCTTTCCAAGTTATGATTGCTAGTTTGGTTGATCTCTTACTCGCTTGAACTGTCGTTTATGCCTGTATCAAGAGATCCGTTGTAGGAATAGCTAAGAGATGATAGTTTGGATCCGAACCTGAGAGGGGGAAGATCCGAGGTATTCTGTTCCTAACACCCCGGAATATCCTAAGACCCGAGAGGGAACTTAGTGTATTCTGAGGTGTTAATATGTCATTCCTCGAGAGAGGGTCATTGACATATTGTTGATGGTTTTAGTCACGCATCGCGAGAGTGAGTGGGACGACCCCACATGACAGATGCCACTGTGCATACTAGATGCTTGCTTGGGTGTTCGGGGGTTGTCTATGCCTGAGAACGAGTGCATAGACTGCCCCATTTGTGGTTACATAGCCAGGAAATCTCTTTCTCTGATTAGTAGACTCACGAGCTCTGTTTTGTTTTGTTTTCTTTTCTTTGTTTTGTTTTATATCGTGACAACCTGCTAGACTAGTTCTAGCATTTACTTTTATCGACTATCGTCTTGGCTTATCTGACTAAAGAACGAGATCTATGGCGTCCTAAACATCACCACGTCTCTGTGTTCGACCCCGTATATCTACTTCGACCCCGTAATAAAGTTGCGGGGGCCTAGAAGGTTTCGGGTTATAAATTTAAAGCTTGATTCCTTCCTTTGTCCCGCGTTCATTTCCGAACGCGTGAAAAAGGCCGATCAACTTTTGGCGCCGTTGTCGGGGACGTGGTTTTTCATGTTTACACGCCTAGTAGATTTTTGTTCTGTCACTATAAGCCTGTATATACATGCATAGTTTTCCTCTTGCTTTACACATACTTGTTCATATATACTAAATCACTTTTCTTTTCCTCATACCTTTTTCAGCCATGGACCTTACTTCTACAAGACAAGTCATCTTGTCCACATGTCCTCCCGAGTTTTTCCACAGTTTCGACTGCTGGAAAATAATTGAAGGTCGTGCTCTGCAACTAGTCGAGTTATACTCACCTCCACCGTCGTCATATGTTGAAATTCCAACAAAGGAGACTGCCAGGCAACCATCGACTCATGTGCTATCATGGGATCAAGAACTGATCAAGGCAGTGGAGTTAGCTGGAGAAAGTGTCAAGGCACTCACCTCCATAGTTCCTCATCTCCAAGAAAACGTCGATCCACTCCAACAACTATTAGACAAGCATGAGCATCATCTCAAAGTAGCCACCGAGGCTCCAGACCGCAGTAGTAGTATAATTCAAACCGTTGAACAAGGATCCATCCTAAAGCATCAGTTTGATATAGCGGGTTCCCCTTATATGTGCATGGCAGAATCGACGGGTCTTGAAAGCATTTCTGCTCAAGTACAACAACTTAATGATAAAGATGTTGAACAAGGCAGGAGGCTCCAAGAGCTCATCGATCTGGTTACAATTCAGTTATAACTGCCATCACAAGACAATGACAATATTAGTCATCAAGACCATCCCATTGGGCATGAAGTGGAGTATGAATCACCATCCTATTCAGACCATCAACTAGATTCACCAGGATTTTTCTGTGAAGACCAACCCACTTGGGAAAGCCCTTCATTCTATCCAGATGACCCAGTTGATGAACCAATGGAAGAAATGAGTCATAGACATGAATGGGTCCATGATGACGATGATGAAGACTTAAAAAGCCAATCGACCTCACAATCGGAAGGTTGGTTTGAGGAACCAGAGTCAGATATTGAACCAGACCAGAGTGACATTTCTTATATTGAGACTTGTCATTTTGCTTTGAGCAGTACGTCAACCATGGTTTGGAACAATTTGTTCGACGACGACGACGACGATGACAGCTGCTCGACATGGAGCAGTGAGTATAGTAACGAAGACGAGTTGGAGTAGCACGAGCCATCATTCGCCACCATACCTTTACAAGGCTTGGTGGACATCAAGGGGGTAGGATGGACGGTTCACTACAACATGGCTGCTGAGCATGAAGACACCCCTGACTCCATGCCAGGTGATAAGCTTGGGGTGGTAGAACCACAAACAGATTCTTTAGGAGGTAATTTTTGCTCAGAAGATGATTGGATGACTCATATAGTACATGAAGATCTATCTGAACATCCAACCTCAAGTGTAGAGATGGAGAGAGAAGATATGAGTCATCAAGATGACATCCAACCTCTCTCATCCATCTCATCCTTGGAAAATCATCCTCAAGGTACCTTTCATTATATGAATCTGAAAATGAAGGTCCTGGGATGTCTACGCAGGATGAGATGGATGACAACCATAGATGATGAAGAATGGTACCTCATCTAGGATCACTGTTCTAGTCTAGAATCCCTCGACGTTGACGCCGACATCAACTGTAAGGCCCCTAAACTTGCTTAATGAGTTGAATAAGATTAATCATCATAATTTACTTCTTATAACCCTAATATAACCTTTTGATATTCTTTCAAATCATAATACAAGCTTAAGTTTCAAATTTGGTCCAATGCAGACACTGTTTGAGCAAGTTATGCAATTTTATGCACACTTTGGACTTTTATGCAATTACCCATTTGAGAGGTTTTCTTTGCAATTTATCACTTTCATTATGTTACTTGGATATTCTCTCATCATTATTGAGCTTTTTGACCATAGGGCACCTATTTAAACCTTGGTTTGAAGGTGTTTTCTCCAATGGTATTTTAGGGTTTACCCCTTCATGGATGAGCTACCTTTAGTAGCTATCAACTAATGAATTATTTGTTTTTCTTGGAAATTCAATAAACGAGAGATAAGCATGTATATATAGATGGTGGGGGATCTTCTTGTGTGTGTTCTTATATATTCTCAATAGTTTAAGGCCATGGACACTTGTAAAGATACCAAAACTTCAACCTTTTCTTTTTCTTTATCTTAAAGTTTCATATACTTATCCCTAAGCACCAAAACGAGCTATTTTCTCCCCACCACTTCCCTCCTTATATGAAACTCGTTATCCCTATATTCTTCTATGAATTTCCCATCCAAGGAAGAAGAAAGAGGGGATCTTCTTGGAAAAAGAATCTAGGGTTGCAATTGACTTCGTTTTAGGGTTTGAAAAGCTTCCTTCTAGTGATCTTGACCTAGAAGAGTAAGAATCCCCTTCTTACCTCCATTTATTTCTTTTTTATCCTTCCTCATACCTTTCTCCAGGTCATAACCCTGCTGTTACATGGTATAAATTGCTCTAAAGATCTAAAACCCTACCTTTCTTGCTCCTTATGCTTAGGGTTTGCTCATTTGATGAAGAAAGGTGCTAGATGGACGAGTTCACAACTTATGCTTGGATTTTCTACCCTACCTGCTCAAGTTTTCTTATGTTTGGGATTTCATATTCTCATTAGAGCAAAATTTATAACTTGATCCACGTTTATTGCTTACCATAAGCTTTCTAGCTCATGTTCTTGCTTTTAAATGATGATCCATGCACTAAAAAGCTATGCTTGACTTGGATTTCGATTTTTATAATGTTCCCTGTTATGATTTCAGTTCTAGATGAACTTGTGATTATGTGTACATTATTCCTAAGGTACAATATGCTCGGATCAGGTTGGTTTGACAACATATGGTGCTAAGCACCTAAACCATAAGCTTGCTATCTCATGTTCTTGCTTGAAAATGATGATCCATGCATCAAAAAACTATGATTGACTTGGATTTCAATTTTTATAATGTTCCCTATTCTTATTTCAGTTTAGATGAACATGTGATCATGTGTACATTATTCCTAAGGTATAATATGACTTGTATCTTGTTGGTTTGACAACCTATGGTGCTAAGCACCTATCAACCAATGGTCAATTTTAGGGTTTAAAGCTAATTTCTTCTATAAACACATGACTTGATGGTGGTACCATTGAAAAAATCGATGGTGTTGTCTTCATGACAACTGATGGGGTGACCAAGGGTGTCAACTTACGTTCACCCCTTAGGTCAGGTGTTAACCTAATTATAAGCCTTGTGATTAACAACTAAGTACCTTAATGATGCTATCAATCAATGGTGATATTAGTTTGATATTTGATGCTGATTAATGAATATAGTGTTGATCTAACAACCTATGGTGACTTAATGGTCACTAATGGTGGTGGATCAGGTCCCCAAAACCTAAGGTGTGTTAGTCATATAGTTGTAGCATCAATTAAGCCTTAGACCAATGGTTTCTTGGGTCACTTGATGCGATGGCCAGACCTAATGTTTATTCATCCAATAAAGTGGAATGATGAATAATGTAATATGTTGGTCCTAATAATGTGATTTAGATGGTTTCCTTTATATGATCAACTTAAGGAGCTTACTTGTTGACAATGGATGGCTTGTTTTAAATGAACATTCGATTGTGGGTTTTACCCTACTCTCAACAGAACCCTTATTGTTGTTAACCAAAGGATGTCTAGGGTTAAATGGTGACTTTTATAGATCATAACTCAATAACGTCATATATGATTCACTCAAGGTGTTTACTTATATAAACAACTAATAATATTACCTTTTAAACATCCAATGGTTCTGGGTGACATTTTGGTATGGTGATATGGGTTGAATGATGATGGAACAAATGGAGGGTTACCCTTAATAAGGTAGTCTTACCTATTCACTCATATGAATAGAAGGGATGATAATCGTATTGTGTTGATATGTAACCCTAATGAGGTATAGCTTGTTATACCTAGTTTTAATATGACTAAATGATGGTAATTGGGTATGAATAGTCTGTGAATGATTAATATAATCATGGAGTACTCTCTTATTGTTGTTGAAATCCTAGTATGCTATAACCCGATGGTTACACCTTGATTTATGTGTGGCTTCATACTTGAGAATAATATAGAATGTGATGGTGATGCTTCACCTTATGCATACATGATCCAATGGGGATGTCGTGAGTTAGGGTTTGTGTATGAGTGCTGATTAGTAACATTAATATAATTTATCTTGTTGAACCTAACTATAATGCAAATAGATAAAAATGAGTATTCATGTTTAACATTCCTATATGATGGAATTATGGTGAAATAACCTCCTTAATATGATCATAACCTTAATATGTTAATTGCTGGTTATCATAGCCACATGGTTGATACTTTCTTATGCTAAGCATGTCCATTATAAATATGATGAGGGTTAATCATATCTAGATTCCTTGCATGTTGATGTAATAAAGGAATGTTCTTAATGTTAATATAACCCTGCTATTATTGTTTATGAATATCTCCTAGCTCATGAATGCAATATTATGCTGATCTGGTATATTATATGTAAGTGATGTTGTTGAGCCTTACTATAAGGCATGGAATGATAATGATGATCTTGCAAGGAATAGTATGATGGTCTTGATGACATTTGGGCATGGTTGAGCCCTGAATGAGGTGTAATCCTCTTGTGTTGATAAGGGTTGATACCCTACGATATTGTGAAAATGATTTATATCTGGTGATAGTATGATGACTAGTGTATCCTCATGAATGGCAAGTGAATAGTACCATGTGATGATGAGATGAGAAATTATGTTTCACACATTTTATATCTTTTAAAGTTGTGATATTTATATGCTTGTTAGAAGTGAATTAGGGTTTGTATGTCCACTTGTTTGATGTAGCCTTAATTCACCCAATTGACATAACTAATCAACTGAAACTCTAGTCATGTAGTGCCCTGTGCCATAGATCCATCTGAGTGTCAGAACTTGCCAGATGGTGAAATGAGTATTCCTAAGGGAAACTCAGAGCGCATACTGATGAGTATGCAAGGTGCTTGTCATGATGAATTCAAGTGTTTAGGGAGGATGACTGCGGTCATACCTAGCCCTTAGTTTGAGAATGGTTGTGGTCGTGTCTCTGTGATTATACATATGTGACGAGATTGGAGGACAACTGAGGTTGTACCTCAGATGGTAGGGTATGCGTACCCACCTCCCTTCACTAGTGTCGTGACCTATACCAAGGATGGACTAGGCTATAGTAGCTTGACCTTATGTGTCGCTGTGGCGGACCAGTACTAACTGGGGACGGAGAAGATCTTAGGAGTCCGACTCTTCCTAGATCTTGTATGGCACTGATTTTGACTTAGCAGTGGTCAGTTGGATTTTGAGTGGTATCCTCAATTTCCTCAGGGCGTAATAAAAGATGTAATACATCCGTATAACACATTTGTTTAGGGTTATACACAACATTTCATATTGGATGATAACCCTTGTTTGTTATCTTTACATAAAGATGATGCTTAGTGCAATTAAGAGATAGTAGATATACTTAGGTTGTGGATATGCTTAAGATTGTATATGCGTACATATAATATCTATGCTTGTGTTGATAACTACAGTGCTATTGTTGATTATAATCATGATGCTAGCTATCTCATGTTGTTAGTTATGTTTAGCATGCTAGCCATGCCTTTGTAACTAGAGATGTATATACTGCTACTCATGCTTATCTAGATAGTTGTGCTTGTGTTGTTAGCTCTTCGTATGATGTTGATATGTTCAACCAATTGGACATGCTCATGTTGTTAGCTATGCTATGTTACTAGACTTGCTCATGATGCTAGATATGCATATGCTACTGAATTGCTTATATTATCAACAAGATAAAGGATGATAGTCTGGCTAATGATGATAGTTATTACCTGCTCCTTTATGTATTTTGTTAATCATCAGTACTGTTGATCTTATTTGTTATGTATGATTAAACTACTTAACTATTTAATTACTTAGAAATGTTGTAATCAATAAACATTGTTGGAGGTTATATCTCTTGTTGGGATATGGGTCTCACCCTTGTGGTTCTCCACATTTTTTAGGTAACCGGAAGTGACAAAAATAAACATGTGGCAGCAAAGAGGAGCTATAGTAATGAATCTTTGAGAAAGTTGATTAGATGTCTAGTGTGTCCTAGAGTCATCCCTGTACTCTCAGGTCCAGGTAGGAAAAGTTTGTATATGGTGTCAAATGAATCAGACTTTTGTTAGCATATTAATGCTTGTTTATGTGGCATATACGCATATTGTTCTCCTATGTATATATGTTGTGGCTAAGGCAATAGAACAATTTGTATCAAATTCTTGGCATAGTATGGATAAAAGAAAGATGTTGGGCTCTTATGTAAATGTTTCTGAGTAGGTGCTGACGTTGAAATTGGTCTTAATTTACCCATATTTTTGGGTATGTGATTAATTAATGATTGATTGTGCTTTATGTTTTGAGTAATCTCATTTAGTGTAATGGGTTTTCACAACAACTATCTCCTTGCCGGATAAGTGGTCGGATCTAGTCTCATACCTCATCCTACCTCGGTACCAGGTGGAGCTGCCCACCCATCCACATCGCTAAACGACTACACCCAGGGGACTCCATCCATGGTGAAAGTGAACTCTCCACGTTGACGTCGTTGGTCAGGTCGACAGCCACCCCTTCAGGTTGTGCGATCAATGTTGGTTAGGAGAGAAACCAAGCAGAAGAGATGGGAGAGGAACGAAGGGATGAAGATAAACATGCCCACACTATATGCATGGAGACGTCGGGGGTTTGCCACCCTCTCCAATATGTACCCTTTATATAATGTTAGGGTTTGTGGGTTGATGGATTTATGTTCACGTTAGGCATCATTGCGTAAGGCAACATAATTAGAAATTAATTGAATACATATTCTTTAACTTCTCTCACTTACCCTTACAAGACTTATTCCTTTTGAGGCTCAAATTTGAAAGTATGGGAGACTTTTCTTCATATGCAGGTTATTACTTAAAAAGGCATATTTTATACATATTTTCTCTCTCTTAATCTTTTATTCTCTTTATTTGGATTCCTTTTACCATTAGAAACCTTGTGGATTTGAAATCTCCTTCATGACGACTCGATCATACATATTTCCACATATTTCTCATATATTCATCACTATCTCAAATTTCCTTCTTAAAAATGCATTATTTGATTTCTTCTTTTTCTTTTTGTCATCTTGGACTCCCTAATACATTACGGTTCAAGAAATCACATATTTAAGGGAAATATTATCAAAGAAATTCATTCAATACACATAAATCATACAATTTCTATAATCATACATTTATTGGAGAAATTGCATTTCAACACATTCAAGCCCAAGCCCAAAAATTGGGGTTGTAACAATGTATGAGTCCTAATAAGTCACCCACTCGCTGGCTGTTTCGAGTAAAAGGTGCTTTTATTATCTTTCTTAATAAATAGGATTCACATCTCTCTATTGATCTAAAATTAAAAGAGTCCATATAATCATCTTTATGGAGTGTATAAATGCACTTTTCATTTGATGTTCCCACAACGACAATGCCAAAGATAGGATTTGTTTGAGTTATTGAATTTTAACTTCTTGGTATTTATGTTATATACATGTGTCTCAGGATCTAACAAATAAATACCATAAGACATAGGGGCACTTTCATAAATTATCTTGTCTTAGAAATGAAAATACGACCATTCTTTACTACAAACTCGAAATCATTATTGTACAAACAATATAAGGAAATAATATGTCTATTTATGGAAGGCACATGATAACATTTCTCTAACTGTATTTGAAGCCCATTGGGTAGAGATAAACAATAAGCACCTACAACAGTGGCAACAACTTTTGCTCCATATGAAATCTGTAGTTCCACCTTATTCAAAGGTCTACTTCTTTTTAGATCTTATATATTTGAACATATGTAAGATCCACATCTGGTATTTAGTACCCAAGATGAAGAAGTAGATAAGTTTATTTTTATAACATAAATACATGAAGGTGGAGATATATATCCCATGCTTCTTGTTCTTCAATTCCTCAAGGTAGAGATGGAAATTTCTTTTCTAATGTCTAGCCTTGTGATAATGGTGACAATTTCCTCCCTTATCCACTCCTCATTTTGCTTTAAGTTTAGAGACTTTTGGTTAGCTTTAGAGCCTTACCTAGCTTTGGATTTGCCCTTGGACTTCCCTTTTTCTTTGTTGACCATCAACACAAAATTGGGATTGTCTTTCATTTTCCCCTCAACAGTTCTCAACATGCCAAGTAGCTCAGTTAATGGCTTATAAAAAAATTTCAAGTTGTAATTCATGTCAATTTTCTTGTAAGAAATATGTTACAAGATTACTTTTGTGGCCAACACTTGACCAAAAGGAAATCCTAGTCTTATAAGACTCTCCACATGCCCAATTACCTTGAGTACATGGGGTCCAATTGGATCAAATTATGACATTTTGTACTTAAAAATGGAGCTCAAGACATCATATCTCTCTTGTCTTGCTTATTCTTGATACATGTTCTTGAGATGTATTATTATATCAACAACATACATGTTTTCATGTTAATTCTGAAGCTCATGATTCATGGATCAAAGCAGGGGACACTTGATTTTCATAGCATCATAGGAATGCTTCTTGTGAGCCTCCCTTTCTACTCTTGGAGCATTTGGAGTTGGTTCCTTAGATACTGGTGTGTCCAAGACATAGAGATTATGCTCATGTATTAGAACAGTTCTCAATATCCCGAATTAGTCATTATAGTTATTCCCATTAAGTTTCTCCTTCTCAAGAACTGATCCTAGTGAAAATGGATTGTTGCTAGGGTTTTCCATTGAACTACATAGAATATATGTTACACAAGTTATTAGATTTATAAATTATTTTAATTTAAAAAATATTTTGATTTCAAAAATATGATTAATATAATTAATCTATACTTTAATTAAATTCACTCCTACTAGATTATTCAAATTAATAGCCATTGCTACTAATTCTTAAAATTACAACAATCAATCAATCTTCTAGTGGGCCGTGATCCAAAACAGTAAGTTAAGTTATTTCTCAACCAACGCCGACACCCATAAAAACATGGAAGCAAGAGTCGATATGATTGTTGTGCCCTTCTTGAGAGAGAAAGTTATGTTCCATCTCTAGGTGTAGAAGCTCTCTTGGCGCCGCCTCCTCTCTATGGCAGGGGCAATGGCCGCCTCTTGCACCCCAACTCCGACACCACCACCCTTGACTACCCCTCCACCTCCACTAGCCAGACGGTCCTCCCTTGGGGTCACCCTGAAACAGATGTCAGCCTTACTAGAGCATGGGTGGACACTGCCTTGGAGGAGGATCCCTCCATTCCTAAGGCACTGAGGATTCAAGACAATTTAGAGGTGCCTAAAAACCCATTCTACAAAGAGGAGGACAACCACCCTTGGACGAAGTTCTCTGCTCCCCTGATCACCGAGATGGATCACTACCATAAACATTCCATCATAGTTCAAGTGTTGGGAAAGAAAGTGGTTTTCGAATAGCTTCAAGGCTAGATGCTCAGAACTTGGTGACCTAAGGGTGACCTTCTTATTTCCCCACTAGCCGAAGGGTTGTTCCTGGTCAAATTATCCAATGCTCTAGACCTACAGTCTCCTCTGGAGAAGGGGCCGTAGGTTTTTGATAGTTAATTGGTCCTGACCAGAAGATGGACTCCAGAGGCTGACCTTAGACGCACTGCACTGAAGACCGCCCCAGTTTGGGTCACCCTACCCGACACAGGTCGACATTGGTCCAAGAGAGTTGTTTCTTGCATTGTATATGCAATCGGTACCCCAGGGCCTTTGACAACCAATCTGCTACTGCTAGAATGTGCATGGATATCTCGGTAGACATAACCCCACCCCCTATCATGATGGTGGAAATGTCGGATGGCTCCGACCTTGTGATCAGAGTCCACTATGAGTCTCTTTTGGACAGGTGTTCCTCTTGCTCTATGTTTGGGCATCGTGATGGTGCTTGCCCTCGAGTCAGAGTGCCACCGCAAGAGAACCCTCCTATCTGTAGCAGGTCCAAAACTCGAAGAAGACACTACAAATCCAGGGCATCTGGCCCACATGTCCTTGACAATCTCAGTGATGCTGTGAGAGGGTGTTCTGTGGAGGCCTCTTTGGAGGAGACTGTCCCCAACCCTTCCACGACTCCTACAGGCCCTCCTTCAAAAGCGACTCCCCATGTTGATAAGCCTGCTGGTGAGTCTGCTGCTAAGGTGACTAGTGAAATACCCAAGATGGAAGCAATTGTTCGATCGGATGGAATATCCCCTGTCACCAATGGCAGGAGACCGAGTCCTAGTTAGCCAAAAGAACCACCTACTGTTGAGCACTCTTCCAATCCCTTTGATGTCCTTCAGGGGTTGGACGTAGAGGGTGATGATCTGGAGGACAATAGCAGAATAGATGAACTCTCTACTTATCACAATGAGACTAGGAGGTCCAAGAGGCTGGTAACTACCCCCGAAAGGGGTGGTCATAACATGAAAAGATAATGTGCCTCCTCTCATGGAATGTGAGAGGGGCATCTCAACCTTAGAAGCAGGCGAGGTTGAAGAAAGTCATTGAGGAGGTTAAAGCCTCATTGGTGATTTGCTTGGAAACTAGGATCATGCGTGAAGTTGCTGATAGAATCCCTAGTTTATTTCTTACTGGATGGAGCAGCGAATCCAACCTCACTCAGATCAAAGGAGGGTGCATTGCCATAGGTTGGAACCCCAATATTTATGATGTACAAGTGATCTTTGCTATGGACCAAATGATCACTGCTAGCTGCATCAACAATGGTGGTCTACACATTGTGATTTATGTCATGTATGGACATAATTCTGAAATGTGGAGGAGGAAGCTTTGGGAAGTTTTAAAAGATGCAAATCATCAAGATTTGCCTCTATTGTTTATAGGGGATTTCAAACATATTCTCAGGGCCCATGAGAAGTATGGTGGACTTCTGATTCTAGATTCTTGCTTGGACATGTTTAATAGCACTATTGATGCTGCTAGGTTAACTGAGATCAGTATGATAGGGGGACTGGTTACTTGGCATAATAAAAGATCTGCTCAAAGATGTATTGCTTCTCATCTAGATAGAGGCCTTGCCAACCAGGCTTGGTTGGATATTTTTCTTGATGTTCCTATCAGCCCCGGTTGCCACCCAAATAGTGACCATGCTTGGCTACTAATGAACCTCTCTAGGCTGGTTTCTAAACCCAAACCTTTCCATTTTCTCAATGTTTGGCATGATTGGGACTCTTGTTCTTCCCTTATTAAAAAAGAATGGCAAACACATATCAGTGGCAATCTTTTGTTTGTTTTACATGAGAAGCTTAAGAGAGTCAAAGCTGCTCTTAAGATATGGGCCAAAGATTTGTCTGATATCCCTACCTTAATTACTACTGCCAAGGAAGATTTCAATGCTGCTACTGTGAATCTCAGAGAGGACCCCCTCTCCCCTTCTCTTATATGTCTTGAAGATGAAAAAGGGAAAAGACTTCTTCAACTTGAAAAGGCAGAGGAACTCATGCTACGACAACACACTAGAATTAAATGGATCCAGGATGGATACCATAATACCAGTGTTTACCATGCTACTGTTAAAAAGAACAGAATGAAGGACATTGTAAATTCTCTCATCAAAGAGGATGGGTCCACGATTAACGGACAGAATGAGGTGGGTGAGATGGTTGTTTCTTTCTGCTCCAACCTCTACAACAGTACTAGTAATCATGTGGGCAGCAATCATTTTCCTCCTAGGAAGGTGACTAATGACATGAATCAACACTTACTCAAACTGATCTCGGTTGATGAAATCATGGATGGACTCTTTTCTATTGGCACCTCGAAAGCCCCCGAGCTCGATGGGTTTAATGCAAAGTTCTGCCAAGTTTTCTGGGACACGTTAAAGGATGATATTTGTTGTGCTGTCAGATGGTTCTTTGTTGGTGGAAGAATGGTTCGGTCGGTGAATCATGCCTTTCTCAGATTGATTCCCAAACGGAACCATGTCTCCTCCTTAGCTGATCTTAGACCCATTGCCTGTTGCAATGTGGTGTATAAGACCATTGACAAAATGTTTTCCTGCAGACTGAAGACCATCCTTTCTGTCATTGTGCCTCCAGAGAAAAGTGCCTTCATTGCCGGGCGCTCTATTTCTGATGCTACTCTTTTGGCTGTTGATTTTTTGCTTGATTTCAAGGTCAAGAACAACTCGAAGAAAGCTTGCATAAAAATTTATCTCGCCAAAGCCTATGACAAAGTTAAGTGGTATGCCTTGTGGAAGATTATGGCTCCCTTGGGTTTCTCTCAAAGATGGATTGATATTATGAAAGAATGTGTTGAAACAACTTCTTTCTCTCTGCTCATCAATGACTACCCTTATGGGTTCTTTCATGCGTCTAATGGGCTACGTGAAGGGGACCCTTTATCCCCACTCTTATTCACCTTGGCGATGGAGTCTTTATCTCATCTTGTCCATCTGGTAGAGGCTAATAACTACATTAGGCCCTTCAAAGTGGGTGGTTGTCATGTGTTGGCACAAATGATTTTTGCCGACGACGTCTTCTTCTTCATCAATGCCAATGTTAGATGTCTTAGAGGCTTTCATGCTCTTATGATTGAGTTTGGGAACTTGACGGGGCTGTTCCTCAGTGATATCAAATCCAGAGTCTTCTTCTCTAGATCTTGTGACTCTAGATGTGGTAGACTAAAAAATGTTGTACAACTCGAGGAAGGTTTGTTCCCCACTCGTTATCTTGGTATCGCTATTACGGGGGGTCGCCGTACATGTAGTAACTTTACTCCTTGTTTGGACAGTCTATGTGAGATGATATCCAGGTGGACTGGTCTTCGTCTCTCCCTTGCTGGTCGACTTGTTCTTATTAGGACCATTATGGAAGGAAATATTAGATTCTGGTGCGCACAAGCAGACATCCCCATGTTCGTGTTGTTGAAGATAAAGTCCATTTGTGTTAATTTTATCTGGGGTGGGCGACACCATGGACTGGCTTGGACCACTATTGCCAGAAGATATCATGAGGGTGGGCTGAACATACGAGACATTGGCAACTTGGCCTTAGCCTCTACTTTCAAAAGAGTTCACTTGTTCCTCACTACTGGTGATTCTTCTCGGCGACGTTGGATGATTCAACGTTATGGGGATGACCTGGACATCTGCCCGTCCAAGTGTTCACGCACCTGGAGAGCGATGACTAGTGCGTGGACCCATCTCAAGATTGATTATGTGTGGTCTGCTGGTTGTGGTATTTGGTGCTTGACTTCTCCTTTTTAGCCATGGAGGATGATTTCTTACCATACAACTCAAGTTTCGTGGGATATGCTACTATGGAACAAGTTCCATTCGCCTAAATGGAGCTGCTGCACATACCGCTGCATTCTTGGGAAGCTCCCCACTACTGACCGCTTGTTGAAATGGGGTTTTCTTGTCAACCCTTTATGTGTGTCGTGTGATGAGGAAGTTGAATGTCATCGACATCTATTTTTTGACTGCAGATTCTCAAAATACATGCTATCTAGGATGTCTTTGAAGATGGGTTGGGGCGGTTTACCCCCCCCCCCCCCATAATTTTGATGAGTTTATCCCTTGGTGTCTCAAGAATACCAAGGGTAATGGCTATTTTAGAGCTTTTGTCGGTGTGGTTTTCTCTGCTGTTTGTCATGCTGTTTGGCAGGAGAGAAATGCCAGATTGCATGGGTCTTCTAGACTAGATTGCGTTACAATGTTTGACTATATTGTTTAGAATCTAGATTGGTTGTATAAAACCAAACCTAAGATTGGTTGAGGTATAGATACTCTCATTCTTAGAGTGTGGGGTTTTGTAGAGTAGCCCACTATGTATACGGGGTTTTGTATATACCTATACTTGTAACTTTTTGGTTATTTAGTAATATTGTACCTTCTCTAAAAAAATGTCGACACCCATAACTTTAAGGTAGGTAACAATTACCTATTGCATCATATGTAATTTTTGGATAGAAAGTCGCAATACATTGTGTACATAATTCATCATATGAATGATATTCCATCTTATGCTTCTAGGTTCTTAATCCTATTAAGATCACCTAGTTAAGTTTATCCCAAGGCCAATACAATAAGTATGCACCCTACTAGGTAGGACCATAAACTTATTATCACACTTCCTCAAGGTAGACAATGCACAATGCTTGGTGTGTCCACACTTAGTAGAACAAGGTTTTTCATGTGTATCACACTTGGAAGGCATATTCAACATCTATATTATATTAAGGGATATATATATATCCATATGTATCCAATCATGATTACATATAAATTATTATACGTATTGTAAACTATAAAAACCACCACATGTGATAAAACAAGATATATCAACTAGTGCAACAACTTGAGCCAATACGTTTTTAATTAAAACAAATAAGAGTTCACATCTAGATGCAATCCTAGATTTGCCTTTCCAGTATCGCAGATCAGCCAATCAGGAAAATTGATTCGGTCAGAATATTGTTGATTTGTCAGATCTTGTGTTGATGTCGATCCATCTTCTCATCTTGATTGTGAACCCTTCAAGGACCATCTTCTTCCACATAAGCTTTTGATAGTTCCCTTCTCTTCATCACAGTTCACTGATGACATCTTCATAACATTATATAAATTAACATTTACATGGAGAATGATATAGAGAGGCATGTGATGCAAGCTATATACATGTTATATAAACTTTTAATCAAATCAAAATAGAGATATTACATGTTTCAGATTACACAAAGACAATTTGATTGCCATATCCATATCCACCAAACAAAATGATTATTAAGGCATTACATAGATCTATATAATATATATACATATTAGATCATATATTATATTAGGTGATTTTCATGGATACAAGTTTGCACAATATTTTTCCAACAAATTGTTTGTGGTTAAAACCCCAAACCGACATTAGAAGCATATGATGCCAGCTCTATTACCACTATATGGTTTTATAGAAGGGGGCACAACTGAATAACAAAATAGTATTATCTTATTGCCCTAGCCGTCCGATCTGCTATAACTATAAGATGTCAGTGAACAAAATACATAATAAGTTTGAAAGGTTATACTATTGTGCAAAGTAGTTGTTCAACAAGTAGACATATCTTTTTTTGTTGAAGAATAAGATCTTCGAGATTTAAATCTAAATCGGTCGTCAAGAAATCTCGATAGATCTCTAATAGATCCGGATTGTCCACCAAGAAGCCACTTCTTGTCATCTTATAGGATGTGTTCTCTAAGCCTCTGTATGTGTTCCTTGGACTCTACTTCATACACACATATGAAAGAGAACTTGGTGCACCACCTTGGACACTAAGTCAAAGCAGAACAAGAGTTGTCAATGTGCTAGGCATCCCAAAATTCCCTTTCTTCTCCTATCTTGGGAAAAAATCCATGGGGTTATTTCCTCTCTATAATATGGAAGTTTTACAACAAATTTGTATCACAAGTTGTCTTAGAATATGTGTTTCACCTTTTGGAACTGCCCCCTCTATATAGGAGAGTCATGGGCCTGGAAAAACTTAATTCTAATCCTTTCCTAATCACAATACCAAAAATAGTCTAATGCTAAAAAACTCAAACATGATTGAGACCGCACAATCTCATTTGCAGATCGCCCAATCTTAGTCCATGATAGACACATCTCAAAACTAGATCGACCAATCACTTCAGATCTAGATCTGAAATCTAAAACTTTCCTTGTTGAACTATGACCACCCTATCTTAGAAGTAGATTTCCTGATGCAGTCCTCTGTTAGGACTTCATCTTGTGCCATTTTGTACTTTGATTACATTCAAACATGTTAGAATGTATACTACTTCTTCCAATAAATGGTTTACTGTCAAATGTACTTCTAAAGGTTCTTTGCATGTTTTTCAGGTACCTTAACCACGATTTGTAGGACAGGAGAGAAGGAGGATGATCTAATGGTTTATCTACTCTTAAAGAGGCCTAAAGAGGGTCCAAGAGCTTCCCCAACCTACCCCTAGTGGTCAAGGGTCGAGAAATAGTAGAGAACTCCATGGAGAGTCAAACAGAAGATGAAAGTGCACTAGAAGACCCCCAACATGGATGTGGTACCATGGAATGGCCATTCTACCCATGTCAAAATCACAATAGAATCACATTTAAGAAGCAACTCAAGACAAGATCAACATCATAGACGTGTTAGGAAGGACCCACCACAACCATGACAAACAAAATGGGCATTCTACCAAGATGCCACTAGGCTCGTGCCATAGAAAATGGTCCACACCCAAGTCCCTCACCACGACCTTCCAACATAGCATGGTCGTGCTACTACCTACCCACCATGACCATGCCACTCAAGTACCCCAGCTCCAAAATTCCACTATAACTTCATCATCTTCCAACCACTCCATCACAACCTTTATACACTCCACTCACCATGACTGTGGTGCCCAACAACCCTAACTGATCTTGTACACTGAGTTCCCTATTATACCCCGACTTCACCCTTGAGCCCCTAGATCCCTATATAAGCCTTGAAGGTGGATGGAGGTCAGGGGTTGGCTTCCTTGAACACTAATTTCACTTTGTTATCAGCTACCTACCTCACTCCGCTCCAATTTCATCACTTTCCACCCCAAACCCCTAGCTTTTAGGGTTTTGGCCACTCTCCATTCCATTTTCAAGCCCTTGCACCTTGTAGGAGGGAAATTCTCAAGCTTCCAAATGTTGGATAAGAAGTCAACCTATACACTGAGCTCCATGCCTTCTTCTATTTATTTCTTATCCTATTTGTATTTTCCATTATTATGAGTAGCTAAACCCCCTAGGTGGGATGTTTTGGGTTAAAATATGACTTTGATACCATGTTAGGGGAAAGTAATGTGTAAACTCTATAATCTTATATGATAATGGTTGTGTTCTATTTGTATCTCATTTTTCATGGATGAAATTGTGATTTATGCTTGAAATCACCTAGTTTCTAGGGGAAATGGCTAATATGTTGCTATGATGGGATTTGATCTTAGGTACAACTAATGGATCCCAAACTAGATACCCATCTTCCTACATATATATCCTTTCTTATACTCCTAGGTGAGAGATCTAAGTAGAACATTTAAGATCACTCAATGTAATTTGCTTGAAGCTATCTAAAGGCTAGATGATAGGTTGTGTGAGGTACAACACCCTCATTTCCTCCCTTTATTATAACCCATTCTCCTCAAATGCCCTAAGAACTTTGATCATGGAAACCTACACTTGCTATATCTTAGTATAATTCCACCTAAACCATAATCTAAATGAGACTCATAAGGTTGTATAGGGTGTGATAGGGAGTCATTCCCCTATACACACCTTATTCCATCCATGTCCATTTAGTAGTTTAGGAAAGTTCTATAGTATCTAACTTGTTATTTGGTTTGATAATATAAATGTACAAATATTGTTTGCATGTTATGACAACCAACCTAGATGATAGTCACATCACCCCAAGCATCCCACTCATCCATAAATTGCTTAAATACCCTAATTTCCATCTTTCTTAGTTAGTGTTAGATTAGTTAACTTGTTTACTTGCTTATTTAGTTCATTTCCTTGTTCATAATAACTAGATGTTTCTAGGTAGTTTTTGCTAGTTTATGATTTCTTATGATAGTCCTGGCTAGTTAGTGGCTAATTTAGTCCTTAATTGCCTTTTTCCTAAAAGGCTAGTGTGGTGCCTTTCTTGCTTGGTTTAGCTAATTGCCATCTCTAGGTTGATAATTAGGATTGCTCTGTTAGTTTAGTGTTAGTGTTGATATTTCCCTACTTGTTTTAGTCTAATCTCCTCTTTTCATTCTTAACTTCCTTTCTTTGTTGATTAGAATTAACTTGTGTAGGATTAAAGTAGGTTTACTTCTTTCCATCTCTTAATTTCTTGTTTGAATAATTAGTCCCTTGAACCTATACTCCATACTAGGAACCTAGCCCATAGAAAACTATTATCTAGTGCCCCATCTATCCATTGGGTTTGACCCAAACTTGCCATTCTCTATACTGCTCCCAAGCTCGTGCGCTTGCAAATTCGTATAAGAGTGTGTCCAAATCGAGTTTATAAATATTCAAAAGACCATGTTGTGTGCCTAAGGCACATCCAATAAAGTTAATTGATTGGGTGTTCCCGCAGACATGCACCAAGATTTCTAGTGCCATTGTTGGGGAGATAGGCACTTGGCCTAACTAGTTTGTTTATATTTTACTTTTCTGACTACCCTCACCATTGCTATTAATTATTATTTGAGTGACTTTTTGCATATTAGTTTGCTAACTTGTCTTCTTTTTCTTGGTTTTTCCTTGTGCAAGTTACACTCAACCCTTAGAAGACAAGATATGAGACCAAGATGCACATGAGAAGCCTCCACCCCTACACAAGCCACTTCATGTCTATTTCATGTCCACAAACTACAACTCTCCAAATGCAAATATAGTTTAATAAATGTCGGGGCAGCAATTCTCCATTCCACATGGTCTTCTTGGGATTCTACCCACATTCTATGAAATTGAGAATGATAACCCATACAAGCATTTGGACTCTTTCCTTGATACACGCCTCACCTTCATAATGCCTGCAGCTAAAGACAACTCCATTTAGCTTACCTTCTTCCCATTCTCCCTGGAAGACAAGGCCATAGATTTGTATGATTTAGAAATAGAAATTATGAGTTGGAGAGATATGAAGAAATCCTTCTCTAAGAAAATATATACTATTGCAATTTCTCTCTTCAGTTGATCCTTAAATCAAGTCTGACACAAATGCAGCGTGCTATAGTAAATTTCAACCAAATAGGCAATGAGAGGTTCCATGATATTTGGGAAATATTTGAGAAGATGTTGAGAGAGTGACCCCACGAAAAAATTTCATTGTAGCATTTTGTTCAATCCTCTTAATCCGGTCTCTCTCAAATGAGTCAAGCTTCAACTGATTCTTCTTGTAGAGGTGCTTTTAGCGATAACAACCCAGGGATACGTGACCTTTGTTCGAGTAGTTGGAGGACTCAAGGCACTGGGATTGTAGCACTGTTAATGATTGTCACCATGCCATTGGTATGATACCTTCATATCCTAATGATTCAATCCCACAAATGGTTAAGATCCTCATTGAAATGATGAATCTTATGAAAAATCAAGTGGGAAGTGCTCCTAGTCACTCGGTCAATTTACTTATGTCCTTTGGAAAATAAGTGAAGGCCATTCACTCTCATAGAAATTGGGAACAAAAAGGTCAAAGGTATTACTCAAGGTTTGAGGATGAAGTTCTCTCTAGGTTCAAAGGTTTTGATGAATTTTAGAAGATTATCACATGGCTTTAGCAAAGAGTGGTGCAAATCTCCTCAATACTTTTTCTCCAAGAGGAAGATAAACTTCCTTCCCAACCCATGGTGAACCCCAATGATGAGAGTGGACCATTGGGTGTTGCTCGAAACTCCTTTAGTCCACCCCTAGTGGAAATGCAACCCATAAATCAATTTCAAGGATGTCCTAAACCTTATACACCTTCATCACCACAACCACCCTACCAATACATTTATTTCCATCAATAATCCCTCCACCTCATTTCCAACACCATGGACCACCTCCACCTCCTACTCAACAATAAGAAGCTCCCCTTCTTCACCATGATCAGGTTAATGTTGTAACCATTGTAAGTAGTGGAAGAGCTATTGAGCAACCAACAAGTCAAATGGGCAATGATCATGTCAACCAAGGGAACGTTGATGAAGTATGGACAAAGAAAATAATTGACGATACTATGATTGAGATAGTTGAAGATTATGTCGTGGTACCTCATATTGTTTTTGTGATCCTATGCATTACACCCTATACTTTATTTGTAGGTTCTTCAATCCCTAGTGTTTCACACATGATTCAAAGAATTCCTCATGTTTTTCCTCAAGAAAACCATGTTGATCCAAGGTAAGTCAAGTGCAAGTGAGCCCCCTTTCCCAGATGCATTGCATGAGCCCCCATCATCAAAAGGAGGCAAAAACATAATGTTAACATCTTAGAGATCTTTTGGCAAGTGAAACTAAACATCCCATTGCTTGATGCAATCCAGTAAATTCCAGCTTATGCCAAATTTCTCATGGACATGTGCCCTTTCCAGAGAAAGTCAACGTGAAGGATGTGTAAGAAAATTAGGTTTAACAAGGGGGATCTATGCTACAACATGAACTTCCCATGAAGAGGAAAGACCCAAGTTCCCAACTCATACCCATCTATATAGGGGGGCATCACATAGACCAATCACTACATGATATGTGATCTAGAGTGATTTTGATGCCATATAGTGTCTATGTGGATTTTGGGTTAGGCAAGGTGAAACTAGATTTGGAGGGACCTTCAACCAAAGTGCCTACAGGTAGGGTGGATGATGTCTTAATAATGATAGACAAAGAAAGGGCAACGATGTTCCTGGCATATTTTATTGTTCTTGACATGGAACCTGAGTATAGGAAGATTCCCATCATCTTGGTAAGACCCTTACTATCTATAGCTGATGACAAAATACATATGTGTAGTGGCACGATGATAGTCTCTTTTGTGGACATTAAGATAAAGATTGATATGTTCTAGACCCCCACCCAGTAAGAAAAAGATGAGGAGGTTGAGGATTGTCACTTGAAAAACTCAATTGATTACTCAAAATATGGTGACCTAGATGGAATACCCAAAATTAACAGTTCTGATCAATGGGATAAGGACATTTTTTGAAGAAAAATGAGAGATCCATTGTGAGAACTTGTTACACTAAACGAGATTAATCAAAACATAAAACACAATCAATCACCAATTAACCACATACCCAAAAATATGGGTGAATTAAAATAGATTTCAACGTCAGCATCTGCTGAGAAACATTTGCATAAGAGCCCAACATCTTTCTTATATCCATACTATGCAAGAATTTGATACAAATTGCTCTATCACCTTATCCACAACATATATACATAAGAGAACAATATTTGTATATGCCACACAAACCACCATTAATATGCTAACAAAAGTCTGATTCATTTGAAACACCATATGCAAACTTTTCCTGCCCGAACATGAGAGTACATGGATGACTCTAGGACACATTAGACATCTAATCAACTTTATCAAAGATTCAATACTATAGCTCCTCTTTGCTGCCACATGTTTGTTTTCATCACTTCCGATTACCTAAAAAAATGTGGCGAACCACAAAGGTGAGACCCATGTCCCAGCAAGAGATATAACCTCCAAAAACATTTATTGATTCCAACATTTTTAGGTAATGAGACAATTTAAGTAGTTTAATCATATATAACAAATAAGCTCAACAACACTGATGATTAACAAAATACATAAAGGAGCAGATAATAACTATCTTCATTAGACAAACTATTCTCATATCCCTAATAACAGTATAAGGGGTCTAGCTACACGAGCATCTTTAACATCATGAATAAGTCTAGTATCATATGCATAGCTAACAACATCAACATGTCTAACAGGTTGAACATATCAACATCATAAAAAGAGCTACAACATAAGAAAAACTATCTGGATAAGCATGATTAGCAGTATATGCATCTCTAGTTACAAAGGCATGACTATCATGCTAAACATAACTAACAATATGAGATAGCTAGCATCATGATTATAATAAGAAGTAGAAGTATAATTATCAACATAAGCATAGCTAGTGTATGTACACATCTACAATCTTAAGCATATCCACAACCTATGTATATCTACTATCTCTTAATTGCACTAAGCATCATCTTTATGTAAAGATAACAAACAAGGGTTATCATCCAATGTGCAATGTCATGTATAACCCTAAACAAATATGCTACACGATTGTATTACATCTTTTATTACACCCTATGGAGTTTGAGTCGTACCACTCAAAGTCCAACTGACCACTGCTTGGTCACAATCAGTTCCATATAGGATCTAAGAAGAGTCGAACTCCAAGAGCTTCTCCATACTTGGTCAGTACGAGTCTGCACCGCAGTGACATATAGTCAAACTGAAAAACAATGACATATAGTCCTGTAACTAGCCCACCTTGATACAGGTCACGTCACTAGCATCTAGGGTATTCAAGCCCAATCACTGAGGTACAACCACAGTTGTCCTCTAATCACATCATGTTATAATCACTGAGACCCAACCAAATTCATTCTCAAAAAGCAGGCTAGGTATGACCACAACCATCCTCCCGAAACATTTGGTGTCAAGTTGACAAGCACCCCACATACTCAATAGTATGAGCTCTGAGTTTCCCTTAGGAATACTCGTTTCACCATCCAATAAGTTCTGACACTGAAGATGGTTCTATGGCACATGGCACTACATGATTAGAGTTTCAATTGATTAATTATCTCTAATTAGGTGAATTAAGGCAGCATTAAACAAGTGGACATACACATCCTAATTCACTTCTAGCAAGCATATACATATCACAACTTCAAAAGATATAAAATGTGTGAAACAAAATTTCTCATCTCATCATCACATGGTACTATTCACTTGCAATTCATGAGCTACACTTGTCATCATACTATCACAAGATATAAATCCTTTTCACAATATCATAGGGTATCAACCCTTATCAACACAAGAGGATTACACCTCATTCAGGGATCAACCATGCCCAAAGGTCATTAAGACCATCATACTATTCCCTGCAAGATCATCATTATCATTCCATGCCTTATAGCAAGGCTCAACACATTACTTACATATAATACACCAGATCAACACAATATTGCATTAATGAGCTAGGAGATATTCATAAACCATCATAGAAGGGTTATATTAGAATTAAGAATATTTCTTTATTACATCAACATGCAAGGAATCTAGATATGATTAGCCCTCATCATATTCATAATGTACATGTTTAGCTAAAGAAAGTATCAACCATGTGGCTATGATAACCATCAATTAACACATTAAGGTTATGATCATATTAAGGAGGTTATTTCACCATCATTCCATCATATAAGAAGGTTAAACATGAATACTCATCTTTACCTATTTGCATTAGAGTTAGGTTTAACAAGATAAATTATATGAATGTTACTAATCAACACTCATACCCAAACCCTAACTCACAACATCCCCATTGGATCATGGATGCATAAGGTGAAGCATCACCATCACATTCCATACTATTCTCAAGTATGAACCCACACGTAAACCAAGATGTATCCATCGGGTTATATCATACCGGGGTTTCAATAACAATAAGAGAGTACTCCATGATTATATTAGTCATTTAAGGACTATTCATACCCAATTACCATCATTTAGTTATATAAAAGCTAGGTATAACAAGCTATACCTCATTAGGGTTACCCATTAATGCATTATGGTGATTATAAATCATAATCATACGAGGGTAATGGTAAGAATACGAGTTTAAGACATTGAACCACCAAATTCTAATAATTAGAATCATAACATTACACTATAGGCTTCACCCAAAACAATGGGAATATGAAGGCAACAACTTCTAACCATTAAATGTTGAAAAGGTAAAGCCATTCGTTATTTACATAAGTAAATATCTTGAACAAACCACTATGAATTCATTGAGTCACCATCTAACCCTAGACATTCCTTGATTAACAACATAAAAAGTTCCACTGAGAGTAGGGTAAAACCCACAAGCGATTGTTTATTTAAAACAAGCAGTCAATAAATGAGTTTCTTAAGTTGATCTCATAACAGAGACCATATAAATCACTTTATTAGGACCAACATATTACATTAGGCATCATTCCAATTTATTGAATGAAGAATCATTAGATCTTAACCATTGGGTGAAGTTCATATATTAAAACCATCAATTGGAGTATAGGTCCAACCATTGCATCAAATGACCGAAGAAACCATTGGTTTAAGGCTTAATTGATGCTACAACTACATGCTTAACTCACCATAGGTTGTGGAAACCTGATCCACCATCATTAGTGGACATTAAGAAACCATAGGTTGTTAGATCAACACTATATTCATTAATCACCATCGAATATCAAACTAATATCACCATTGATTGATAACATCGTTAGAGTAGTTAGTTGTTAATCACTAAGCTTCTAATTAGGCCAACACCTGACCTAAGGGGTGAACATTAGTTGAAACCCTTTGCCACCACCATTAGTTGTCATGAAGACAACACCATCGGTTGTTGCAATGGTACCACCATTGAGTCATGTGTTTATAGAAGAAATCAACTTTAAACCCTAAAATTGACCACTGGTTGATAGGTGCTTAGCACCATAGATTGTGAAAACAACCTAATACAAGTCATATTATACCTTATAAAGAATGTACAAATCAATACATGTTCATCTAGAACTAAAATCAGAATAGGTAACATTATAAAAATTGAAATCCAAGTCAAGCATAGCTTTTAAGTGCATGGATCATCATTTAAAAGCAAGAACATGAGCTAGCAAGCTTATGGTAAGAAACAAACGTGGAGCAAGTTATAAAACTTGACTCTAATTAGAAAATAAACTCTCAAATAGAAGAAAACATGAGCAGGTAGGGTAGAAAATCTAAGCATAAGCTGTGAACTCGTCCATCTAGCACCTTTCTTTATCAAATGAGCAAACCCTAAGCATAATGAGCAAGAAAGGTAGGGTTTTAGAGATTTAGAGCAATTTATACCATGGAACAACAAGGTTCTGACCCGGAGAAAGGTAGTAGGAAGGATAAAAAAGAAATAAAAAGAGGAAAGAAGGGATTCTTACTCTTTTAGGTCAAGATCACTAGAAGGAAGCTTTTTATACCCTAAAAGGAAGTCAATTGCAACCCTAGAGATTTTCCCCAAGAAGATCCCCACTTTCTTCTTCCTTGGATAGGAAATTCGTAGAAGAACAGAGGTAGAATGAAGTTCATAGAATTAGGGAAGTGGTGGAGAGAAAATGGATCGTTTGGGTGCTTAGGGATATGCATATGAAACTTCAAGATAAAGAAAAAGAAAAAGTTGAAGTTCTAGTATCTTTCCAAGTGTCCATGGCCTTAAACTATTAAGAATATACAAGCACACACAAGAATCTCCCCCACCATCCATATAGACCTGCTTATCTCTCCTTTTTCGAATTTCCAAGCCAATCAAATAATTCATTAGTTGATAGCTACTAAAGGTATCTCATCCATGATGGGGTAAACCCTAAAATACCCATGAGGAAAACACCTTCAAACATGGCTCAACTAGGAGCCCCATGGATCAAAATACTCAATAATGATAATATAACATCTAAGTGACATAATGTATCTGACAATAAAACCCCTCAATTGGGTAAATTGCAGAAAAGTCCAAAATGTACATAAAATTATATAACTTGCTCAAAAAGTGTCCAAATTGGACCAATTAGGGTTCTAAGCATTCAATTATGATAATTAAGCTTGTTCAACACTTTAAGCAAGGTTAGGGGTCTCACAACCATAAACCCCTAATAGGGATTTCACCCCCAAAATCCAAATTACACATAGATGGACACTTCTCATACACGTCATCCTCAATATTACACATGGTTACTTCCATATTATGGTAATGTCACATTGCTCTTATAGAGGTCATGTTCTTCTCTTTCAATTCATACATATCTTATCTTGGGTCAGCACCAAAAACCCCACATAAGAAGACATTTGCAAATATGGAATATAGAAACTTGTTGTGCCACTTGTACTAATCTAATAGTAACTTCCAACTTTAAATTCTAGCTATCATCATGAAATTATATCTATTGTATCAACACAATACTCCCTCCAAGATTCGCAGCTTCTTGGGGTTGGTCGGATACTATTGGCACTTCATCAAGGATTTCTTGAAGACCGGTTTGCCTCTTACCATGTTGACTCAGAAGGATGTGAAGTTCACGTGGTCTGATATATGTGAGGCTCTTTTTTAGGAGATAAAGGAGAAACTGACTACTGCTCCAATATTGACCCTACCTTCTGGCAATGAGGGTTTTGTAATTTTCACTGATGCCTCGAAGATGGTACTTGGTTGTGTGTTGGAACAGAATCAACATGTGGTTGCATATTGATAACACCCAAATTAGCGCATATTTTCTATGCATTTTATCTATAGTTTTGTGCCACTTTAGTCTTAATATGCACTCTTTTGTTCATGTTTTATGTTTTCTGTCTCTCCAATAGATAATGTAGTGAAAATAGCCAATAATGTAGCTAATTAGCCTGTTTTAGACTTGCAGGCACCGAAACTAGCCAATTTTGGGACTCTCAAGTACCGAACCTGAAAAGACAAGAATTCCAGCAGCCGACCGATACGGCCGCGCCGACCGATACGACCACGTCGAACGATACGGGTGCGTCGACCGATACGAGTGCGTCGACCGATATGGCTGCGTCGACCGATACGGCTGCGTCGACCGATACAGCTGCGTCGACCGATACGGCCGCCGCCCGATACGGTCTAGAGAGAGAGTGAGTCGAGGAGTCCAGAGGGACAAAGAGAAGACCCAAGGGCCGAGATCCAACCTGCACAGAGGCCGAGGAGCGAGAGATACCTCTCCTCTACGGGCTATATCTCTTCCCTCTTCTCTTTCATTCTACTGCATTCCTTTGTTTCTTGTACAAACGATGTTTATCCATCTTTGTTCGGTGCCAGCTATGCTTGTCTATGGCTAGTTAGCTCCTTCTTGGCTATACAGCCCGATCTGGGCATGTTTATATACTTTTACCTTAAGCAAGTAGATTCATATCAGATCTAGTATGTTTCATGTTCTATTTTCTCTTTCCAAGTTATGATTGCTAGTTTGGTTGATCTCTTACTCGCTTCAACTGCCGTTTCTGCCTGTATCGAGAGATCCGTTGTAGGAATAGCTAAGAGATGATAGTTTGGATCCGAACCTAAGAGGGGGAAGATCCGAGGCATTCTGTTCCTAACACCCCGGAATATCCTAAGACCCGAGAGGGAACTTAGTGTATTCTGAGGTGTTAATATGTCATTCCTCGAGAGAGGGTCATTGACATATTGTTGATGGTTTTAGTCACACATCGCGAGAGCGAGTGGGACGACCCCACATGACAGATGCCACTATGCATACTAGATGCTTGCTTGGGTGTTCGAGGGTTGTCTATACCCGAGAACGAGTGCATAGACAGCCCCATTTGTGGTTACATAGCCAGGAACTCTCTTTCTCTGATTAGTAGACTCACGAGCTCTGTTTTGTTTTGTTTTGTTTTCTTTGTTTTGTTTTATATCGTGACAACCTGCTAGACTAGTTCTAGCATTTACTTTTATCGACTATCGTCTTGGCTTATCTGACTAAAGAACGAGATCTGTGGCATCCTAAACATCACCACGTCCCTGTGTTCGACCCCGTAATAAAGTTGCGGGGCCCTAGAAGGTTTCGGGTTATAAATTTAAAGATTGATTCCTTCCTTTGTCCCACGTTCATTTCCGGACGCGTGAAAAAGGCCGATCAACTTTTGGCGCCGTTGCCGGGGACGTGGTTTTTCACGTTTACACGCCTAGTATATTTTTGTTCTGTCACTATAAGCCTGTATATACATGCATAGTTTTCCTCTTGATTTACACATACTTGTTCATATATACTAAATCACTTTTCTTTTTCTCATACCTTTTTCAGCCATGGACCTTGCTTCCGCAAGACAAGTCATCTTGTCCACATGTCCTCCCGAGTTTTTCCATAGTTCCGACTGCTGGCAAATAATTGAAGGTCGTGCTCTGCAACTAGTCGAGTTATACTCACCTCCACCGTCGTCATATGTTGAAATTCCAAAAAAGGAGACTGCCAGGCAACCATCGACTCATGTGCTATCATGGGATCAAGAACTGATCAAGGCAGTGGAGTTAGCTGGAGAAAGTGTCAAGGCACTCACCTCCATAGTTCCTCATCTCCAAGAAAACGTTGATCCGCTCCAACAACTATTAGACAAGCAGGAGCATCATCTCAAAGTAGCCACCAAGGCTCCAGACCGTAGTAGTAGTATAATTCAAACCGTTGAATAAGGATCCATCCTAAAGCATCAATTTGATACAGCGGGTTCCCCTTATATGTGCATGGCAGAATTGACGGGTCTCGAAAGCATTGCTGCTCAAGTACAACAACTTAATGATAAAGATGTTGAACAAGGCAGGAGGCTCCAAGAGCTCATCGATCTGGTTACAATTCGGTTACAACTTCCATCACAAGACAATGACAATGTTAGTCATCAAGACCATCCCATTGGGAATGAAGTGGAGTATGAATCACCATCCTATTCAGACCATCAACTAGATTCACCAGGATTTTTCTGTGAAGACCAACCCACTTGGGAAAGCCCTTCATTCTATCCAGATGACCCAGTTGATGAACCAATGGAAGAAATGAGTCGTAGACATGAATGGGTCCATGATGACGATGATGAAGACTCAAAAATCCAATCGACCTCACAACCGGAAGGTTGGTTTGAGGAACCAGAGTTAGATATTGAACCAGACCAGAGTGACATTTCTTATATTGAGACTTGTCATTTTGCTTTGAGCAGTACGTCAACCATGGTTTGGAACAATTTGTTCGACGACGACGACGACGATGACAGCTGCTCGACATGGAGCAGTGAGTATAGTAACGAAGACGAGTTGGAGCAGCACGAGCCATCATTCGCCACCATACCTTTACAAGGCTTGGTGGACATCAAGGGGGTAGGATGGACGGTTGACTACAACATGGCTGCTGAGCATGAAGACACCCCTGACTCAACACCAGGTGATAAGCTTGGGGTGGTAGAACCACAAACAGATTCTTCAGGAGGTACTTTTTGCTCAAAAGATGATTGGATGACTCAGACAGTACATGAAGATCTATCTGAACATCCAACCTCAAGTTTAGAGATGGAGAGAGAAGATATGAGTCATCAAGATGACATCCAACCTCTCTCATCCATCTCATCCTTGGCAAATCATCCTCAAGGTACCTTTCATTATATGAATCTGAAAATGAAGGTCCTGTGATGTCTACGTAGGATGAGATGGATGAGAGAGGTTGGATGTCATCTTGATGACTCATATCTTCTCTCTCCATCTCTACACTTGAGGTTGGATGTTCAGATAGATCTTCATGTACTGTCTGAGTCATCCAATCATCTTCTGAGCAAAAAGTACCTCCTGAAGAATCTGTTTGTGGTTCTACCACCCCAAGCTTATCACCTGGCGTGGAGTCAGGGGTGTCTTCATGCTCAGCAGCCATGTTGTAGTGAATCGTCCATCCTACCCCCTTGATGTCCACCAATCCTTGTAAAGGTATGGTGGCGAATGATGGCTCGTGCTGCTCTAACTCGTCTTCGTTACTATACTCACTGCTCCATGTCGAGAAGCTGTCATCGTCGTCGAAAAAATTGTTCCAAACCATGGTTGACGTACTGCTCAAAGCAAAATGACGAAGTCTCAATATGAGAAATGTCACTCTGGTCTGGTTCAATATCTGACTCTGGTTCCTCAAACCAACCTTCTGGTTGTGAGGTCGATTGGCTTTTTGAGTCTTCATCATCGTCATCATGGACCCATTCATGTCTATGACTCATTTCTTCCATTGGTTCATCAACTGGGTCATCTGGATAGAATGAAGGGCTTTCCCAAGTGGGTTGGTCTTCACAGAAAAATCCTGGTGAATCTAGTTGATGGTCTGAATAGGATGGTGATTCATACTCCACTTCATGCCCAATGGGATGGTCTTGATGACTAACATTGTCATTGTCTTGTGATGGCAGTTGTAACCGAATTGTAACCAGATCGATGAGCTCTTGGAGCCTCCTGCCTTGTTCAACATCTTTATCATTAAGTTGTTGTACTTGAGCAGCAATGCTTTCGAGACCCGTCGATTCTGCCATGCACATATAAGGGGAACCCGTTGTATCAAACTGATGCTTTAGGATGGATCCTTGTTCAATGGTTTGAATTATACTACTACTGTGGTCTGGAGCCTTGGTGGCTACTTTGAGATGATGCTCCTGCTTGTCTAATAGTTGCTGGAGCAGATCGACGTTTTCTTGGAGATGAGGAACTAGGGAGGTGAGTGCCTTGACACTTTCTCCAGCTAACTCCACTGCCTTGATCAGTTCTTGATCCCATGATAACACATGAGTCGATGGTTGCCTGGCAGTCTCCTTTGTTGGAATTTCAACATATGACGACGGTGGAGGTGAGTATAACTCGACTAGTTGCAGAGCACGACCTTCAATTATTTTCCAGCAGTCGGAACTGTGGAAAAACTCGGGAGGACAGGTGGACAAGATGACTTGTCTTGCGGAAGCAAGGTCCATGGCTGAAAAAGGTATGAGAAAAAGAAAAGTGATTTAGTATATATGAACAAGTATGTGTAAATCAAGAGGAAAACTATGCATGTATATACAGGCTTATAGTGACAGAACAAAAATCTACTAGGCGTGTAAACGTGAAAAACCACGTCCCCGGCAACGACGCCAAAAGTTGATCGGCCTTTTCCACGCGTCCGGAAATGAACGCGGGACAAAGGAAGGAATCAAGCTTTAAATTTATAACCCGAAACCTTCTAGGCCCCCGCAACTTTATTACGGGGTCGAAGTAGATATACGGGGTCAAACATAGGGACGTGGTGATGTTTAGGACGCCGCAGATCTCGTTCTTTATTCAGATAAGCCAAGATGATAGTCGATAAAAGTAAATGCTAGAACTAGTCTAGCAGGTTGTCACGATATAAAACAAAACAAAGAAAAGAAAACAAAACAAAACAGAGCTCGTGAGTCTACTAATCAGAGAAAGAGAGTTCCTGGCTATGTAACCACAAACGGGGCAGTCTATGCACTCGTTCTCGGGCATAGACAACCCTCGAACACCCAAGCAAGCATCTAGTATGCACAGTGGCATCTGTTCTGTGGGGTCGTCCCACTCTCTCTCGCGATGCGTGACTAAAACCATCAACAATATGTAAATGACCCTCTCTCGAGGAATGACATATTAACACCTCAGAATACACTAAGTTCCCTCTCAGGTCTTAGGATATTCCGGGGTGTTAGGAACAGAATACCTCAGATCTGAGCTTGAGAGGGGGGATTTGCCAAGGAATTCATCCCAGTGCAGCTCAAATCAATTCCAGCACAAAGATGACTTCATCGAGTCGCCAGATTTTACTTTTCTTCTTCAGACTCGGCAGGGCCAACACATCCACCTATTCTACTCATATTATGTGGCGGAACCCGTCGGCAAGACACAGGTGACACTGGTCCCAAAGCTGAGAATTTGGGATCCCAGTGTCGGTATCGTGGGGCAACCACCCCCTTTTCTCTTACCCACCCTCCCACCCTTTTATTACAATAAATTTTGCTTTTCATGTTCTTGTTGGTTAATTTCTTTCCTCTAACTGTTTTGATATCCTTGCACCCATGCATCATCTTTAGAACTTCAATAAATGTTGTTAAACTCATGCATTCCTGCCTCACTATTTCAAGTTTGAGACTTGCTCGAGGACGAGCAAAATTTTAAGCTTGGGGTGGTAGGCTTCACCCTTCTTTTCTCTTCACCCTTCTTGCATGCATGTCTATTTCCTGCATTTAGTCTTAAATTTTCAAAATTTTCAGCTTTTTAGCTGTGCAATTATGGCTATATGGTGCAAATCTAATAGATAACTGCTTGATTGTATGCCTAGATGCACAATTTTTATCTTAAAAATGGCTTGACCTCTTGCCTGACTTGCTCTTTGACTCTTTCCTTGAGTTTGGTAATAAATCTAAGGTTATGTCCCTTTTTCATAGATTAAAGCTAAATTCCCTTGATCTATGTTGTGAATGGCAAATCCATGGTAAAGGACCGTTGGAATGAGCTAAATCATGATTAAAGTCTCCTAGCTGCGAATTTCACAAGGTTGCCTCTATTCTAAGGATTCTTGAATCATAATTGCTACTTCTCACACAGGTATCAAGCGGATTATGATGGGCTTTGAGCTATGATCAAGATGAAATGTTTCTCCTTGATGGACTACGTGCCTTCTCACATTAGATTGAGTCAAACAGATGAAAAATATAAAAATGTGCAAAAGAGGTTTGGCCGCCCATAAAATCCTAAAAATATCTATATAGTTCTCACCCAAGCCTAAAAATAGAATGCAGATGATAAAAGCCTGAGTGTGAACAATAAATGAGCGCTTGTTTTCTCTTTTAGGAGAGTTGAGGATGGTGCCCAGCCAGTGTATGACTGCACTCATGAACGCAAATATGTCGTGCCTGGTAGTACCACTCTAAAAGCTCATTAGAGAGTCACTAGGAACCCCCTAGGTGACCTATGAGATCATCTCAGTAGCAGGGTTGGTTCGGACACAGTACGAGGAGTTCATATCACTACTTTGGACCAACTGGTTCAGACTGCAGGGACTGTTGCTCACTACATGGACCAACCTGACGCAGATCGGGATCCTCAGAAGTCATTAGAGTCTTTTTGCTTTATTTCTTAGGACATGATTAAGTGAGAGGCATGGTATTCCTGAATGGCATGCATGGATTCATGGTGATGGCTCATTACTCATCACCAGCGTGATCACCTAAGTGACAACTCTTTCATGATCAAATAATTATGATTCAAACCCTCATGAGTATTGGCAGGCTATAGTGAATTCGCTTAATCTTGCCTGGAAATTCTTTGATCTTACTTTGGCAGTATTGTGCTTGTTTGGTGGGGGTTTGTTCTGAAATGACATGGATCAAGAGTATTGATTCTTTAAACTATTTTTCTTAACCTTAGCATTTATTGCCAAGCTTAATTTGGATGTTATCTTTTGTTCTTTGAGCACAGTCTTGCTTGAGGACAAGCAAGTTTTAAGCTTGGGGTAGTTGATAACACCCAAATTAGCGCATATTTTCTATGCATTTTATCTATAGTTTTGTGCCACTTTAGTCTTAATATGCACTCTTTTGTTTATGTTTTATGTTTTCTAGTCTCTCCATTAGATAATGTAGTGAAAATAGCCAATAATGTAGCTAATTAGCCTATTTTTAGACTTGCAGGCACCGAAACTAGCCAATTTTGGGACTCTCAAGTACCGAACCTGAAAATACAAGAATTCCAGCAGCCGACCGATACGGTCGCACCGACCGATACGGCCGCACTGCCCGATACGGCCGCTGCCCGATATGGCCGTCGCCCGATACGGCCGCCTGATGCCTCAAGATCGAAGCCACGGATGAAGGACACATGGATCAATAAAAGCTACAACTCCCATCAAATCGCTACATATAAATAGCAGCTGCCAACCTACAGAGAAAAGGGGAGAGCCGGAGGGAGGACTCGGCAAGAGATAGTGCCTAGACCAAGGAGCTAGTGTGTCAAGTTCCCCAAAAGTCTGTCGATCGATACGGCTGCGTCGACCGATACAGCTGCGTCGACTGATACGGCTATGTCGACCGATACGGCTGCATCGACCGATACGGGTACATCGACCGATACGGCTGTGTCGACCGATACGACTGCATCGACCGATACGGGTGCGTCGACTGATACAGGTGCGTCGACCGATACAGCTGCGTCGACCGCTACAGCTGCGACGACCGATACGGCCGCCGCCCGATACAGTCTAGAGAGAGAGTGAGCCGAGGAGTCTAGAGGGATGAAGAGAAGACCCAAGGGCCGAGATCTGACCTGCACAGAGGCCGAGGAGCGAGAGATACCTCTCCTCTACGGGCTATATCTCTTCCCTCTTCTCTTTCATTCTACTGCATTCCTTTGTTTCTTGTACAAACGATGTTTATCCATCTTTGTTCGGTGCCAGCTATGCTTCTCTATGGCTAGTTAGCTCCTTCTTGGCTATGCAGCCCAATCTGGGCATGTTTATATACTTTTGCCTTAAGCAAGTAGATTCATATCAGATCTAGTATGTTGCATGTTCTATTTTCTCTTTCCAAGTTATGATTGCTAGTTTGGTTGATCTCTTACTTGCTTGAACTGCCGTTTCTACCTGTATCGAGAGATCCGTTGTAGGAATAGCTAAGAGATGATAGTTTGGATCCGAACCTGAGAGGGGGAAGATCCGAGGTATTCTGTTCCTAACACCCCAGAATATCCTAAGACCCGAGAGGGAACTTAGTGTATTCTGAGGTGTTAATATGTCATTCCTCGAGAGAGGGTCATTGACATATTGTTGATGGTTTTAGTCACGCATCGCGAGAGCGAGTGGGATGACCCCACAGGATAGATGCCACTGTGCATACTAGATGCTTGCTTGGGTGTTTGAGGGTTGTCTATGCCCGAGAACGAGTGCATAGACTGCCCCGTTTGTGGTTACATAGCCAGGAACTCTCTTTCTCTGATTAGTAGACTCACGAGCTCTGTTTTGTTTTGTTTTGTTTTCTTTGTTTTGTTTTATATCATGACAACCTGCTAGACTAGTTCTAGCATTTACTTTTATCGACTATCGTCTTGGCTTATCTGACTAAAGAACGAGATCTGTGGCATCCTAAACGTCATCACGTCCCTGTGTTCAACCCCATATATGTACTTTGACCCCGTAATAAAGTTGCGGGGCCTAGAAGGTTTCATGTTATAAATTTAAAGCTTGATTCCTTCCTTTGTCCCGCGTTCATTTCCGGACGCGTGAAAAAGGCCGATCGCATATGCCTCCCGACAACTCAAGCCCAATGAGGTGAACTACCCAACGCATGACTTAGAGATGGATGTTATCATACATGCATTAAAGATATGGTGGCATTACCCGTATGGTGCTACCTTCAAGATCCTCGCCGACCATAAGAGCCTGAAGTACCTCCTTACATAAAGAGACCTAAACCTACGATAGTGAAAATGGATGGAGTACATGAAGGATTGCGATTTCACCATCGCCTATCATCCTGGGAAGGCGAACATCATAGCTGATGTACTAAGTCAGAAATAGCTCAGGTGTGTGACTATTTTGTCCAGTCAGTGGAAGAGCTTAGAAGAGCTAGTGGAGTGGACTCTATAGCCGTTAGAGGACCAGGTTTGATTGACTAATATTCAGATTCAGTCAGAGTTGTTGAGCGAGATAGTGGCAACACAATTGACCTATTTAGAACTCAAAAAGATGAAGGGCTTTTTGAAGAAGCCACATACCCGTCTCTCGGTGGGAATAGATGGAGAGATTAGATTCGAGAACCATATTTGGGTTCCTGAAGATTCACCATTGAAGGAACATATCTTGCAAGAGTCTCATGGTTCTAATTATACGGTACAACCGGGTGCTACAAAAGTGTTTAAGGATCTGTAGAGGTATTTCTGGTGGCTAGGAATGAAGAGAGACATTGCGACATATGTGGCCAACTGTCTTACATGCCAAATGGTGAAGGTTGAACACCAACGACCCAGTGGACTTTTACATTCGATAGAAATTTCAGAGTGGAAATGGGAGTAGATCACCATGGATTTCATGGTGGGTCTAACTCGGACCAAGAGAGGTCATGATGCGATATGGGTAGCGGTAGATCACCTTACCAAGTCAGCACACTTCCTTGCCCTGAAGACCACTGCCAAGGTGTCATACCTAGCCGAGCTATATATCATGGAGATAGTACATTTGCATGGCATACCTGGTTCCATCATCTCCGATAGAGACCCAAAGTTCACTTCCAAGTTGTGGAAGCAAGTGCAAGAAGAACTCAGGACGAGGTTGAAGTTCATTACCACTTATCACCCCCAGATGGATGGTCAGTTAGAGAGGACAATCCAGACCTTAGAAGATATTTTGAGAGCTTGTATGCTCAATTGGGGTGGATCATGGGAGCAGTACTTACCTTTAGCTGAGTTTGCCTACTACAACAGCTACCAAGCCAATATCGGGATGCCTCCGTATAAAGCTCTTTATGGGAGATTGTGTCAGTCACCGCTTCACTGGGATGATGTTGGTGAGAGGACCTTGTTGAGGTTAGATGAGCTCCAAGTGTAATGCAGATAAAATTGCTTTGATCAAGCAGAGGCTGAAGACAGCCCAGGATCGACAGAAGTCATATGCTGATGCGAAGTGGACTGATGTGCATTTCACTATGGGAGAGAATGTATTCTTGAAAATCTGACTGCTCCGAGCTATAGAAAAAATAGAGGGAAGCTGAGTCCCTGATATGTGCGTCCATTTGAGGTGTTAGAACATATTGGCGAAGTTGCATACCGTTTGGCGTTACCCCCTCAGTATAGTATGATGTATGATGCATTTCACGTGTCCAATCTGAAGTGATATGTGCAAGATCCGAGCCATGTGTTGAGCATTGAGCCTGTTGAGCTTCAAGGGAAGCTGACCTATCCTGAGTCACCTTTGCGGATTCTAGATACCAAGGTAAAAGAACTCAGATGTAAGAATATATAGATGGTAAAGGTTCTTTGGAAGCACCATGGAAAGGATGAGGCCACATGGGAGCTGAAGATGGACATGGAAAAAGCATATCCTAACTTGTTTGTTTGATTGCTGAATTTTGACGGCAAAATTCTTATAAGGAGGGGAGGATGTTATAACCCCAGTTTTTCTAATTCAGAATTGAAATATAATTTCTCCTTTTAAAGATATATGAACATGCAATTGTTTGATTTTATTTAAATGAGTGGTTTTCCTTACTAATAGCCTTACTGATTGATTATGTGTGATTTATTGGCTATTGGGCCCAATAACAAGAAAAAGGAAAAAAGGAAAAAAATAGTTAATAAAAGAATAATTAAGAAAAGGAGAAAAGAAAGAGGTAGAAGCCTCTAGAAGGCCAGGAGGTAGCATCCAAAGGTAGATTTCATATCTTTGGGATTTCTTGGGTTCCAAGGAGCCCAAGTTGCAAAGATAATAAGAGAGGAAAGAGAAAATATCAATACAATAGGCTTTATTGAAAGATAACTTGCCTATGAAGGTAATACCCTTTTTCCTTTGGAATTTGGGTCTCAATTTTGGTACACAGGTAGATAATGTCAACCCAATGTTTTCTTTAAATTTTGGTTGAAAAGGATGCACGGTTTACGAGATATGGATTTTTGAAGTTATCCTAAAGTGGAAAGGAATTTGTGTCATGATTTATTTGGGATTAAAATCCTGAATTTTGTTCATTAGGCATGCACTCACGACGGTGTCGTTCCAACTCACTGAGACCTCACAAAGGGGATGGAGGTCTTGAAATAGGGAGAGGATGCGTGGATGAGGCACACCCAGAGTGGGTTGTGCGGCTGCAGCATCCGAGCTACAGGAGGAAGAAGGATTAATTGGGGGAATTCGAAGCCAAAAGAGAGTGCAAAAGCAAGGGTTCTTGAAAGGTGTGACTATGGCGGTCCATTGGGGGTCATTTTACAACACTAGGATTAGGTTTAGGCCTTGATATATCTTTGGTGGCAGCCATGGCCGCCGGTGTGAGAGGGGGAGGTGAGGAAGGTGTTTTGCGTCTGTTCAGAGCACTATTAGTGGTCAAAGTAGGGCTAGATCAATTAAAATTTGTGAGAGGAGAAATTTGGCTCGCTTCGAAACTTGAATCGCGGTCGTAGGCAGGAGATCAGCCATTAAGGCTGGCTTGTCTCCTCCCCACAATCAGCGTGATGTAAGAGACAACCTCTCAGCTACTTGATCCGTGTTGTAATATGCATGGGGTAGATCCAAGGGTCCAAAATCACTCTTGATGCCTTGCCCTGGATAGCTGACGTGGAAAAGCCAATTAAAATGGTAAATGAAGGGATTTTTAGCATAAAACTTCAAGAATTCATAGAAAATTGTAGGAATGTCCAAATGAGATGCAATTTGGACCATAGGTTCAAAATAATGTGGAGAGTATTTAGAAAAAGTTAGAGAACAATATGATGAAGTTTGATGGATCAATTTGGTTCTTTGGACAAGGTGATGAACTAATCAAATGTGTGATGTTATAATGTGCATAAAATCCACATTGATCACCATATTTTTAATTTGAGTGTCAATATTGATTATGAAGCTAAGAAAAATGATTTTGGACCATGAATGAGTATAATGAGGTCAAAAGAGTAATTAATTCAAACTTATGCTAAAAATCCACTTTGTCACGTCCTTCCCTCCTTAAAAAGGAATTTTGTCCCCAAAATAAAAAATCCTCAAAATCAGGATTATAAAAAACCAGATCATATCCTCAAATACTGGAGTATCCTCAATTATATAATCAAAATAATGTCCTCAAAATTCAAGTTGTCCAAAAATCATAATTGGGATTCCATGTTTCATATCATAACCAACTTGGTATCAACATTGTTTCATCATCGATCGATTGAGTATCAAGGTCAATGCATATATTGTTCAAAGTCATCATATGAGTCACAAATATGGAAAGCACCCTATTGATCACAAATTTGGAGAGATCATAATTTAGGTCAAACAAATAGAGTTCTTGAATCAAGTGTACAAGGTGACTTTCAATCCCAATATCTTAGGGTCATTGCTTCTACATTGGCCTAGTTGGGGTTATACATCCATGATTTGAGATTTCACATTTCAACAATTTGAGACAACATCATACTTTCAATATCATGATTTTTGAGCTCAAAATCAATGGAAAGGTCCCATCCTAGTCCTAATGAGAGCTAAAAAAGAGATTCAAAATAGTCATTATTTCAAAATTTTCAAGATTTGGAATTTTGAAGTCATTAGTCATATATCTCAATGTCCAAATAGTGTGATCATAATATTTGTATCATTATTGAGATTTGATAATCTTTGGTCACATTATTATATATATGTATCAAGAGTCTAGATTTTTGGACATCAAAAGTCATAGGTCTAGAATTTTGAAGATAGGGTTTAGATTCCTATTTAGACCTTAGGTGAGATCACTCATCTATATTCAATGTCTAGCAACAATATTCAAGCAATATTCGAGCAATATACCAATATTTCATTATCATGGTATCCAAGGTTGATGAATGATCTAGACCTAGGTCTATCTAGGAAGTCCACCATAAGCTATAGTAAACATTATCATATTTCAAGATCGTTACTAAATCAAGATTCAAGGTTGAGTATCAACCATGGGTTTAACATATTAGGCTTAGGTCAACCAATACAAATTGGGTGAAAGGGGATACCTTTCCAAACTCTAAATAATCAACAAAATGAAAACCTAGAGGTAGTCATAATAGGGATGTGACCAAGGTTAGGGGAGTCATGAGTCAACTACCACCCTAATCTAGCACATTAGTCATTATCCACTGAGTTTATTAAAAAAAGGGAGAGTATCAGTGATTAAATCATATTCCATAAGGTCATGAGATCAAAATTTAAGACCATAATAGGGCAATAATGTCAAGATTTGCATTCCTTTCCTTTCATGATCAAGGTAGTGATATAATTTAGAAAAAGGATTTGAATTTGGCATTCAAGGAATTAGAGAATAATAGTGCAAAATCTAGGCCCATAATCATCATATCAAAATCGAGATTGCAAAAGGCATCAATAATCAATAGGAAAACTACTTTTTGCATCATAGTCTTACATCATGATTTTTTTAGTCATTAAGATTAATAATTTGATGGCATAAAAATGATGTGTATAAAATAGGGAAAAAAGTTTGTTTAACTATGTTTGAGGTTTAATCAACAATAGTACAACATGGATATTAATCAAATAGAGACATCATCAACAATGAGGTGTATGCATAAGTCAACCTTATTTCACCAAATCAAGATTTACCTCAACATAGAAAGCGTGTAGTCTAGTTTTGATTAAATTAAGTTTGCTTGATATTAGGGTCATAATGAGTATTTGATTTCAAAATTTATTTTCATTGATGAAAAATCAAGTTTTCATATTAAGGTCAGATCACGGTATGAACTTTCAAAATTTAGCGATATTCATTTTTCCAATGCATAAGCTACCCATAATCGAGACATCATGTGGTAAAAGGTCACAAGAAAGGACCACATGGGGAGATGAGAAGAATACCTAATCTTGATCTATATGGGTGGCTTAGGATAGTCCTTAAAGAAGAGATGAGATGCTAGAAGACTCTCTAAGGATTCACAAGATAACCTTTAGGTCCAGTTCTGGATCAATTAAGGCCAGGTAGAGTGGGGGATCTCAACCACCGTGAAGATGGATACGAAAAATTATGCCAGGACCCCGAGCCTAGACACCTCAATTTTCACCATTATGGACTTTAGGGTTTCTTGGGTGTAAGAGACTTGAGAAATAATTTACTTAAAGTATATGGGAGTGTGTAAGCTCTGATACCAACTGTCACGGAACCATTCTTACCCCAATCCCAATCCTATTAACTAGACAATAATAAAAGAATTGAAGCGCCCATCCCTGAGTGGCCCAATAGGATCTAACACACTGACATATACAATAAGAAAATAACTCAAAAACTAGGAAATTTAAAGAACAACTAACCCAATATAGGAGGTATTGTAGATCAATCTTTTTCATTAGAGTATATGAGTGAAGAAGCGATATAGTCAAGGTTCCAATGTTTTTCCTAAAATCAAGAAAATCAAGACACAAAGTCAATGCAATTGCACGATACGCTATATAAAAAGAAGTAAATTGGTTTATAAAAAAATTAGTGTACTTAACAAGACTTATATTTCAAAAGTATAACGAGCAATTTGCAAACACCAAAAGTTATTTGACAAGTTTTTCAAATGATTTGATTTTTATTATGAGTTCCCATTATGCTGTAATCAATAAGCATGCTTATATATATTGTGTGACTCTATTACCCCAATGCGACGGGGAGGTCACTGTTACAACCCCAATTCTTGAGTTCATTGGGTGAGAAATGTGATTTCTCATATTAAAGATATTTGGAAAAATAATGATACAGTTTGTTTCAAATAAGTGGATTTCGTTTACAATAGCCTTGATATTTGTGTTGCGGGCTTTATTGGCTATTGGGCCCAATAACAAGGAAATTCAATTAATAAATGAATAATTGAGTTTTTGAGAAAAAGAGAGATGTGGAAACCTCTAGAAGGCAAAAGAATGTAATCCAAAGGAGGATTTCGTGCCTCTTGGGTTCCTTGGGTCCCAAGGAGTCCAAAGTTACAAATAAAATACAATAAGAAAAGAAAAGATCAATTAAGTATTTCTTTATTAAGAAAGAAATTGAAAACAATGATAAAATGTAGAAAATAAGTGAAAAGAGGTATAATTGAATTATCCATGGTGGATTTTCATATCCAAAGGATTCCTAAGGTTAAAAGGAATGCCAATGAGGAAAATAAAAAGAAAGAAAAAGAGAAATCCTCAAAAAGAGATATTTTAATAAGAAATAAACAAGATAATGTGAAATAATGAATATTGATGCATCTAGAAGGATAATCAGTATCCTTATGAAGGAATTTCGAAATCTTGGAGTTTCTTGGGGTCCAAGGAGCCCCAATGAAGAAAGAGGAAAGAGAAAATACCAATAATGTCAAATAAGAAGATAATATGATGCATAATGAATGATTTTGGGGTATTATTAAAAAAGGAAGCAATTTCTATTAAAAGAAAATAGAAATTCGTGCCAATGGATTAAAAAGCAAGAATAAAGAGAATAAGTGAGAGGATTTTTAAATTCATAATAACCAAAGAGCAAGGAATATCTAAGAAGGTAATGAGGAGAGAGAAGATTTCTTCTTAGTTAAGGAATATGTTTCCTATTATGATAGGGACTTGCTTCCTCTTGATGAACGTCTTGGGGCGTGGATATCCACCCCTATAAAAAGGGCAGAGCCCCGGTTCGAAGGGAAGAGAGATCCCACATAGTCCTCTCTATTCTTCTCCTTCTTCTTCTTTGTTTTCTTCTTCAAACCCTAACCCCAAGTAGCATCATGAACATGACGCAACAAGGGGGACCAGAGGGGTTGCGATGGGAGCCTAGTGTACCACGGTGTCAAGGAGCCGTTTCACCATTGAATCCGTGTCCTAGAGCATGCGCAACAACGACACCAAGGTTGTAGTGACAACCGTTGAGCATGGCTTGGCTGGCAGGAAAACAACCACCATGGCTAAGGTTTGAGGGAACCCCGTGTGCACGAGGAAGCAGAGGAGGTGGAGTCGTGACTTCCAGCAAGGATTGCAGCCCAGAGAGCGAGAGACGGAGCCCGCACAAGGCTGCAACGGCGGCCAGGTAGGGTTGTCCGAGGTTGAAGACAACCTGGGGGGTGTTGGACGGAATTGCCCTCTGCGGGATTAAAGAATCATCAACTTAACCAGGGGTAAGAACATCTTTTCGAAATGTTTTCCCAAAGAAAACGTGTTGTATGTATAGAGGCTACATGGCGCCTCCCTATTGGCCCAAAATAAGTTTAATTTGCAAAATTCATATCTCTTTAACTGTAGCTCAGATGAATATGCATAATATATGAATTTTTCTCAGCTGAACATGAGGAATCTATTAAAAATATAATTGAAGCCTGATTCTAATTGCAATCCGAAAAGTAATGGAAGTTATCAACTTTAATACTTTAATGATTAAAAAACCCTATTTTGAGATGATTAATGTGTCTAGTAGGGTTTAATGGATGACTAAAGTTGATATTAACCTGTTAATGTTAAAAAGGAACATTAGGAACAAAAAAGATGAATTTTGCACATAATTGGTTAATTTAGAGTTTCATGTGCATAAATATGCTTTAATGGGCCTTGAAACCCTAATGATGATAATGGTGATTTTTAATAGCTTTAATTGTTTAAAATCATGATTAAAGTCAAAATATGATAATTCTAAGCTATTCAAAGTTTAAAGGTTCCTAATTGTGGATAAATACCCTTAATGTAATAATTAGGGTTTTCTAATGAATAAAAGGTAGAATTAATGACAAATAGAGTTCATATGTGAATTAGACCATAATGAACTATGAATTGATGATGAATGCACATAATGATCTTGTCATGGATTAAAAGGATAAAAATAGTATCTTTAATGTAAAAGGATCTTAATAAAATTAATTGATGGTTAATTATGATTTTCCTAAAATCAGGGTTATATGTTAACCATAATATCTTTCATGAAGAATAGATAAGATAATAAGGGTTTATGAGTAATGGTATAAAATTAGTGTTTAAAATAGTAAAAGATGAAGGGAAACCCTAATTGCAATGGAAACCCTAAAAGTGATCTAGAAACCCTAGGAAGCGAGATAGGTTTAATAGATCTTGATGACCTGAGTAATAAAAGGAAATTGTATGGTTATTTTAGGATCTCGTATGTGTGCTTGCTTGGATTTCTTTCTTGCATGGAATATTTCTATCTCAAATCATCAAATCAGGTATGTGGTTACGCTTATGAATAATCACTTTAGCTTCACGACGATTTCCGAACATTTTTATCAGTTGCTTGAAAATAACTTTTGGATGCCTTTTATTTCATGCAACTATAAAGTGACTATGATTATCACTATAAATGTGCATACATGACTGGCTCAAATCCTGGTCCACCTCTGTGGCTTTGCAAAGGCTAAAAATGGGTAACCTAGAGTAAGGTCTAGGTTATCGTGAGTTAGAAATTGGGTACCCACATGTAGTGCCATGAGACTCTTTAGCATGCCATGAGTTAAGGAGTGGGCTACCTACGGGTAGTGCCATGTGACTCAACCCTAGAAATTGGTTCACCTATTAGGTTGGATCATGAGGGGTTTAATGGGGATCTACCATAAGGAAGGTAGTATCCAGGTCCACTGCAGGGACATCACAGAGGCTAGGGTATGTAGGGATTGAGCAGTTATGCGGAAAACGTAAAGTTGTTTGTTTAAATCATAATTGACTGATTACATTGTTATCATAGTTGCACGATTATTGCTTTCCCCACATACCAGCTCTTTGCTGACTGACGTTTTGTTTGTTGGTGTTTTAGGTACAAAGCTAAAAGGACAAATAGTAAATCATCATATTGTGAAATACATGTATTAAAATACAAGGAGGATTAGTTAGAGTAGAATTCATATGTGGATAGAAGTTTAGAGATCCAAGTTTTCAAAAGGTATACAAAGTTTTTATTTTTACCATATTTCAGTATAGCTGGTAGAATTTAATAATTATTATTGATTATTTGTCGAACCTTTGACCCTGTTAATTGGGATAATGACTCTGACCTTCTGGTCTCTCTTAATTGGGGGTTATCGGGAGGCGGGGTCATTACATTTGATATCAGAGTGTAGGTTCCTCATTTAATCTTTAATAATTATTAAATTTTACAAACTCTGTAGAACCCAAGGGAGTTATTAGAGGATTTTCCGAAAGACTGAGGTGTCTAGAAAAGGATCACATCTGGGGGCTGGCAAGATTTTCCTCCACACCGCTAGTAGGAATATGAGTACTCCCGGATTAGTGTGACTTCCTGGCCAATGTCTTAGGATCTGACTCGAAATAAGATACCTTTAGGACTCTCTCATCTTGTTCATCCCTTCTCTACTCAAATGTTGTTAAGGATTATAAGGATTAGGGTTTTCTCTCTTTTCCTCACCTACTTGAGGTATGGGTAAGATTGATAAGGTTTAAGGAATCTTCCACCAAATTAATAAAAAGCATGTAAATAAGATGTCATGGACATAAGCTTAATAGATTAAGCGTAAAAGAAAAGATACATGCTTAGGTCGTATGACATAAGTTGTCATGCCCTCAGGAGAGAGCTGAGGCTAGACCTTCTTGTCAGGAGGATAAGTGTAGAGAGTTAGTCTTGGAGGTAGAGATCTCCATTACAAGTGGAGACTTGACACATCCTTTGAGGATGATGTTAACCCTAATCCTAAGTGAAGGTTAGAGAGAGAGATAACATGATGAGTTAGATGTCATGGTTGACCAAGTGTTTGGATGGACACGCCTTAGGATGCCATACGAGCCATGAGAGGTTAGATAACCTAGTACCTTTAGTGACCCAACCCTGGAAAGGGGTGTGTGTGTTAGAGTGAAGGATAGCTCCTTCATTGATGAGGTTAGTGAAGAACCTATAGAAACCCTATAGGCTTATGTAGGTAGGGGATAACATGCACCCATAATACATCAGTAGTGCGAGCAGTAGGTTGAGACCTAGCCAAGGGAGTATTTTGAATAGCTTATGAGATGAGCATGAAGGGTTATGGATAACCTTGAACAAACATAAGCTTGAACATAGGTATCACCCTTGTAGGGGTATGCTTGTGAGCTCGATCCACCTTCATGAAGAGAGGATCTCTAGTAGTGAGGCTGGTTGTGGAGTTAGCTCTAGAGAGAGAGCAGGACCCTAAACAAGAAGATGGGAATCCTAGACTCTGAGATATGAGGAAAAGTAGGGAGTTGAGGATGATGCGACCTAAGTGGATGATAGTGGTCACCACATGCTTGATCCTTAGAGAGTGATGATATCTGGGTTGCCATGAGAGAGAGGATGAGATTGTTGGTCCCTCTGTACCTATGGTATAGATGAGAAGATGAGTTCCTTAAACCATGAAGAGGTTTAGTAGCAGGTTGTAAGGCCTTATACCTTGTTGATAGTCCTTGAGGAGGACTCAACTATGAAGTGTTGCTTGAGTAGAAGGATGACAGGAAATGCATGTCATACCCTGTACCTGTTTGTTTGTGGTTAAGAGGTTGAGCAGGTAGTTAGACATCAAAGAAATGAACCTAGGGTTCTTAGGCCTAAGAGGGGAAGTGGTGTACCCGATGCTCATGACAAGGTTTGAGTTCTATAAATTCGAGCATGGTAGTCCTCATGATTGGAGGAAAGGGAAACCCCCTTAAGTTTAAGGTATGTTTGATGAACCCCTCACAATGAAGTTGATGACATGGGAAGGTATGATCTTAATCCAGCATTGAGGAAAGAGAACAAGTATGACCTAGCATGGTTTATTAGGTGGTCTGCTTATGCCTTAGTAGTTGATGGGTTAAGCATGCTCATGTGAATATAAACCCTAAGGGTGTTTATGACCTTTGTTATCAAGAGGTGTAGTTTCCTCCCATCCTGGGAGACGGACCCTTTTGTAGGGTGTATACCAGCTTTGTGGGTTTTGAGGAAACCTAAAGAGGTCCCATAGAATTGTGAGAAGCTAAGTGAAAAGTACATGGTATGAGAATGAGACTGTAGACCCATAGATAACCATCTCGAAGTGCACGTGGATGTGTTACCATAGAGGTAACCGGTATGGGGCCTGAACAAGGTAGGCAGGTTTCCATGACCCCTATGAAAGGATGAAAGTCAGCCCATGAATGCAGAGAAAGAGATGATGAAGGATTGGGTAAGGTTCTAAGTTGAACATGTACTAAGTTAGAATCCTAAATCTATCCTAGGGTCAGGTAGGGATAAGACTGATGGAAGTAGGAGTTGCCTAATTCCCTAGTTGCACATGACCATAGGGTCAGGAGGTAACATCTATCATTGTCTGAGGGCCATGGGTTAGGAGATTGATCGCCTTCATGAACTCATGGGACCCAAAGGGCAGATGAGTAAGGCACTCTATGGATGCATGAGGGAAGAGGGATGACCCCAAAAGTGTAGGCACCCTATAGACCTAGAGGAGATGACCAAGGATTGTGTGTGGACCCAAGTAGGTTCGAGACCAGTTTTCCATGGAGGTAACTTTGATATCGAGATGTTTGTGATGTGGAGGCATAAGCTGCACGTTTCAACTTAGATTTAAAGGTGTACTGGCAAGGTGGGATGTACCATCTCTACTCTTGGAATAGGAAGAACTATGTATTTGGACTGCAGCCAAATGCTTATTTCCTCTTATTATTGGAGTGAGAGATAGGACAATACGCATGTCATACACCAAGGATAAAAGATGATGTGAGTTGGAACGTTGCTATGAGGTATGAGGATAGAGATGATAACATACCCTAGTAGGAGTGAATGATACATGGATGGTTTGCAAACATTAAGAGAAACAAGGTAGTTATCTTATGAGGATGTCTTATCATGAGCTATGAGTTATACAAGTATTCGAAAAACCAAGAGAATAAGCTCAGAGTTTTCTTGATGAAGATAGACTTAGAGATGAGATGAGGTACTGAGTGGAATACATGGAGGTGTATGTATTCAACTTTACCTAACACCTAAGGATGGGAAGTGGTAATAGATGCTCTGGATGAGATACAACTGCCTAGTTTAGCTAGGGGATAGAAGAGGTTGCTAAGTTAACCCTAAGTTGAAAAAGAGATAAGTTTGGCTAACACACAGTTGTAACACTACTGGTTGATCAAGCTAATGGTTGTTTGATTAACCAGCTTAGGCCTTGATGTAATGAAAGGAAGGTTGTAAACCTCAAAAGAAAGGGATGAAACCCCGACTCGAGTGGTTTAGGGTTTCTGAGGAATCCATCTTGAGGAATCATGACATGCAGGAGATCATGATACACCTTGGTACTACAAAGATAGTAAGTGATAGTAGTACTTTGGATGATTAAGATGAAGTTGCATGTGGCGTGTTACCATGCAATCCAGGAGGTGAAGGACGAACACCGGTAACCCAGTGTATTGACATAGAGGATAAAAGAATCCCTGAGAGGGAATGGGAGTTCACCACTATGGATGTTGTGGTAAGTCTTCCTTAGACCAAGGAAGGTCAAGATGCATAATGGGTTATGGTAGATCGCCTTACCTAGATGACATAAGAAAGAAAGAGTACTGTCAAGGGACAGATCCAATTGAACTACATATGAGGGAGATGGTTCAACTACATCATGATGCAAGTTCAAAAGTTCTAGAGTATGACCTAAAGGTTCACTTCCATAAGTGGGAGTAGGTACATGAAGAACTCGATGTTAGTACAGATTATCACCCTAGCTAATGGTTAGTATGATCCAGACTAGAGGGTCTAATGAGAGCATGTGTGCTCATTCAAGGTGATATCTAGAGACAGTTTTTTTCCTCTATAAGATGTGATGATAGCCACCATAGTCATTATCGGGATGTAAAAAAGCTCTACAAGGGAGGTTGCGTCAGTCACCACTTCATTAAGATGATGTTGGTGAAGGGACCTCACGAAGGTCAAGAAAGGACCACACTGTGTGTGTAGAAGAAGTCACTTGGATCATGCAATGGATGAAAGGAGACCAGAGACGACATGAGTTGTAAGTTGATGCAAAGTAGACTGACATGCGGTTCACTGTGGGGGAATATGTGACATGAAAATCTGACCTCTCTAAGTTTTAGCTAAGAGAGTTGAGTCCCTGATGCATGGGTTATTTTGACATGGTTTGATGGAGAAGGTTAAGTTTGACCTTACCCCTCGGGATGAAGTAATGTGTGATGAGTTTCATGTGTCCAAATTAGAGCACTATGTGAGGTACCCAGACCATGTGCAAAGCAATGAACCTAGTGAGCCCCAAGGGAGGCTGTAATGACCTGAGTCACCTATGAGGTTTATAAATGCCAAGGTGAAAGAACTCAGAGAAAGGATTATGTGATGATAAAGGTTCTTTGGAAGCACCATGGATAGGGAAAAGCCACATAGGGGCCAATGATGGATATGGAAAAGTCTTATCCTGAATTGTTTGTTTGCTTGATGGAATTTTGAGGACAAAATTTATATAAGAGGGGAAGGATGTTACAACCCCAATTCTTGGGTTCATTGGGCAAGAAATGTAATTTATCATATTAAAGATATTTGGAAAAATAATGATACAATTTTTTTCGAATAAATGGATTTTGTTTACAATAGCCTTGATGTTTGTGTTGTGGTCTTTATTGGAAAAAGAGAGATGTGGAAACCTCTAGAAGGCAAAAGAATGTAATCCAAAGGAGGATTTCGTGCCTCTTGGGTGCCTTGGGTCCCAAGGAGTCCAAAGTTGCAAATAAAATACAATAAGAAAAGAAAAGATCAATTAAGTATTTCTTTATTAAGAAAGAAATTGAAAACAATGATAAAATGTGGAAAATAAGTGAAAAGAGGTATAGTTGAATTATCCATGGTGGATTTTCATATCCGAAGGATTCCTAAGATTAAAAGGAATTCCAATGAGGAAAATAAAAAGAAAGAAAAAGAGAAATCCTCAAAAAGAGATATTTTAATAAGAAATAAACAAGATAATGTGAAATAATGAATATTGATACATCTAGAAGGATAATCAGTATCCTTATGAAGGAATTTCAAAATCTTGGAGTTTCTTGGGGTCCAAGGAGCCCCAATGAAGAAAGAGGAAAGAGAAAATACCAATAATGTCAAATAAGAAGATAATATGATGTATAATGAATGATTTTGGGGTATTATTAAAAAGGGAAGTAATTTCTATTAAAAGAAAATAGAAATTCGTGTCAATGGATTAAAAATCAAGAATAAAGAGAATAAGTGAGAGGATGTTTGAATTCATAATACCCAAAGAGCAAGGAATATCTAAGAAGGCAATGAGGATAGAGAAGATTTCTTCTTAGTTAAGGAATATGTTTCCTATTAGGATAGGGACTTGCTTCCTCTTGATGAATGTCTTGGGGTGTAGATATCCACCCCTATAAAAAGGTCAGAGCCCCGGTTCGAAGGGAAGAGAGATCCCACGTAGTCCTCTCTATTCTTCTCCTCCTTCTTCTTTATTTTTTTCTTCAAACCCTAACCCCAAGTAGCATCATGAACATGATGCAACAAGGGGGACCAGAGGGGTTGCGATGGGAGCCTGGTGTACCATGGTGTTAAGGAGCCGTTTTGCCATCGAATCCATGTCCTAGAGCACGCGCCACAGCGGCACCAAGGCTGCAGTGACGACCGCTGAGCATGGCTTGGCGGGCAGGAAAACAGACACCATGGCCAAGGTTTGAGGGAACCCTGTGTGCGTCAGGAAGCGGCAGAGGTGGAGGAGTGACTTCCGACAAGGATCGCAGCCCAGAGAGCGAGAGACGGAGCCCGCACAAGGCTGCAACAGCGGCTAGGTAGGGCTGCCCGAGGTTGAAGACAACCTGGAGGGTGTTGGACAGAATTGCCCTCCACGGGATTAAAGAATCGTCAACTTAACCAAGGGTAAGAATGTCTTTTTGAAATGTTTTCCCAAAGCAAACATGTTGCGTGTATAGAGGCTACGTGGCGCCTCCCTATTGGCCCAAAATAAGTTTAATTTGCAAAATTCATATCTCTTTAACCGTAGCTCGGATGATTATGCATAATATATGAATTTTTCTCAACAGAACATGAGGAATCCATTAAAAATTTAATTGAAGCCTGATTCTAATTGCAATCCGAAAAGTAATGGAAGTTATCAACTTTAATACTTTAATGATTAAGAAACCCTATTTTGAGATGATTAATGTGTCTAGTAGGGTTTAATGGATGATTAAAGTTGGTATTAACCTGTTAATGTTAAAAAGGAACATTAGGAACAAAAAAAGATGAATTTTGCATGTAATTGATTAATTTAGAGTTTCATGTGCATAAATATGCTTTAATGGGCCTTAAAACACTAATGATGATAATGGTGACTTTTAATAGCTTTAATTGTTTAAAACCATGATTAAAGTAAAAATATAATAATTCTAAGCTATTTCAAGTTTAAAGGTTCCTAATTGTGGATAAATACCCTTAATGTAATAATTAGGGTTTTCTAATGAATAAAATGTAGAATTAATGACAAATAGAGTTCATATGTGAATTAGACCATAATGAACTATGAATTGATGATGAATGCACATAATGATCTTGTCATGGATTAAAAGGATAAAAATAGTAGCTTTAATGTAAAAGGAGCTTAATGAAATTAATTGATGGTTAATTATGCTTTTCTTAAAATCAGGGTTATATGTTAACCTTAATATCTTTCATGAAGAATAGATAAGATAATAAGGGTTTATGAGTAATGTTATAAAATTAGGGTTTAAAATAGTAAAAGATGAAGGGAAACCCTAATTGCAATGGAAACCCTAAAATGAACTAGAAACCCTAGGAAGCGAGATATGTTTAATAAATCTTAATGACCTGAGTAATAAAAGGAAATTGTATGGTTATTTTAGGATCTTGTATGTGTGCTTGCTTGGATTTCTTACTTGCATGGAATATTTCTATCTCAAATCATCAAATCAGGTATGTGGTTACGCTTATGAATAATCACTTTAGCTTCACGACGATTTTTGAACGTTTTTATCGGTTGCTTGAAAATAACTGTTGGATGCCTTTTATTTCATGCAACTATAAAGTGACTATGATTTTCACTATAAATGTGCATACATGATTGGCTCAGATCCTGGTCCACCTCTGTGTCTTTGCAAAGGCTAAAAATGGGTAACCTAGAGTAAGGTCTAGGTTATCGTGAGTTAGAAATTGGGCTACCCACGTGTAGTGCCATGAGACTCTTTAGCATGTCATGAGTTAAGGAGTGGGCTACCTACGGGTAGTGCCATGTGACTCAACCCTAGAAATTGGTTCACTTGTTAGGTGGGATCATGAGGGGTTTAATGGGGATCCACCATAATGAAGGTAGTATCCAGGTCCACTGCAGGGATAGCGCAGAGGCTAGGGTATGTAGGGATTGAGAAGTTATGCAGAAAACGTAAAGTTGTTTGTTTAAATGATAATTGACTGACTACATTGTTATCATAGTTGCATGATAATTGTTTCCCCCACATACCAACTTTTTGCTGACCGACATTTTATTTGTCGGCGTTTTAGGTACAAAGCCAAAAGGACAAACAATAAATCATCATATTGTGAAATACATGCATTAAAATACAAGGAGGATTAGTTAGAGTAGAATTCATATGTGGATAGAAGTTTAGAGATCCAAGTTTTCAAAAGATATGTAAAGTTTTTATTTTTACCATATTTCAATATAGCTGGTAGAATTTAATAATTGTTATTAATTACTTGTCGAACCTTTGATCATGTTAATTGGGATAATGGCTCTGACCTTTTGGTCTCCTTTATTTGGGGGTTACCGGGAGGCGAGGTCATTACAGTCAACATGCTCCTTCTCACCACAGGAGATAGGAGGTCAATGTACAAGTCCACCTCCGAATGAGGGGTTGCATGCACTCAATATCAACATTATCAACATCATCACAATCATTATCAATATAGGGGCAGTCATAATGGGCATGCCATTTATGTTTTCCAGTTTGTCTCAAAATATAATATAAGAAATTTGGAATCCTAATCAATAGAGAACAATATCTCAACTAAGTATATAGACAAGTACACAATCAAGAGATACATAAAAAGTATCTTCATTACAACCAAAGAGAAGGTATAATAGCGTACTTTAACTAAGGATTTCAAGTATAATCAATATCCGAATCAATAGGTCAACCCTTCGAGTCAGATCCTAAATCACAATGTTTGGATCAAGGGTTAGGATCATGATATTTGAAGATCATGTTTCAATATTTGAGATTAGAGTTACATTTTCCTAGGTCAACCTTAGGGTTAGGTCATCCAGTCATAATCCATACTATATCAATATGTCTAACATTATTCAAGTGTCAAGAATATTTCAAGTGTGGATGACCTACTTAGGTTTTCTAGGATCATATGTGTTAACCCTAATTTATGATCATTATCAAAATTTCTAGATCATCATCATGATACTCAGTATAATTGTAAATCAAGATCATATTGATGGGTCAAAAGTACATCAAGAGTTTTGCAAGATTTTGATCAATATCAAGATTTACTCATTATTCATAAAGATTATAATCAAGATTGAATCAAGTAAATAGATCTACATCATGAATGATTCATTTTCAAGAGTATATGAATCAACTAGATTAAATCTAGGTTACAAGATAATCATCAGAGTCCAAATCTAGGGTTTCCAAAGATTAATCATCATTGTTGAATCACTAGACAAATTAAATAAACAAAGGAACAAGATCTAGGGATATCAGTGAAATCCATTGGGAATTATGATCCACAAGTATTTTTTATAAATTTCTTGGATTGTTTTGATCAAGATTGACTATTTACTCGAATTATTTGGAGCTAGGATGCACTTTTTATGTTTTTTGCAAGATTCATCCATTTATTTGATTTTTGAGTAGAGAGGAAGTTAAAATACCTTATTTTGAAAAAAGGATGGTCATCAGATGCACTGAGAATGGCTGAGATGGAGCCATGTAGGTTGGGTGGCTCACTTGGTGGTTCAGGCTTTTGATCGGCCGGTTCAATCTTGGTTTGTCCGGTTTGATAGTGGTTTAGCAGGGATTTTGACTTGGTTGGACCGGGTCAGACCGCCCTTGGTCCTTCATTTCTTGATCGCTTTCCCTTCACAAACACCTCCACAAGAGCCACTGAAAGTGACAGAGGGACTCACTGGTGGGGCAAGGGATCGGGAGGAGGGAGATCTAGGGAAGGCAACGACGATGCCGTTCAAACTCACTGATACCTCACGAAGGGGATGGAGGTCTTGGAACAGGGAGAGGACGTGTGGATGAGGCACACCCAGAGCGAGCTGTGCGGTGGTGCCATCCGAGCTGTAGGACGAAGAAGGATAAATTGGGGGAGTTCGAAGCCAAAAGAGAGAGCAAAAGCAAGGGTTCTTGCAAGGTGTGACTATGATGGTCCATTGGGGGTCCTTTTATAGCACTAAGATTAGGTTTAGGGCTTGATATATCTTTGGTGGAAGGCATGGCCACCGGTGTGGGAGGGGGAGGTGAGGAAGGTGTTTTGGTGGCTGGTTAGAGCACTATTGGTGGTCAAAGTAGGGCTTGATCAATTCAAATTCGAGAGAGGAGCAATTTGGCTCGCTTCTAAACTTGAATCGCGGTCGTAGGTGGGAGATCGGCCATTAAAGTCGGCTTGTCTCCTCCCCACAATCAGCGGGAGGTAGGAGACAACTGCTCGACTGCTCGATCAGGGTTGCGATCCGCATGAGGTGGATCCAAGGGCCCAAAATCACCCCTGATGCCTTTCCCTGAATAGCTGGCGTGGAAAAGCCAATTAAAAAGGAAAATGAAAAGATTTTAGCATAAAACTTCAAGAATTCATAGAAAATTGTAGGAATGTCCAAATCAGATGAAATTTGGACCATAGGTTCAAAATAATGTCGAGAATATTTAGAAAAAGTTAGAGAACAATATGATGAAGTTTGATGGATCAGTTTGGTTCTTTGGACAAGGTGATGAACTAATCAAATGTGTGATGTTATAATGTGCATAAAATCCACATTGATCACCATATTTCGAATTTGAGTGTCAATGCTGATTATGAAGCTAAGAAAAATGATTTTGGACCATGAATGAGTATAATGAGGTCAAAAGAGTAATTACTTCAAACTTATGCTAAAAATCCACTTTGTCACACACACACACTCTCTCTCTAAGGGGGAGGAACACTTGGAATGTTCATTTAATAAACATCTCCAACCTTCACATACTTCCCATACTGTTGATACATCTTGGATACTAGGATTCATTACCTTGGTATCCACCTCATGTGCTATAGGGAAATCACATCCTTATCTCATCCACTTTTACCAGCATAACAAATATAAAGACATATAAGAGGAGTCTTCTTAATTATTGGAAGGCTAAAAAGCAAACTTATCACAAAATTTTATGATCTTGGAACTATAGTCCAAGCAACCTTATGCTATAATAAGCTATCCACCTCATGTTTGTAGCGAATCCACACATACCAAGTGGCAATGATCCACTTGAAAGATGTGCTCTCGAAAGGAAAGACACAAAGGGAAACACACTTCCCATATCATAGTAGTATTTTTCAAGGGTCACTAGCAAAAAGGTAACCAATTATATTTTTCATTATGCAGGTTAGAACTTCTTATGTATCATTTTACCTTTTTCATTTTGGGTTCCTTGCCATTAGCATAGGAATAATTATGATTAACATATCTCATTACTCCTTCCTTTTCAAGAACTCCTATTTTTCTTATTTGTATTCAGATTTATATTTCATGGTGTTGTATATTTCTCTTATAATTACCAAACATTCAAGTTTTGATAGATAATGATGAAATTATCATCTTCCCTTGAGGTAATATTGAGTTATTTGTACCATGATTTCTGATTCATTATGCTCTTTAGATTGTTTCAAAATGACTACTTGATCAGAGTAATAAAAAAAATAACAATCTAAGAGTTCCATACTTACCTTTTCTTCAATAATTGAATACCTGGCCAGGGCACCCAAATATTGAAATTAGGCAGTATGCACCATATTTTTATGTCATATTCCTAATTTTGACATCATCCTAGTCCTAAGTCCTAGTGTCCCTATAGACTCAGTGAACCTAAAGCTCTGATACCAACTTGTGAGCACCCGTTACACTAAATGAGATTACTCAAAACATAAAACACAATCAATCACCAATTAACCACATACCCAAAAATATGGGTAAATTAAAACCGATTTCAACGTCAACACCCGCTCAGAAATATTTGCATAAGAGCCCAACATCTTTCTTATATCCATACTATTCCAAGAATTTGATACAAATCATTCTATTGTCTTAGCCACAACATATATATACAGGAGAACAATATTCGTATATGCCACACAAACAAGCATTAATATGCTAACAAAAGTCTGATTCGTTTGAAACACCATATGCAAACTTTTGCTGCTCGCACCTAAGAGTACATGGACGATTCTATGACACACTAGACATCTAATCAACTTTCTCAAAGATTCATTACTATAGCTCCTCTTTGCTGCCACATGTTTGTTTTTGTCACTTCTGATTATCTAAAAAAATGTGGCGAACCACAAGGGTGAGACCCATGTCCTGATAAGAGATATAACCTACAACAACATTTATTGATTCCAATTGTTTTAGGTAATGAGACAATTTAAGTAGTTTAATCATATATAATAAATAATCTCAACAACACTGATGATTAACAAAATACATAAAGGATCAGATAATAACTATCTTCATTAGCCAGACTATCCTCATATCCCTATTAATAGTATAAGGGGTCTAGCAGTATGAGCATCTCTAACATCATGAATAAGTATAGTATCATATGCATATCTAACAACATCAACATGTCTAAAAAGTTGAACATATCAACATCATAAGAAGAGGTACAACATAAGCACAACTATCTGGATAAGCATGATTAGCAGTATATGCATCTCTAGTTACAAAGGCATGGCTAGCATGCTAAACATAACTAATAAGATGAGATAGCTAGCATCATGACTATAATCAGTAGTAGCCATATAGTTATCAACATAAGCATAGCTACTGTATGTACACATCTACATATAGTTATCACCCGCTTGACAATTAATAAGAAAGAAAGTAGTGAGGACAACATCTGACCAAAAAGACTTAGGTGAGTTGGCATAAATGAGAAGAGAGCGTGTAAAGTCAAGTTGACTGTTGTCCATTTTGTTCCAAACTTTCCATACAATTTGATGTCAGTAGCAAAAATTGTTGATTCTCTCAAATGCTTTGTAACTTTTGGTCCTTCTGGTTTTGTTTTATAGGATTGGAGGAATTTGATGATGATTGGGCAGGTTGTATGCTCTGGTGATCTCTATACTTCTCTGCCACTCCCTCCAGCCGACCACAAGCTCTTCTTGCCTCCACGTCACTTCAACTACATCTTCGTCATGGCCATTTACCTTTAGACAAGCTTAAACTATTAGATAGTTCTTTATCTTCATGTTCTTCCATTTAGTGTAATGCATGTCAACTAGGAAAACATCATCGTGTGTCCTTCCCAGCCCGTATTTGTAAACAATCATCTCATATGTTTGATTTGTTCATTCAGATGTTTTTGGTCCATTCAGAACCACTAGTTATGATGGCTATAGATATTTTCTTACATTTGTGGATGATTTTTCTAGAATGACATGGCTTTACTTACTTTCTACCCGTGATGAAGTTTTTTCACTAATTCTTGAGTTTCACAAGTTGGTTTTAGTTCAATTTTCGACGTCTATTAAGATCATTCGAACTGACAATGCCCTTGAGTATACCCAAAAGGCCGTCGCCTCCTTTTGTCGTGAAGTTGGGATGATTCATCAATGCTCTTGTGCATACTCTCCACAACAAAATGGCATTGCCGAGCGCAAAAATCATCATTTACGTGACATTACACACTCTATTCTCATTCATGCCAACTCACCTAAGTCTTTTTGGTCAGATGTTGTCCTCACTGATTGCTTTCTTATTAATCGTCAACCTTCCTCTATCCTCAGGAAGCACACTCCTTTTTCCATTATTTACACTCAATCCAAACCATTCCCCTTACCGCCTCGGGTTTTTGGTTGTGTCGCCTTTGTTCATAATTTTGAGCCTAAGGCTGACAAACTCCCCCCCCCCGAGCTATCCGAACGGTGTTTCTCGGTTATCCTTGTTCTAAAAAAGGATACAAGTGTCTTGAACCTAACTCTTGAAGAATCTATATCTCTGCAGATGTCACCTTTCATGAGGATGAAATGTTCTTTTCATCCACCTCACCCCCCATTGATCATACTGATACTATGGTCTCATTGCTTTATCCATTCATCCCACTAATACCACCACCATCTCCATCATCCCCAACACCAAACATGCGCATGAAAGATGAGTTACCGGCTACATCTGCTTCATCTTCATCAATACCAGACCAATCCAATCTACCAGTGGCACTATGCAAAGGTATACACTTTTACACTATCAAGCATCCCATTTCCAATACTTGTTGTCTAGCATGTCTTTCTTCTTCTGCATATGCTTTTATTACTGCCTTGGACACGACATATGTTCCCTAGTGTCCAACATATGCTCTACATCATCTTGGTTGGAAAGCTTCCATGATGAAAGAAATGAGCGCTCTCCAGGAAAACAAGACATTGGATCTTGTGACTCCACCAGTAGGAAAAAATATTGTAGGTTACTGATGGGTTTTCTCTGTAAAGCATAAGTCGGATGGTTCTATTGAAAGACTCAAGGCACACCTAGTTGCCAAAGGATTCACACAAACCTTTGGAGTAGATTACTTTGAGACATTCTATCCAGTTACAAGGATTGCATCCGTCCACATCCTTATCTCCCTTGCAGCTCACCTTGACTGGCCGCTTTACCAACTCGACATCAAGAATGCATTTCTTCACGAAGATCTCTTGGAGGAAGTCTACATGCAACAACCGCCTGGGTTTGTTACTAAGGGGGCATCTTCACAAAAAGTATGTCGTCTGCGACGATCTCTCTATGGCCTCAAGCTGTCTCCAAGGGCTTGGTTCAACAAGTTAAGTGATGTCCTAACTCAACTTCACTTCCAGAGATCAGCCACAGACCACTCTTTATTCTTCTCCAAGTCCTCTAAAGGGCATGTTCTTATTGCTGTATATATTGATGACATTGTCATCACCGGTAATGATTTGGTGGGAATATCCCAGCTTAAGAAGTCCTTGAATGCACATTTCCATACAAAAGACTTGGGCACTCTATGATACTTTCTCGGAATTGAAGTCCTCCGCTCAACCTCAGGGATAAGTCTATCACAACGGCGCTATATCCTAGACTTGCTTCAAGAGGCCAACATGGCAGAAGTCAAACCAGTTTCTACCCCCATGGACTATCATACAAATCCTATGCATGAAGGAGAAATCTTTGCTGATCCTGAAAAGTATCGTCGTATAGTTGGGAAGCTAATTTACTTAACTATTACTCGACCAGATATTACATATGCGGTTGGGATAGTCAGCCAACACATGAGTGCACCACTCCAAGTCCATTGGTTCAGCATTCAACGCATTCTTCGCTATCTAAAGAGTGCTCCGGGACGAGGATTGCTCTACAAACGTCCAAACTCCAAGGTAATCACCATCTCTGGATATGCAGATGCCGACTGGGTTGGTGATTCTAAAGACTGGCGGTCCACTTCTGGCTATTGTGTCATGATTGGCACTCACCCAATTTCATGGCGGAGTAAAAAACAAGATGTGGTAGCTCGCTCTAGCACTGAGGCAGAATATCGGGCCATGGCTCATGCATGTTGTGATCTATAGTGGGAACGGTCCATCTTGAGTGAATTTCAAATTCCCTTTCAAAGCCCAACTACTCTATATTGTGATAATGAGGCGGCTATACACATAGCTAATAATCCAGTCTTCCACGAGCGCACAAAACACATTGAAGTTGACTGCCACTTTGTGCGGGACCTGGTCAAAGCCAAGAAAAGCATCACTCCTCACATTAGGATAGGTGATCAAGTTGTGGACATCCTTACCAAACCTCTTCCTCCTGCTTTATTCAAGTATATGGGCATCAAGTTGGGACTTCACAATGTTTACTCTCCAACTTGAGGGGGTGTGTTAGCATATTTGATTAGTTGGGATCAGACCCATTGTATTTTCCCTTTTCTCTAATTATCCCATGTACTCTGTGGCTCCTATATATATAGGAGACCCAACTCTCTTGTATGGTTTACCGAAGAGATATTCCATTCTTCACTCTTAATTGCACTAAGCATCATTTTATGTAAAGATAACAAACAAGGGTTATCATCCAATGTGAAATGTCATGTATAACCCTAAACAAATATGCTACACGGATGTATTACATCTTTTATTATGCCCTGGGGAGTTTGAGTCGTACCACTCAAAGTCCAACTGACCACTGCTTGGTCGCAATCAGTTCCATATAGGATCTAGGAAGAGCCGAACTCCAAGATCTACTCCATACTCAATCAGTACGAGTCTGCACTGCACTGACATATAGTCAAACTGCAAAACAATGACATATAGTCCTATAACCACCCCATCTTGGTACAAGTCACGATGCTAGCATCTAGGGTATTCAAACCCAATCATTGAGGTACAACCACAGTTGTCCTCTAATCACATCATGTTATAATCACTGAGACCCGACCAAAGTCATTCTCAAAAAGCGGGCTAGGTATGACCACAACCATCCTCCCAAAACACTTGGTGTCAGGATGACAAGCACCCCACATACTCAATAGTATGAGCTCTGAGTTTCCCTTAGGAATACTCGTTTCACCATCCAACAAGTTCTGACATCGAAGATGGTTCTATGGCATAGGACACGACATGATTAGAGTTTCACTTGATTAGTTATCTCCAATTGGGTGAATTAAGGAAGCATCAAACAAGTGGACATACAAACCCTAATTCACTTCTTGAAAGTATATAATTATCACAACTTCAAAAGATATAAAACATGTGAAACATAATTTCTCATATTATCATCACATGGTACTATTCACTTGCCATTCATGAGACTACACTTGTCATCATACTATCACAAGATATAAATCCTTTTCACAATATCACAGAGTAGAAACCCTTATCAACACAAGATGATTACACCTCATTCAGGGCTCAACCATGCCCAAAGGTGATTAAGACCATCATACTATTCCCAGAAAGATCATCATTATCATTCCATGCCTTATAGCAAGACTCTACAACATCACTTACATATAATACACCAGATCAACAAAATATTGAATTAATGAGCTAGGAGATATTCATAAACCATCATAGAAGGGTTATATTAGAATTAAGATTATTCCTTTATTACATCAACATGCAAGGAATCTAGATATGATTAACCCTCGCCATATTCATAATGCACATGTTTAGTAAAAGAAAGTATCAACCATGTGGCTATGATAACCATCAATTAACACATTAAGGTTATGATCATATTAAGGAGGTTATTTCACCATCATGCCATCATATAAGAAGGTTAAACATATATACTCATCTTTATCTATTTGCATTAGAGTTAGGTTCAACAAGATAAAATATATAAATGTTACTAATCAACACTCATACCCAAACCCTAACTCACGACATTCCCATTGGATCATGGATGCATAAGGTGAAGCATCACCATCACATTACATACTATTCTCAAGTATGAACCCACTCATAAATCAAGGTGTAACCATCGGGTTATAGCATACTAGGATTTCAACAAAAATAAGAGAGTACTCCATGATTGTGTTAGTCATTCAAGGACTATTCATACCCAATTACCATCATTTAGTTATATTAAAGCTAGGTATAACATGATATACCTCATTAGGGTTACCCGTTAATGAATTATGGTGATTATAAATCATAATCCTATGAGGGTAACGGTAAGATTAAGAATTTGAGACATTGAACCACCAAATTCTCATCATTAGAATAATAAAATTATACTATAGGCTTCACCCAAAATAATGGGAATATTAATGCATCAACTTCTAAACATTAAATGTTGAAAAGGTAAAGCCATCAGTTATTTACATAAGTAAACATCTTGAGAAAACCACCTACGAAGTGATTGCGTTGTTCTCTAGAAAGATTCACCATATAACCCTAGACATCCCTTGATTAACAACATAAAAAGTTCCATTGAGAGTAGGGTAAAACCCATAAGTGATTGTTTATTTTAAACAAGCCGTCAGTAAATGAGTTTCTTAAGTTGATAACATAAAGGAGACCATATAGATCATTTTATTAGGAACAACATATTACATTAGGAATCATTCCAATTTATTGAATGAACAATCATTAGATCTTAACCATTGGGTGAAGTTCATATATTAAAACCATCAATTGGAGTATAGGTCCAACCATTACATTAAATGACCCAAGAAACCATTGGTTTAAGGCTTAATTGATGCTACAAATACATGCTTAACTCACCATAGGTTGTGGAGACCTGATCCACCATCAGTAGTGTACATTAAGAAACCATAGGTTGTTATATCAACACTATATTCATTAATCACCATCGAATATCAAACTAATATCACCATTGACTGATAGCATCGTTAGGGTACTTAGTTGTTAATCACTAAGATTCTAATTAGGCCAACACCTGACCTAAGGGGTGAAAATCAGTTGACACCCTTTCTCACCACCATCAGTTGTCGTGAAGACAACACCATCGGTTGTTGCAATGGTACCACCATTGAGTCATGTGTTTATAGAAGAAATCAACTTTAAACCCTAAAATTGACCATTGGTTGATAGGTGCTTAGCACCATTGATTGTCAAACCAACCTGATCCAAGTCATACTATACCTTAAAAAGAATGTAAAAATCAATACATGTTCACTAGAACTAAAATCAGAATAGGTAACATTATAAAAATTGAAATCCAAGTCAAGCATAGCTTTTTAGTGCATGGATCATCATTTAAAAGTAAGACCATGAGCTAGCAAGATTATGGTAAGCAATAAACGTGGAGAAAGTTATAAAACTTGCCTCTAATTAGAAGATAAACTCTCAAATAGAATAAAACATGAGCATGTAGGGTAAAAAATCCAAGAATAAGCTGTGAACTCGTCCATCTAGCACCTGTCTTCATCAAATGAGCAAACCCTAAGCATAAGAAGCAAGAAAGGTAGGGTTTTAGAGCTATAGAGCAATTTCTACCATGGAACAACAAGGTTCCGACCTGGATAAAGGTAGGAGGAAGGATAAAAAATAAATAAATGGAGGAAATATGGGGATTATTACTCTTTTAGGTCAAGATCACTAGAAGGAAGCTTTTTAAATCCTAAAAGGAAGTCAATTGCAACCCTAGAGCTTTTCCCCCAAGAAAATCCCCACTTTCTTCTTCCTTGGACAGGAAATTTGTAGCAGGCAATAGGTAGAATGAGGTTCATATAAGGAGGGAAGTGGTGGAGAGAAAATGGCTCGTTTGGGTACTTAGGGATAAGTATATGAAACTTTAAGATAAAGAAAAAGAAAAAGAAAAAGTTGAAGTTCTAGTATCTTTTCAAGTGTCCATGGCCTTAAATATTAAGAATATACAAGCACACAAACAAGAAGCTCCCCCACTGTCCATATAGACCTGATTAGCTCTACTTTGTCGAATTTCCAAGCCAATCAAATAATTCATTTGTTGATAGCTACTAAAGGTAGCTCATCCATGAAGGGGTAAACCCTAAAATACCCTTGAGGAAAACACCTTCAAACCAGGGCTCAAATAGGATCCCCATGGTTAAAAATAATAAAGAATGATAAGATAACATCTAAGGGACATAATGTATGTGACAAATTGCAAAGAAAACCCCTCAATTGGGTAAATTTTAGAAAAGTCCAAAATATACATAAAATTGCATAACTTGCTCAAACAATGTCCAAATTGGACCAAATTTGAAACTTAAGATTGTATTATGATTTCAAAGCATATAACAAGGTTATATTAGGGTTATGAGAATTAAATTATGATAATGAAGCTTGTTCAACACTTTAAGCAAGGTTAGGGGTCTCACATCCATCTACTTAAATGATTTACCCACAAGGTTTCAAAATCGGTGAGTGACCAAGCAATAAGAATCCCAGATGACAAAATAAACTTAGCGCCAATGGGGGAAACCCACCTAGGTTTAGGGACCTTTTCACCCAACCTTTAATTTTTTATATATTTTTGGTTATTTTACACACTTCCAAGAAAATTAACATAATTTTTTGATAATTTATATTTATCTTTTATATGTATAGGTGAATGGAGAGCGATGAAATGAGGTACAACATTTGAAATATGAAAAAGAATTGATGAGAAATCATGTCAGTTAAAAATTTGATGATTTGGGGAATTTTGCTTTGAAATGGACTGCTAAAACACACACTACAACCATGGTACTTCAGAACGACCATGGTGGAAGTATCATTTGTATAGTTAAATTGAAGAAGGAAAACATCTATCAACATAGGTGTGATGACCAACACAACTGTGTGGCAAGCTAGTCACAACAACAGTGTGACACAGAATGTCTGAGGTGCCAACAAGCCAATACACTCATGGTATCCAACACAACCATGGTGGTTATGAGCCCACCACTTAAGTGAAAGAAGGTATGGGTTGCCATCACGACCTAGATCCATTTTCGTGCAAACAAAATGGTAGTGGAGCATGTACATTGACCTATGACAACTCGTCAACCCTTCCCAAGCTCTGATTCTTCATCCTCGAGCCCAAATCAAGTCCTATTCAACTCCGAAAAGCATTCCCCTAGCTCCATCTCTCCTTTCCCATCCATTTCCACCGCAACTCTTTGGAAGGATGAAAGTCTAACTCCACCTCTATTTCTCTACCAAAATGAAGGCATTTGGCAATCAATTGCAGGAGGGAGGCAACATTGTCATTTCCTACTGCCATCGCTCCAAAAAGGACTCTTCTACAACCCAATCTACATGTCTGACCACCTCACCACTAAATCCCATTTCCAGATGTCACGACGAAGCAGCCCATCCGGTGTTCAAAAGTCAAACACACCTCCATTCACCTCTAGCCACCACACATTTGATCCAGATATGGGGGGGGGAGAGAGATGAGTTGGATTTTGATGATTTTGACAAATTGGTGGTGTCCATAGTGGTGGAGGAGACCACTCATCCATGATGTGGTAAAGCTACAACAATGAAACCTTATTTGTGTGCATTACCACCATGCATGCCAACCCGTCACTCCATTTCATCTGTTGTTCCACAACTAGAACCAAAGTCGAAGCCCAAAGGCGGCTATTTATTGATGATGAGGATGAGGAGACGGAGGATGAACAACATGAGCAACACCAGTTGAAGAAAGTAGGTAGGATACACGAGGAGATCATGTACGGGAGGAGAACCAAAGTTTAAGACCCTTCATCTCGACTGCTTGACATGAAGGGTGATTTCCACCTTTTATGCTTTAGAAAACTACAATGGAGGCATTAGTAATCGATTCATATTTTTAGGAAATCATGAAGTCCATGGGGTTGTTTGATGCGATGATAACTATCTGGGAAACATACATTGAGCTCATTCACAAATTCTTTGCCAGTCTCGAGAAGGTCGTACACAAAAGGGAAGATGCCCTCCACTTCAGATTTTGGGGATGTTACCAACATTCATACTTCCTCCATGCTCAAAAATATATACGCCCCCAACCCCAAAGCAACATCTTTACTTGAAAGGGGAGTACTGAGAAGGACTATAATGTCAATTATGTGGTTATGTGGAAGAGGCTGACTGGGCAGAGTAACTTTGTGGCAAGGAAGTCAAAGACAAGTTTGATTTATAAACCCTACATAAGATATACTTAGAAGGTTCTCAATGAATACAATCTTTTGCAGATATGAAAACCATGGGTGTAACATACCCAGAATGGGTTGTATAGACTAATATTCCCTATCCTTAGGCATATTTCTATAAAGTATTAAGTTATATTTTTTCGTGAAATATATTAAATTAGGATTAATTGAATTCAAGAAATATAGTATTTTAACAAAATCCTTTTTAATGATTTTTATAATTAATTTATTAATTAAGTATTTCATGTATCTAATTATATACAATCATTGATTATGTTTGACACTCTAATACCATGGTATGATTAATGGATGAAATAAATGGATTGATGCAAACTGTTGGGTTACGATTGACTAATTAGGAGAATCAATGCCTTAAGTGAAGACTAATATACAAGTAAGGTAATGAAACACCAATCACTATTATAAGTGAAATCAATGTTAAATCATGACACCTCACATGTTCTTTAACCATCAAGTCAAATTTTAAGCAAGTTGGCCATTGTTTATCTTCCCAAGTAATTGAATGAAAATTTATATCTTTGTATGCACTCTATAAAATATAGTACATAATTTATAAACACAATAAAAGTTCTTAGAAATATTCATATAGTTGCAAAAGGATATATTTAACCTTGAGAAAAATAGTAGAGATCAAATTGACTATTATACCGATGTAAAGTCTAAATTAACCATATTGCCCTTACCCCATTTAATAGACTAAACTAACCCAAAATATGTAACTAGTATTATATCTAGGTATTCCTACCTCTAGTCTACCTCAATTTCAATTTTCATTCTAAAGTTTGTTTGACAATCCTTAGAATTGGAACAATATTACTATCATTTAATTTCGTTCAATTGCTGAAGTTAAACCGTTTATTATTTCCTCCCCCACCCATGTAACGCCTTCCCCAATTTCCTATACACCTTAAACCTTCACCCACTCCCCTTGCACTGGGAGAGGCAACAACAAAGACTATACATGTGTTGCATTTTTTCTCGTACTCCTTCCTCTTTTGTATTCCTCCTCTCTCTTCTCTTCTACTTCTCCTTTGACTTCTCTATTTCATCCCTTCCTTTGGTCTTTCTCCACAACTCTAACACTAACCTCTCCTTGCTAGTTCCTTTGTGGCATCAAAGTCAGATCCGTATAAAGTGACATCAACAATTCTTCCACTCTCCTTCTAGCACTAAGGGTGATGCCTCCTTGAACAAAAGTGGATCCAAGCCTTCTTCAGATCCCCATGTGAACCCTACTTGTCAGATACCTTTATCCCATATCCAACCACCATCGTAGGTGAGTGTGGTACTCTCTAGTCTCAATAGTGATCTAGGAACCATAGACACCTGCATCAATCATCTATAATTGGAGTGCACCTCCAGATCAGCTAGCGGTGAGTAACAACCTTCACTCTTCATTGGAGACCCATCACCATTGCCTCCATATTCATAAAAGGTTAGATGAGACTCTACTGGAACCCAAAAAATGTCACCTCCATTCTATCTACATCTCCAATCCACCACCATGAAATTCTTAGTCTGATCATGTGGAGTCATGGACAACGACTACAACATACCTACAACTCCAACCCTTACCACCTACAAACCTAAGCCAGTCTTCTCTTCTTCTTAGTCCATTGGCAGCCACCCAAGATCACATGGTACCTCCTCCTGCTCCAGTTTCCCACTGCATCACTACCTTTCCTTAATTTATTCCTCATTCCTCCCTCTTCCTTGCCAACCTCCCTGGTATCTTGCTGCCAACATAGATCTCGACCACCATGGGTCCTATAGTATATCAACATCTTGAGATTATTAATTCACCCCTGATTAGAACCCAATACCTAAACCACCACAACCACCACCACCACCATCATGTTCTTCTCAACAAAGAACTAGCCTCCCTCCCATCCGGGCTTGACCCCATCATTGACAACCTTGCAACAACGGGTGTCATTGTGATGATGCAAGATCATTGCCTATAGCCTATGGTTAGTTGCAATATAGTATAAATATATTCAAAGACTTCATCTAAGATTCATGTACACTAAATCTGTTAATCACAACATATAGATGGGGTTTGTAATTCTAAACCTAAAGAAACCAATAATATTAATGACTTGATGAGTAAAAATATCATAGTCCAGATGCATACAAATAACTAGTAATTCATATAAATCATGATTAGAATAGTAATCATATTGATTGATCTATTAACTTAGTAGCATGCATATGAGTACATGTTTACATATATGTCTGTGAGATAATAAATAGTTAATCAATAGCTCAAAATGTTAGTGGTCGTTAAAAAGAAAACTTAATACAATTTCATCCCATTGTATGTGCACTATACACTCCTAGATACACACATTGGTATATATAGTCTCATCCCTTTGTATATACACTATACATTCCCTAGATATACACATTGATATATATAAGTATGATTTGGAAATTAGAAATGCATATCGATCTAGGGTACACACTTGTTCATATTGATCAATTCTTTACTAAAGGAAATATAACATATCCATAAGAACATATTATTATAAACGTAGTGCCTACTTGGTATTCGTGACTAATGGTTGGATAAATAGGTTTAATTGTGATGTTAGGTATAATATGGATTCATATGGTATAGGGAGAGAATGACATTACAAAACTCAAGTTGAAAGAATGCATATTAAAAGCCACATATATTTATACCCTAGAAATACTTAGACCTACGTAATTAAAGATGAATATTAGAATGAAAATAGATTTCAGCTTCCCTCGGCTTCATGTATGTCGACGTCCGGTAGCTAACCTCACGCTTGGATGTAGATATCACTCCGCCCATGTCGCCGTGGTGGCATCCCGCCCACGCCAACATCTTCAAATTCCGTCCACGTCATGGCGTCAACATATAGGGGATTAGTTGGTCGTCTAGGATTGTAATATATAGTTGTAGTATGTATATTTCATTATTGTGATGTATAAAAATTAGTCATATCTATTATAAAATTATAGAATTTGAATTTATATGAGTTTTATTTTTATTCTATGATAAAGAATGTGAGCTTATGTGGATCATTTACAATAACATTAAATTATGTGTAAAAATATAAATGTTATGAAAAATGATGAAAATTTATTTTGTAATATTTTTTTCCTAATAATGTAATTTGTGTGATTATAATTATTGTTTTGTTTTATTCTACGCATAGTTGTTCATATTTTTTGGTGATACTAAGAATATTAATTATGATGTATATGGAATTATGATCAACATATGAACAGATGTGGCACACATTCTGATCAAATATGATTATTTATCACATATTTTTTTCCGACATACTAAACTAAGAATGTATCAAAATTGTTTGCGCAATAATTTGTTGAACTGTGATCTACTCTACTAATTTATTTTAGGTTTGGTTCTTAATAGATTTTGAAACTATGTTGAATAAATTTAAGTATGAATTTCAGACTTAGACTTGAAATGTGTAAAAATATGACTATGGACAGTCGAAAAGAAAAACATGAGGGAAAATGAAAAAAAAATGAATTTGAAATGAGTTGGTTATTTGTGGGTGGAATTAAATGCAACTGGTTGGTTGGTGGCTGGTGTTTTGGTAGTAGATGGTTGAATGACAACATTAATATATTGTAGCAGTGACATACATATAGCCATGCAGCCGCACAAGCAGACATATAACTTATAAATTCGTGTTGCATGTGCTAAAAACGTCATATAAAGGTACTAATAGTGTTTTTAATATGGTGGTGTTGTATAATTCGTATTGTTTTGGAAGTATATTAGATGATGTAATGATATTTTCATAAATAAACATAATTGACAATCAACTTTGTATTTTATTTAAGTAATCAAAAATATATTGTCTATATGTATTGTGCTAGTTTATATATGGTATATTTGTTAATGACTTTTGACACTGTCTTGAATATGTCCAAACACTGATTCTAGACTTAGTCATGAAATGTGTATAAATGTGCATGTGGTCGACTCATGAATTATATCCAGTTAATATATGGAAGGAATTTGAAAAAGAAAAAGATATTTTGAATTTTCAGATCTATTGTTTTGTTTGTAAGAATAATAAGTGGAAGTAGTTGGTTGTGGAATTTTTATTGTAACTATTGTTTTATGCATGCAAATGGTGCAGAACACACTAATATTTATTTCGCCTAAAGGACTGTGTTGCTAAAAATTATGTATATTTATATATATTGATGTAAATAATTTTCCTTAAAATAACTGAAACGGATAACTTGGAATAGTAAGAGGAGAAAAAAAAATGGTACGTTCTATCTCCTTTCTGAAGGATGGGCGTGGAAGGAGAAAGCTCGTGCCTTGTTCTTTGATACGAAATAGAGGACTTCTTTTCCAATTAAAACTCAGGCAGAGATTTCCAAGGCTCGTTCGTATGGGGACAGAGATTTCAGGCACCCAAACATGTTAATCGAGAAGGAAAGATACCCCGTAGATCCCAATCTGAACTGGACTGGGCAAAGACGATCTGTGTGGAGGATATAGATATGGTTTATAAAGGAAGGTCGTTCGATTTGGGAGTTTGTTTCAGACTATGGAAACCACAAGAGGGATTGACGAAGAGACCTGACGACAATGGGATATCAAACAGAAAGGAGTTTTCTAGACACTGGCAGTTCGGTCGCAAATACACAGCTGGAGAAACCAATAAATGGACCTGTAGGAGAAGAAGCTAGTGCAGCCGCGGCGGCATCTAGGGACACAGGGAATCTTCAACCTTGGACTATCCGTATCCAGATTCGGCGGCGCCCTGGGAAAGGGAGTCCGCCAGGAGAGGTTGGGAGCCTCGTCGTACGCGACGACGTCCTTAGTGCAGAGATCCAGCTGGTGGTGGCGCAAACAGGGGAGAACAGAGGTGAAACAGGGAAAGACCCCCCTTTTGTCACCGGGTGTTGGAGAAGCGGGTCCGCCCGGATCCGCATGGGCTGAAGCTGGAATCGCCGATATCTCTCAGCCATTGGATCTTATTTGAACGGCCAGCAGCGCTTTGATAAGGTAATTCTTCCAAAATTAATATCTTGAGATTAAAATTTTGGATTTTACAGAGTAAGGTGTCTGTCAAAATCCTTTGATGTTTGCTATCTTTTAAAAATATATTTAAAGAGTATTCTCAATGTCTGATTGTTACTATAAATTTATTAGTAAAAGATATATGATTTCAATGTCTTGAACCTTATAAACAGCAAAAAACTTCCAAAATTTATGAATAATTTACAGAAAGTGTATTTTGATATTTTAAATATTATTACAAATTCCGATCCTTTTTATTTGATATTTTATTTTAGTTTTGATGCTAACCCTAATTATGGTATTATGGGTATTTCACCCATTATTTGACTATAAATGATTTGAGGTTTTTATTTAAATCATAATATACAATGATTTTACTATTTTTAAAAAGTTTTCTAGATTTTATTGTATCATTGTATTAGTATTTAATTTTTGGACCTAAGTAGCCACAATGTAAGATAATTAATGATTATTTCTAGAGCAATATGTGATCTATATGCATTACATGTATGCAATATGATTTTAAGTATATTTTCTCTATGATTTACATATTAGTCAGTAATAATATTATGTGTGAGTATTTTTGAGGTTTTCTTTTAGTTAATTATGTATATAGTCATGTATTAGAGCATAAGATTATTTATTTAGTTCAAATGGGTATATAAACATATAGTTGTTGACTTAAGAGTTATACATTACCCATATTTTGACAATGACTTAATCATTCCATTCATATATATCTAATATATTTGTTCAAGATTGATTTCAGGCTTTAGGTACATGAAAAGGATCAAATTACACAAGCCCTAGCTTGTTCAAGTTCAAGTCAAATGCAATGCAAGTGTGCAATTTGGAAAATTACTCCAAATGACCTTAAATGATTTTTGTAATCACTTGTATTGATGATATGACTTGTAACTAAGATGAAAAAAATATTAGGGACACTTAATACCAAGATTTAATCACTCAAAAGTCAACTTAGAAAATTTGTCATAGGTTGTTCATCGATCGAGTTGGAAACTATGATGGATTTTCTAAAGATGACCTATCGGTCGAGTTGTACACTCACAGAACTCGATTGACCAAATCACTGAGCAAATCTAATTTTAGCTCATCTATCTAGTTTACCAGAACAAACTCGACCAATAGTGTGAAAATTGACTTTGTCTTTTAGTTGATCGGTCGAGTTACTTTTATCGAAACTCGACCGAATGTACTGTATGGAAATTACAGAAAAAGTGATTATAACCATTGGTGAGTTATTTTAGGTGAAAATAGTTCCGTTGCATTGTGGAAAATGGCTATATTTCGACCCTAAGTGATCTCCAACTCAAGGGAACACCCCCAACTATAAATAGGACCCCTTGTAGTTCATTCCAAGTTTGCTCATTCATGCTATTCTAAGTCCTTGCCATAGTTGAGTGTGTTGCAACTCCTTGAGCCTCTTTCTCTCTCTACTTTACACTTCATTTTGTGATTATGAATGAGATAGACATGTTGTAAGAGAGATACTTCCTTGTGCTTATAAAGCTCTCATCTACTTCATCTTCTCCATCTTCTCTACCTCTTTTCTCCATGAAGCAAAGGTGAAGCAAGATACTCTAGGTGAAGGTGGAGCTTTCGTTGTTCCTCTTCAAGGTTGATGAAGAGGTGATGATATTCTCCATGTAATGGTGAAGGCAAAGGCTGAAGATCTAAGAAGAGTGGAAAAGTCCTTGAAGGCAGAAGACTTGTACTAGAGTGGGTAAGACCTTGGAAGAAGGTTGAAGACTCTTGCAAAGTGGATAAGTCCTTGGTAAGGTGGAATACTCTTTGTGCTTGGATGGGTAAGTTCTTTGGTGGTCTTGTGTTGTAACTCTTATTGGTGATAATATAGAGAAAAACACTTACAAAGTCCTAGAGTTTGACCTCTCTAGGTAGTGGACTGAATCTCTCCTAGTTTGGAGAAGGGAACCACTCTACATGACCTTTTCAAGTGCTTGCTATCAATTACTCTCATACCTGCTATGCTTATTAGTTAGGACTTCAAATTTCACTTCAGCTATTAGTTTTAACTTGATATAATTTCAAGGTTTAATCTATCTTGTGAGAATTTTTATAGCTGTATTCACCCCCTCTAGAGCCCTAGATCCAACAAGTGGTATCAGAGCTAAGGATCTTCTCCAACAATATCCCACGAGATGAGAAGATGGGCGACAACCTACTTGGTTCTCTCAACCTAGATGGAGGCTTCTCCATGCATCCTCTAGTCTTTGATGGCACAAACTTCCTCTATTGGAAGAGGCGTATGAAGTTCTACATTCAAGGCATGAACTTTGACATGTGGAAGGTGATGGTCACACCCTACAAGGAACCAACCAGAGTTGTTACAACATGAAGTGAAGATGCACTCAAAGAAGACCAACTCAATGCCAAAGTCATAAGCATCCTTTATGCAACCCTTACCCCAACGGAGTTCAAATGGATCTCATCTTGGGACATCACCTATGAGATTTGGGACAAATTGTGCATCACCTATGAAGGAACAAAGCAAGTCAAGGAGGCTAAGATCTACATGTTCAACAACCTTCTAGAGAACTTTAAGATGGGCAAGAAAGAAGGGATTGCATAGATGTACTCAAGACTCAATGTCATCATCAATGGGCTGGCTGCATTGGGCAACACTTTGGATAGAGGTGTAATCAACTCCAAGATCTTAAGGATTCTACCAAAGAGATGGGAGTCAAAGGTCACCTCCATTGGAGAAGTGACGAGCCTTGGTGACATCCCAACCGAAGAGCTCATTGGCAACCTCCAAGCCCATGAGCCAAGGCTTGACAAACAAGAAGAAGAAGCCAAGTAAGAAGAGAAGGAAGCTAAGAAGATCAAAGATAGTGATTTTAAAGCATAAGTGGAGACGGTCATCCTTCAACAACAACTTGTTTGTCAGACTTCCCCTTCCTCCTCTAGTGAAGATAATGGCCCAAGTGAGCATGAAGCAACTACATCAAGGGCAAACACTTCAAGGGAAAGCAAGCCTCCTCCTCTTCTACTCCTAGATGCTACAAGTGTGGACAAAAGGGGCACTACAAGAGTAAATGTACTAAGTCAAGAAAGTCACACCACAAGGGCAGCTCAAAAAAAGAAGAAGAGAACAAGAAGGAGAGCAAATACAAGAGGAAGGACAAGAAGGAGAAGAGACACAAGAATGCAGCTTGGGAAGCTTCATCTTAAAGCAGCTCAAGCTTCGAAGAAGATGGAGAGTGCCACCTTGCACTCATGGCCTCTACTAGTGAAGAAATTAGTGAGGTAAGTTTGCATGAGTTATCTAAGGAAGCCGTTTTTGACATGTTTATCTTTATCCGTTCATCTTTTTCTAAATGTAAATCTAAAAGAAAACGGTTAGGAAAAATAATTAATGATCTATATGCTAAACTTGAAATTCTTGAATTGAATGAGAAAACTAATATTGAGAGTATTGATAATTTGCAAGGGCAATACCTTGATCATGAGCTCCAATATAATGGGGTTGAAGTTAAGAATGGTATCTACCTTAAGAATATTGAAAATCTTAAGGAAGAAAACCAAATTTGCCTTAAAGAGCTTGAAATAGTTAAAACTGAAAATGCTGAATTTAAGCTCCTTATTGATGCTCATAGAGAATAAAAAAGATGTCTATCTTAAAGAAATCCAAATGCTTAAATTTGAAAATGCTAGGTTACTTGGTCAAGTAAATGATATATCTTCTAGACCTTTATTGCCTGGTGCTGATGTTGCTTCTATCTCTCTTGAAAAGGATTCATATTTAACTAAAGCCTTATGTCTTAAGGCTGATCTTGTTCGTGCTAGGGATGACATATCTAGCTTATCTTCTACCATTATTTCTTTAAATGTTGATAGCCGTAGATTGAGAGCATCCCTACAGAAATTCCTCAAAGGGAAGAACTCCTAAATGAAATCATTGACCATTGTACCAAACAATGTGGTACTAGTTGTTTGGGATTTGTAGGGGGAACATCAAAGGGCCAGAGCAAAGCCAAAGGTAAGAAAAAGAGCAAGGAGACCTCCTTCTTTGTAAGAGATTCTTTCGATACTAAGAATCATATGGTTTGTTCTTATTGCAAATGTGATGATCATTACTCTATTTATTGTCCTTACAAGCCTAAGGGGACCAACCCAAAGATGAAATGGGTCCCCAATCTAACTCCAGATCCCAAAGTTTGAGTTGGGAACTGAAATTTTCCTTTCTTGTAGGAAAAAGGAAGATGGATTGTTGGTAGTGGCTGCACTAAGCATATGACATGTGATATAAGCCATTTCAACAACTTCACCAAAAAGAAAGGAGGATCAATCATCTTTGGGGACAACATGAATGGTAAAGTCAAAGGTGAGGGTGATGTAGGTGAATCCTTGTGTATTAAGAATGTTCTTTTTGTGGATGGCCTACATCATAATTTAATTAGTGTTAGCCAACTATGTGATAATGGTTACCTTATGTTATTTACTTCCTTTGAATGCTTGATTCTAGATTCCCTCACCTACCAAGTTATATATAAGGGAACTAGAAGTGGTAATCTTTATGTTATTGTTCTTGACTCTATTAAGCCTGTTGTTGGTAGATGCCTAGTAGTCAAATTGAATGATATTTCTCTTTGGCACCGTCAGCTTGGTCACGTAAATATGCATCAGTTGAAGAAGTTGAGCAAAAAGGACTTGGTCAAGAGACTTCCCAAATTAGATTTTGAAAAGGATTAGGAATGCCAACTTTGTACCCAAGGAAAGCAAACCAAGTCCTCCTTCAAATACAAAGGAGCCCTTAGTACTAAGAGAGCTCTTGAGCTTCTTCACATTGATGTATTTGGACCAATGAGAACTCAATCGCTTCATGGTTTCAAGTATTGCTTTGTTATTGTCGATGATTTCTCTAGATATACTTAGACCTTCTTTCTCATTTCTAATAGTGGTACACTTGATGTTTTCTCGAGCTTTCGTAAATGAGTTGAGAATGAAGCTTCTTTCCGCATTATTTCTATATGTAGTGACCATGGTGGATAATTTGAAAATGATCTTTTTGAGTGTTTTTGTCAAGAATCTGGTTATGCACACAACTTCTCTTCACCTGGAACGCATCAATAAAATGGGATTGTAGAGAGGAAGAATAGGCCTTTATAGGAAATCACTAGGATCGTGCTTCTAGAGTATGATACTCCAAAGAAGTTTTGGGCTGAAGCTGTTAGCACCTCGTGTTTTGTGAAAAATCAGGTTTTTACTCATCCTTCTTTGAAGAAAACCCCCTATGAGCTATGGAGTGGTAGGAAGCCTTCTATTGAGTATTTCCATGTTTTCAGATGTCCTTATTTTGTTTTGAATATGAAAGATTCTTTTGACAAGTTTGATCCAAAGTCTTACAAGTCTTTCTTTCTTGGCTATAGCACTACTAGCAAGGCTTATAGAGTTTTTAATGTTGATCTTGCTAAAATATAAGAATCCATAAATGTAAAGTTTATTGAGACTAAACCCTTCTATTCCCAAAGATATTGTTCCAAATGATGATGTTGCAGGTAAAGTAATTCATATTCCAAAATAGATCAACATCACCTAAAAGGGAAAAGAGGTGGCCACTCAAGAAGAAGAGAAAGATGATGAGAAGAAGGATCCAACCCCCCGTTTTGCCAAGAATCATCCAAAGGAGCTGATTTTAGGTGATCCATTTGAAAGAGTGAAGACACGAGTTGCATTCAACAAAGAACAAGCCACATCACCTTTATCTCAAAACTCGAGCCTAAGAATGTCAAGGAAGCTCTTAGGGATGATGAGTGGATCCTAGCTATGAAAGAAGAGTTGGAGAAATTTGAAAAGAACAAAGTTTGGACCCTAGTATCACGACCAAGTGACAGAAAGATCATTGACACCAAATGGGCCTACCACAACAAGCTTGATGAAAGCAACAAAGTGGTAAGGAACAAAGCAAGGTTAGTGGCTCAAGGCTACAATCAATAGGAAGGTATAGATTTTGATGAGACATATGTACATGTAGCTAGACTTGAGTCCATTTGTATGTTGCTTGCCTTTGCTAGTTATAAAAACTTTCTTTTGTATCAAATGGATGTTAAAAGTGCATTTTTGAATGGTACAATTGAGGAGGAAGTGTATGTTGCACAACCTCCATGCTTTGAACATGATAATTTACCTAACCATGTTTATTTGTTGTAAAAAGCTCTCTATGGACTCAAACAAGCACCTAGAGATTGGTATGAGAAATTAAAGAACTTTTTGTTAGATCGTGGGTATATCATGGGCAAAGTAGATTCTACCTTATTTCTAAAGAACACTTCTAACAATTTTCTTATCATAGAAATATACGTTGATGATATCATTTTTGGCAGAACTAACCTTGATCTTTGAAAAGAATTTAGCGATCTTATGCAGAGTGAATTTGAGATGAGTATGATGGGTGAAATCACGTTCTTCCTCGGCTTTCAAATCAAGCAAACAAAAGATGGGAACTTCATCAACTAAGGAAAATACACAAGTGAACTACTCAAATGCTTTGGGATGGAGAACACCAACCCGATGGACACACCCATGTCAAACACCACCAAACTTGACAAAGATGAAGAAGGTGAGAAGGTAGATGAGAAGCTCTATAGAGGTATGATTGGAAGCTTACTTTACTTAACTTCCTCTAGACCTGATATAACGTTTAGTATTGGCTTGTGTGCTCTCTTTCAATCAAATCCTAAGAAATAACATCTTATAGCTGTTAAGAGGATTTTAAGGTACTTAGCCAAAACCAAAACTTTTGGACTATGGTATCCCAAGTCAAGGGACTTTACTCTTACTGCTTATAGTGATGTGGATTATGCAAGGTGCTTGATTGATAGAAAATGCACAAGTGGCACTTATTTCCTCCTAGGACCATGCTTGGTGTCTTGGTTATCTAAGAAATAGAGCACAATGGCATTATCAACTATTGAGGCTGAGTACATTACAACTGGGAGTTGTGGTGCCCAGGTCCTATGGATGAATCAAATGCCCCAAGACTTTAACATTCATTTTGATGCTTCTCCTATCTATTGTGATAATACTAGTGCAATTAACTTGTCATACAATCCTATATTGTATAGTAGATCTAAACATATAGAGGTTTGTCATCATTTTCTGTTTGATCACATTGCTAACAAGGAAATCTATATCACACATGTGGGCACGGAAAATCGGTTGGCGGACGTTTTTACTAAACCTCTAGCTAGAGAGTAATTTAACTTTATTAGATCAAAATTGCTTATAACTACTTTGAATGAATATGATATGCCTTCTTGCTAGTTGTCATCTATCCTATATTTTTACCTCTATCTTGATCATCTATGCCTGCTAATTTGCTAAAAATCCATTTTCATGTTCATTTTGCCTTGTTTTTATCTTATTTTTGGTTTTTTTTGCAAATGCATGTTTTATTGCAAAATAGTACCCAATGATGAGTGATATGTGCCTAGGTATGTTCAAAATACATAATGGACTTGAAAAACAAATTTCATTAGAACTCAAATGGCTAGAAACTAAGCTTGTTATGTTTAGGTTAGGTTGACCATCAGTCGAGTTGCCAACTCGACTGATCAAAGGTCAAGAGCTTTTTAAAAAGCCTATAGATCGAGTTTCTGAGTTCACATAACTCGATCGATGGTCGGGCTGGAGCTATCTTGAGTTGGGTTAGATCGACTATTCTCCCTCTCAACTAGAGAAAAGTTGACCGATTCCACCTCCATATGCCCTAAGCTCTCTACCCTTTCCCTTCCCTTCCTCAACATAGCCCTAATCCGACCTAGCTAGACCGCCCTTGACTTTTCTCCCTTGCTAACCTAGGTCTTTGGATGTTTTTGGTGGTGAGTTTTTAGCTTTTTCTCTCTCCTTCCTCTCTTTTTCGTCTCTATGGCATCTAATAGGAGGAAGAGAGCTTCCCAGCTAATGCACCATCTTCTTCATCCTCTTCCCACTTGATTCCCTTTGATGACACTCTTTTAGTCTCAAATGAGGCTGTAAATAGGTATAAGGAGCTCCTTCTCCGGAATCCTTTCCCTTTTTGTGCCATTTTTGAACCTAGACCTAGAAGACAAGAGGTCATAGATCAAGTAGCAGTGTTGCTTAACGTTCACCATCTCTCACCCTTGGGTGTTGAACGTGAGTGCTACTATAAATCCATCACTAGCACAAAAGCAGTTCATGAATTCTATGCTAATTTGCATTGGAATTATGACACCCTCGCACCCTTGCCTAATGCTCAAGTAGTCCTTACATCCATGATAGCCGGGAAGAGATTCCAAGTCACTGAGGATACCCTCAACATATTCTTTTCAAGTACCGATGAGACTGACACCTTGTATAAGGATTACCCTGAGTATTTTGACCTAGTTGAGCCCGAGGCCTTCTACAAACAATGTGATCTTACACTCCCTGATATTCATAGATTCTTAAAGAAGCCTCAATTCCCTTATAAGAAGAAGTGTACCCTTCCATCCTCTATCTTGGATCTCAAGAGACGCATCCTTGCCTTAGTTGTTAACTACAATATTCATCCAAAGAAAAATCAAATGGAGATTGTAGAAAACACTACGGTGATCATGTATTGTCTCTTGAAGAACATCATAGTCAAGTGGTCAAGATATATTCTCCACCATATGACCTTCTTTGACTCAGGCAAAAACACCTGTGGCACCCACCCTCCCTACCATGGCCTGATTTGTGGTCTGTTTTAGCTTGCCACTAGCAAATCTCTTTTCCACGACTTTCATTACAAACCTACCCGGAAAGGAGTTTGTATTAGTGAGACCACTCTTCAGAATTTGTGACTATCCTCTCCTCCTCCACACTTGGTTCCTCTACCTCTGCCTCTACCTAAGCACCTCCACCACCTCTGCCTTCTCGACCTACCCGTGCCTCGTTCCATGTATCCAATGAAACCCTTATGGGTTGCATGATGCATCAACATGCATACAACCTTCAGGTTCAGGAGCACCTACATCAGGACCTATGTTTAATCATGTCTAACATGAACATTTCCTATGCACATCCCTATCCATCCTACCAGCCCTACCCAGGAGGTGATTATGCATCCTATGCATATAATCACTTTTACCAAGCCCCTCCGCCTGCACCTACTGCTGCTACATCCTCTACTGCTGGTGGACCCCTGTTGTGTTGTCTCTACCTGCTGGCCCCTTAGCCACTTTGCTTGCCAGCCTCGGTAGTTCTACTCCTTCTTTCCCACAGGTCAATGATCTCCATGCTCTTGGTATGTCTTGGGATGAGTAGAATGCTCGTTGGCCCAGTCATGATTTTGGTCCCTCTATTGACGAAGAGATGTTGGACCAGGATGATGAGGAGGCTATTGATGCTGACCAGACTACTGGTGATGATGAGGATGATGGTGCTGCATCTAATGATGATGGCTCTGATGGCTTTGTTGTGACTCCGGTGATGAAGGCGATGCTGCTGCACCTTCAGACAGAGATGGCGACTACGAGTCTGATGCTGATGATGTTGTGGATGATGTAGATATAGAAGACTTAGATATCTAGTTGCTCTTAGTTTTTAGTCTAGTTGCTGATCATATATATTTGTCTAGACTTTTTAGTGTTATCAACATCTGGGCACCTGTTTTGAGCTGTACTATTTTATCATCTTAGTTTTCATCATTTTGGCTTGTAGCTGTTTTATGAGAACTTATTTTCTGGGTTGTAATCCTAATTCTATGCACACTTACTCCTTGATTTGCTATATCTTATGAGTTGGTGCCATGTCTTACCATATTTTGATTATGACTTAGTTTGGTTGTTTCTCTCGTCTCTGTTTGGTGTATGTTTTTGAGATTGCACGTTATGGTTTTTTTCTTGGTTGTGCTTGGAGATGACCTGTTTTTATGCTCTTCTACCCCTTCCTTTTTGACAATGTAAAAAGCGGGAGAGAACTTCAATAGCTTGAAGCTCAACCGTATTTCTCTTATTTCCTATGTGTTCCTTTTCCTGTTCATTATATGCTTTATGTTGTGACTTGCTAAAGGACCATATAGTATGTATGTGTTATATTGCTTTGTATAGATAGACTAACTATGTAGGTTAAAGTCAGCATAGATTGAGGGGGAGAAACTCACATTGTTCAAATCTTGAATCCCCTTACAATTCACAAGGCAAAGGTATAACTTCAATATCCTTTTCAATATGATTGAGGAATGGTTTGTCATTGTCAAAAGGGGGAGAATGTTGACTTAAGAGTTATACATTTCCCATATTTTGAGAATGACTTAACCATGCCATTCCTATGTATCTAATATGTTTGTTCAAGATTGATTTTAGGCTTTAGGTACATGAAAAGGATCAAATTACACAAGCCCTAGCTTGTTCAAGTTCAAGTCAAATGCAATACAAGTGTGTAATTTGGGAAATCACTCCAAATGACCTTAGATGATTTTTTTAATCACTTGTATTGATGATATGACTTGTAACTAATATGAGAAAAATATTAGGGACACTTAATACCAAGGTTTAATCACTCAAAAGTCAACTTAGAAAATTTGTCACATGTTGTTCATCGGTCAAGTTGGAAACTCGACTGATCCTATGATGTATTTTCTAAAGATGACTTATTCGTCGAGTTGTACACTCACATAACTCGATCGAATGACTCACTGAGCAAATCTAATTTTAGCTCATCGGTCGAGTTTACTAGAACAAACTCGACCGATAGTTCAAAAATTGGCTTTGTCTTTTAGTTGATCGGTCGAGTTACCTTTATTGAAACTCGACCAAATGTACTATATGAAAAATACAGAAAAAGTGATTATAATCGTTGGTGAGTTGTTTTGTGTGAAAATAGATCTATTGCATTGTGTAAAATGGCTATATTTTGATCCTAAGTGATTCCCAACTCAAGGGAACACCCCAAGCTATAAATAGGACCCCTTAGAGTTCATTCCAAGTTTGCTCATTCATGCTCTTCTAAGTCCTTGCCATAGTTGAGTGAGTTGCAACTCCTTGATCCTCTTTCTCTCTCTAGTTTACACTTTATTTCATGATTATGAGTGAGATAGGCATGTTGTAAGAGACTTAATTCCTTGTGCTTTTAAAACTCTCATCTACTCTGTCTTCCCTACCCCTTTCCTCCATGAAGAAACGGTGAAGCAAGCTACTTTGAGTGAAGGTGGAGCTGTTTCTATTCCTATTCAAGGTTGATGAAGATGTGATGATCTTCTCTAGGTGAAGAAGAAGGCAAAGGCTAAAGATCCAAGAAGAGTGGAAAAGTCCTTGAAGGTGGAAGGCTTGTGCTAGAGTGGGTAAGACCTTGGAAGAAGGCTGAAGACTCTTGCACAGTGGGTAAGTCCTTGGTAAGGTGGAATACTCTTTGTGATTGGACGGGTAAGTCCTTTGGTGGTCTTGTGTTGTAACTCTTATTGGTGATAATATAGAGAAAAACACTTGCAAAGTCCTAGAGGTTGACCTCTCTAGGTAGTGGAACGACTCTCTCCTAGTTTGGAGAGTGGAACCACTCTACATGACCTTGCCAAGTGCTTTCTATCAATTACTCTCATCCTTGCTATGCTTGTTAGTTAAGACTTCAAATTGCACTTAAGCTATTGGTTTTAACTAAATATAATTTGAAGGTTTAATCTATCTTGTGAGAATTTTTTGTAGCTCTATTCACCCCCCTCTAGAGCCCTAGATCCAACAATAGTTGCTATATAATACAAGATTTTAGATTTTAATATAATTTTTATAATTTAATAATTAGTAGAAACCAGAGTTAGTTTTAGATAAATATTAACCCTAAGTTGGTATATAAGGTTAGGATGATGAGTTTGAGATTTTAAAAATGAAGAAAAGAGGAAATATATATGGACTTATAGAACTATGATGATGCCCATGTTATTAAGTTATGGAACTTAGGATCAAAACTACATGAAAGATATCTTCAGATTAGGTAAGTAGGTCATGTCCATTACATTTCATTATTATTATGATTCAACCTATTCGTTCTTATAATGTAACTTAAATATTAAGTTACTTTCAGACATTTAGTTATTAATGTGCATCTCATATCCAGTAATGCTTTTAGTAATCAAACTTTATTCAGATAAAGTTATGTTTTGAGGATATCAAATTATAGATTTTTGATATTTAAGCAAATTTTAGATAGTTAGTATTTATTTATTCAGTTTAGTTTATTTTCTTAAGCTATTATTTTATTTAGTTTATGTTCATATATCTGTTATCAAATTTTAATTAAGTCATGTATTAAATAAGAGTTTTAAATTAATACTTATTAAGGCAACAAGAATCTAGATTTTAGATTTTAGATTTATATTACTCATTATGAGTAGTCATAAATTAGATCCCAATACCTAATAAGAGTCTCATATCCAATCTCAGTTATTTAGTAATTAAGATACAAATTCAGATATAGATTTAGAGTTCAAATTTATATTTAATTCTAAATTTAAGAAAAAAATTCAAATTTAGATTTAGAATTCAGTATATGTTCAGTTATCAATATTCCGTTCAATATAAGATAACTTCAAATTTAGAATTCAATAAGTTCAGATTTAAGATAATTAAGTCAAAACCTTCACATAAGACATTATATGATAAGTCCTCATTCAATTAGTCCCGAGACGATTCAGAGGCATCTGTTGCCAATTCAGAAGAGTTTTTACTCCAATTCAAAGGTACTTAGGTACCAATTCAAGGTGTTAGTCACACAAATTCAGAGACACCTCAGTGTCATTCTAAGGCATATAGTGCCAATTCAGAGGTACTTTGGTACCAATTCAGAGATGTAGATATGCCAATTCAGGAGGACTTATTGTATAATTGTGGCCAAAAATTAGATAAAAAACATAAACAAAAGGCATATGAATTTAGTATGAGTTTACAACTTTTATATATTAGTTCAGCTTTCAGTTATAGTATATTCATATTTATCTTATTAGAAATTCAATGCCACTTACTCTAACATAAGTTTTCCTTTGTGCATGGCTCGAGACGAGATATCCGTAGGTACAAAACTTCAGGATATAGTCATGAAAAGAGGATGCAACTATAATTTTTAGATATTTTCTTAGTGGGGCACCATCTACACTGTCCTAGATTTGATAAAGTGGTATCACGCTATTAAGTTTCTTTTATATATGAAGATGTAATAGAGTTTCTTTCCTAAGAATTTATAAGAATTCATTTTATACTAGCATGTGTTGTTTCTTGTTTATCATTATTGTTATGTAAATCATGTTGGTGACACTCCCAATTAAAAAGAAAAAATTAGCTTTCACTTAAGTGGTATAAAAAATTGGGATGTTACAACATTATTCATTTTTGTCCCTTCATTGGGCTCATGGAGACCTTCTCTTTCGGGCTTGGCCCCATATGTCAGCCACTTCCATAGTGAATTTTCCTTATACCCCTCAGAGATGGTATACTTGGGCTTAAAGAATGTATGTGTCTTTATGTTTTATTTACTTAATTTTCCAAGCTTTAGGTGACATTCAAGGCTACCTCAATTCTCAAACTGATTGGTCAACTCACCCTTCTAGGGAGGGTCCTAACCTAGGATGCCTTCTTAGATCATATGAGAATATTAGGCTCTATATCCACAATATGAATTCATGAGTTTATGTTTATATGCTTAATTTTCCAAGATTTAGGTGACATTCAAGGTTACCTCAATTCTCGAACCGATTGGTCAACTCATTCTTCTAGGGAAGGTCCTAACCTAGTATGCCTTCTTAGATCATAGGAGGAGATTAGGCTCTATATCCACAATATGAACTCGCGAGTTTAAATTTTTGCCTTCCTCATAGGTCCTTTTCCCATTCTTGGGTTGACCCACCCTAGGTCAGGATACCCAACCTAAAAGTTGAATCAAGGGATTCATATTTTTAACATGTTTTTCCTATTATAACTTTTCAACCCATATTTGTTTAACCTATGTGGTATACCCACTCACTAGGGGTATTCATAATATCATACTCACTCGTTGGGAGTATTTTCATGACGTACCCACTCATTGGGGTTAATCTCTAATCATACCCACTCATTGGGGTTATTCATAATACCACGCTCACTCGCTGGGTATCTCTATGGCATACCCACTCACTGAAAGTATCATACCCACTTGTTAGGTGTAATTTCAATGACATACCCACTCACTGGGGGTAACATACCTGGGTCGTTGGGGGTAGTATCAATAACATACCCAGTCGTTGGGGGTAGTTTCAATAGCTTACCCACTCACTTGGGGAATTCTTTATTCATCCATTCCTCTAGAGATAGCGTTAGGCTGACAAGTAAGTTATATTTATATCATGTGTTACTCATAGGTTGCCTATGTTTCTTAAAACTGTTCCCATGAGGCATGAGCGAATTTATCCACATGCATGCATGGGAGACTGTGTCACCTAAAATCATTTGCATTTTTTCCTTTTTACCCTAATTTTGTTTCCTATGGGAAGGGTTTCTATCTCACCCACTCTACTCCCATTCCCCAGGATTAGGGTTAAGGGTTCAAGTTAGGGACTACTCCTGCACCTTAGGGCTTTATGATTCCTTTGACCCACTAAGGGTTTTTGTAAACCAACCCTAGTTCCATCTAGGGTTTACTCTTGCAAGGAAAAATACCCATTAAACCATTTTTTTACTTTATCATTGGTTCCATAATACATATACATCAATTGGCAGAGGATGCCTTAATCCTACTTCTTCTCAAAAAACACAATTTTAGATGAGGAGGTAAGTATCTAATAGGGTTTATTAAGCAAGAGGATTAGAAGTGGATTAAATTTGAGATGAGAATACTTACATGAAACATTACTTTAGGAAAACCCTAGGTTCTGGCCAAGCCAATATCACATTGGCTAAGGGAGTCCTCGTATACCAACTTAATGGTGCGGAGGAAAATATTTCCAACCCCCGAAACTATGATCCATTGTAGACACCATTACCATCAAGTCATGCCCTAATAATTGTCCTTATAATTCTATGGATTTCTTGAAATTTTAAACTTTAAATATTATTTGAAAAAAAATTGAGGCTTTTATACCAAATTTAATGACCTCACTTTCACCATCCCTCAATTATGGAAAGACCTTCAAGTGGAGAGTCATTACCTATATTCCCAAGGATCCAGATTTAGCAAGTAACAAATGATAGTAAATAATTTTCATTAATTTCAAACATTTTTTACACAATATAGAATGATATACCTCTTGAAACTAATACATATTGAGAAGAAGTATCTAGCTAGTCCTCCTTTACTCAGTTTTAATGCCTTTAGGTAATTTCATCTGGTTTATCATGTCTTAATATCTTCATATCATGCATTTACCTAAAATGGCGTGAAACAAAACATAGATCAATATATTGATATGATGTGTACTTGGAGTGCATGCAAAAGTGTACAAGTACATAACAACAAACACTGATTCAATTACTTGCAAATAAGAACTATCATTGTATTCACATAATATTACTTTATGTGATACCCATAGTGGCATTATATTTGCACAGAATGTAAATAAACATCCAACAGTTTATTTCAAAAATCTTTGAGAAATCCTTGGCAAACCTCAACAATTGATGTTACAAGTAGTCATAAGTGTAACCACATACATGCAGATCAAGAAATCTTAGTTCAAGTATATTCAAGAAATCCAATCAACATATCCAAGTAATCAACATTTAATCTGCATGTATATAAATCCTAAAGTGTCACCATCACATTAATCAGATTAAATCTTACTCAAGTCCTAATGTAGGGTTTAGGTTCGTGTTCGAGTTGGGGTGAGGAATAAGAGTACAAACCCTAGTTCCACCACATCACGCTTTATTGAAGTTATTGACCCATATTCGACATTAGGTGAAACCCTAATCATCAAGTTATTCATTTTATATCAATAACAACAAATATATTAGATTATGCAACTCAAGTTCATAATGATAAGGAAAATGAGGCTCTAAATCCTAATTGTCATGTCTATGACTCAGATCCTTTAATGATGATCATTATTAACTAAATTTTATTAGGGGCTTATATTCTTATTAGATTGGACATATTGGGTTATTTTGATCAAATCATGTTCATTAAACTCATGGTAAACTATAATCTTTAGTTTCAGAAACTAATTCAATACAAGTACAATTATTGGTCTAGAAACCCTAGTTATCCATCATCATCTTAATTTCCTCATCATATTCACAATATCACTACATTATCACTAGATAAACAACTGTACTATTTTAAGCATCATATTTTTTTAAATCTAGGGGTTCGATGTATCAGACACCACTTTAACACATATTAGCACTACTTTTGGCATTGGGGTCAGAATTAGGTCTCAATCATATTTTATTATTTATCCCCTCATTTTCTTGAGAAAAATGATATGTAATTTTTCTGTATTTTGACTAGCCAATCAATTTCTACAATTATCACAAAATACACGTATGTGGGCCAATCACATCACACCACATCAACAGATTACATATTACTTATCATATAACCCATGCCACCTGTTGATACTTCATGAAATTTCCAGACTACCCTCACATAGTGATCATGTTTTTTATCACGTGGATTGGGGCAGTTCAGACATTTATTGCTCTTGGTCGTCTCCTTCGCAAGGTCAACCTTTGGAGAATCTACACTTGCGGCCTCTGCCGCCGCGACCAAGGGAACCTCTACCTCTGACCAGCCTATGCAAACACATCGAGGTTCTAGATATGGCCAGCGGAGGCCAAAAAATAGGAAATGAGGCTCCGTCCTCAAGGCGTAGAGCAGGGTTATGTGAAGGAGCTAACCTAGGAAAAAGGATATTACCTGTACTCTCCAGACAAGGATGCAGACCATTGAAAACTCTTCTGAGGTGGACCAACTCCTCCACAACCATTCTCGATCACTGAGAGTGGCGACAAGCCACATTGTCGTCTGCTTGACCTCACTACCTTGTATGACAACGGTCTGATGGTTGGACATGAGAGGGCACACAAATGTCTCTTCCCATATTACAACGACTAGGGGACATGATCTTGGTAGAGGGGATGATCCAATGAGTTCTTATATAGATACTAGGTGGAACACTTAGGCATTAGGAGGAGCGAGGGTGTATCCAACGATAAAGGTAGAAACCTACCTATTCATAAACTGTGTTCATGGGAACCCTTCGTTGGCTTACCTTTTTTAGGATTTGGTTCCTTTCTAGAAAACATGACTTAGTAATCCTCCTCTCCTTTGTGTTACCATAATAGTCATGCAAGAGTTGATAGGGTAAATAATTAAGGAAAAAGAGAAATCTTAGTGCTTGTAAGACTCATCAATTCTAAAGGTGATCAGGACACTTTCCTATCAAAGAGTCATAAAAAAATTGATGATTGGAAATTCTATGTTTTGTTTCTTCAATATATTTCTTAAATTAGTTACTCGTATTACTTGATTGACACACCAAAATCCATTAAGGAAACCATATTACTGTATGGGATAATTTGATCACTAAACCATTAGAAAACTCTTTAAGTTTTAAAATCTAAATTATTCTTTATCTCTGATATATATATGTTTCTTAAATCACTTATCCTTATTTAATGGAGTGTCCATTTTCTCCCAATTTCTATATTTCTCTTCTATTTAAGTATACCAAAAGTCAAATCAAAATAATACTGGTTGATACCCCAAAACTTGTGTTGCCAACATAGTTGGATAATTACTCCTTTAAATATCACATATCTTATTTTCTTTTGGAAACTTACATATTATCTCATATTTCTTTTATCTAGTAATTCACAAGTCATTATTATTTTTAAATGCAACTAATCCTTTATTTCTTTGATTGGTTCCATAGGGAACAATTTGAAAGACAAATAGTCTCATGGGTCTCTGGTGCGGCCCTGCTAGTGGTGCTTTTACACCCCATGAGGTCGGAGCGCACAGGATATGGGATCTTATGCTTTTGAAATTTATGTTATCCCTAACCGAGTCGATCACTAAGACTAAAATAGGTCTCCCGCAAGCGTACGGGGTACTGTCGTAGTATAGGTGATTGGCAAGATAAGGGGTCGAACCACAGAGATAGAGGGGGCACTATAGTTAGGTAGAGTATGCTATGTTCCTAGTGCGGAGATTAGGGTTTTAGGGTTTTAAAAGGTTTTGGTTGTTGATTAAGCTAATTGAACAAGTAAGAAATGCAAGATGGAAACTAAGTTATGGAAGAGCAAGCAAATTAGTAAACTAAGTTAACAAACTAACTAAGCCAGAGCAAGAAGAGATACACTACTCTAGCAAGGCAAGAAGCAATTAAGAACTAAAATAACCACTATCAAGAGTAAGAGCCTAAGTTAACACTAAAGAGCAAAACTAAGCAATTAACTAGATTAAGCAAAAGCGACTAAACTAGACTAGCATGAACAAACAAGCAGAGAAAGATGGGTTTTAAGCAGTTGATTAGCGTAGGTGGGCCGTTTGAGGGATGTAACTTTGATATTAGTTGGGGGAGATCATTAAACATGCAAGGTTCTCATTTCATATCTAGATTACCAAACCAAACAACAAGGACAATGCCATTAGAATATACCCTATACTACTAGTAGAAGACTAGGGTTAGGTGTAATTCTAATGGGATTAGCCAAATCTAGGTTTCTAGTGTAAGTGATAGTGAGCAATTGAGGGTTGAGGGTAGAACTGGGAGTAGAGATGAGGGTATTTGACCTCGTGCCACTAGCCACTCTAGCCTTTAGAAGGCCCTAGGAAATTGCATCAATCTCACTTACACTAGCTACTTAGATCTCACACTCATTTGTAGGAGGAGGGGTGTGAATGAAGGAACAAAGGGGGCTAGCTAGGGATCTACTATTTGGACCTAGGAGCCATTCCTAAGATTTCCACATACACTCCAATTCCTCCTAGAAGCTAAGTGTCATCAAACATCTCAAAGCAAGCAATTCATGTAAAAAGCACAAACCACATACAATAAAATGGGAAATGAGATAGAAGTAAGAGGCAATCATCATATATATGAATTAAGTTCCTTACAAGCAACTTTCCCCCAACATGGTATCAAATTCACATTTTAACCCCAAACAACCCACCACTAGGGGCTTAGCTACACATAGTCAAAGAAATAAGAAAAGAAAGGGGTAGAAGAAGGGAAAACACCATGAAGCTCGATGTAGAAGTCTCCTCCTTCACCTCCAGGCTGCTGTGGACGTCCTTCCTCCTCCAAGGGTGCAGGGGCACATGAAGATGTGGGGGTTTATGGATGGAAACCTAGGAAACTAGGATTCCATGGTGGAATGAGGGTGGAAATGGTGGATGGTGAGCCAAAATGCAAAGGGTTTGCACTCAAAGCTCAAGGAAGGAGAATGGAGCTTGGAGCAGCTGTAGGGGCATCTCACCTTCGTGCCCCAGCTGCCACCTATGTATATATAGGTGGTGGGGAGGCACTAGGGAAAGTAGTGGCAGTTTAGGTAATACAATGTAAAGTATGAGGGTTATCACTTCAAATGCTTTATCTCTCAATTGGCATCTAAAACCCCTCTTCGATCACCCCGGCCGTGTTGGTGTGCCACAAACGTGATGAGGGTAGTAGGGAATAGTCGTGGGGGTGGTAGAATGATCATGGTATGGAGGGAGTGGTGAAAAGCCAAGTATGGTGGTGGCCACGGTCGTGGTGGGTGAGAGGCACCACGATCGTGTTGGGTAACACATCCGTTTTGGAGGAGGGCGATGTGGTCGTGGTGCAGCAACACGAGCGTTTTGTTCTTCAGAGGCCACAGTCGTGGAAGAAAGCCACAATCATGGCTATTTGGGGTGACAACATGTTGAATCTGGAACTTTGGTAATTAATTCCCATGACTGTGGCGGTTGTCCACGGTCTTTTTCTCTTCTTCTGACCACGACCGTGCTGATGGCCACGACCATGGTGTCTTCAATGGCCACAATCGTGGCAGGAGGCCACAGCCGTGGGATTCTTTGGGAAAACCCTATTGAAGAGGACACTTCTTTGCTAAAAAACACATGACCGTGGTGTTGTGGCTACAGCCGTGGTGAGGCTTGCATTACTTGATTTCACTTCAAACTTCATTATTCTTGGAGGTCTTTGCTTGGGGACGACTCTTGGCCATTGGAGGTAGGTTGAGGGAGACTTTGGGGCCTTCTTTGGGTCCCTCCATGAGTGGGGGAACCCTAGAACTCTTTCTTTCTCTCTCGTCCATCTAAGCATGGTCCAAGTACCTGAAAATAGTGCAAAGAACATCCATAAGCGTATTTGCAATGATAAGCATATTAGGGGTAAAAGTTTGTAATCTAACATGTTTAGATGTGATTTAAATACAAAAATGGCACTGGATGGAGCCCTAAAATAGGGCTGCATCACCACCCCAAACTTAAAACATACTTGTCCTCAAGTATGCTCCAACTCAATCTCTCTTCAAAACTTCCACAAAAAGAAATGACATATGCAATGTAAAAGATGATTATTGCTGAATGGGAGCAAAGATGACTGAGTGCATGCATTTCACCTCTCTCCTCTCCTACTTTCACAACCCAATCATGAAAAGAGAACAAAGCACATGAACTTAAAATATAGTGCATAGAATATACGAGTTATCCATATTTCTTTCATTAAGTTCCGGGTAAACCGTTTCATGGTGGCGTTAATCAAGAATGACTAGGAGTGTTGTTTCACATTCATGCGTTCACTCTTATATTTCAAATCATACCAAAAGACCCACGTGACTGCGGAAAAGGACAAAATGAGCTAAGTTTGATGTTTCCTATCTCAATGGGTATGAAAATGGAAGAAAGGGTTGGGGTAAGATTTTTGGAGTGTTTTTACACACTCATCTTTTCTTTATTTGAATGCTCTTAAACAGGAGCATCCTATTATTTTGTTTTTACTCTTCTTTTTCTCTTCTTTTCTTTCTTGCCCTTGGTGTAGATAGGGCATATGGTGTATAAAGTGAAGCGAGGAGGTAGAGATGTGGCCACCCCAAACTTTTGGAGGTGGCCAAGGCTGATTATGTGCACTAGGACATCTTTTTATGAGGCGGAGGGGTATGAAGATGGTGGAAGAAGAGTCGGGTCAAAGAGGGGTCATTGGTATGATTTTCCACATAAGTCATCTTGCATGAAAGTTAATCCAATACTTCATCCTAGATATCACACCACATGAATGAACTTGATGAAATTGATATATCAAACAAGTGATTCCACAAACACTAAGCGTTTAAAGCTTGCTCAAGTTCATAATTTAGCCAAATCAATCATAATCATAAGAGAGGTGATGCACATGTAAAAAGTCAAACATTGATAGCACTTAGCAATAAAGCATGACATTTCACTTTCACTAGTCAAAGGTCGTCATATTTACTCAAAACAGTAGAGATTGGGTCAAAACATACTTTTCAGACAAGAAATCTCAAATTTGGGCAAAATTGGCCAAAATGGTGCCAATTTGCTTTAAATCACATCTAAACCTACTTTAGGGGAATTTAAAGCATAAAGCAGCAAATCCTAATTAACATGCATAAGAAACTACAAAAACTACATGAAGATGTGATGCATGGTATGGAAAAGCAAATGAAAAAATTACAAAAAATGCAGGAAGTCAACTACATGCCATGCAAAGATGCAATGAAAAGAACAAAAACAATAAAGCTAAACTAGATGACAGAGGTTGAACAAAATGAGAGAGATAGGGTGGTGCATACTGCCCTACCCACCCCAAACTTTAGAATCATGTTGTCCTCAGCATGAAACTATAGCTTAGGGGAGATAGGAGAAGTGTCATGGCTGTGGTGGCTGGTCTGGCATCTGCGGAGGATCTGGAGGAGGAGCTGAGGATGGGACTGAGCCTGATGGGGGATGCTGGTAATAATGCCCCCAGTAGTCGTCCTGGGGTGGAGGATACATCTCTGGATATCCAGCCAAACCACCCCAGAAATCTCCACCCCATTCGGGGTTTCGTGCTGTTTGGGCGTGGTTGTAGTGATACAAGTGGTTGATCTGATGGTGCATCTGTTATTGATCTTGCCACATGTACTGCTGGATAAGCTGCATGTCACCTTGGGTCTTCTGAATACTCTCAAGGTGTACCTGGATGGTTGCCATGTCATAGGCGTTCCTTGAGGGTGGATGTAGCTAGGATGTCCCCTCATCCCTCCTTCTTGTCCTGTGGGGATGCCTTTGTTCTGCATCTTCTTGATCCTACCCTTGTACATTAGATTCAACAATGTCTTCATGTACGATCGTGGATCCCCTGGTATATGTCTCTCTTGGGTGTTCTTGCTGCCATTTCAAAAGTTTTTCTTTCAATCTAAAGAGAACTCCCAACGCGGATAGAAGAGGCGCCGCGTGGTATGGCAGCTCAAGCTCGAAGTCCAGCACACTAGTAGTAAGATACATCATCTTTTTGTCCTTCACCTTAATAGTGTGAGAGCACACTAGGTAATTGAGGTCAAAAAATTCCACCTCAATTCCATCTTGTAACCCAGAGAGATCATACCCTAATGCTAGTGCAATTGAAGTCACAACCCCCCCCCCCATAACAAAGGGTTTTGAACTCTTGTAAGGTATGGACTTCATATGGTCAATCAATAGAACGCCAAGGTCTAGGTACTTCTTGAGGTGCATCATTATCAAGACAAACATATATTTTTGTGAAATGGAGCCTTGATTATCATACCTCCCCACAATTGTGTTTTCCAAGACCTTCTGCACATAGCAGATCATCGAGTTGCTTATGGCGGTTGTTTTTGATCTTACAACATCGTACACACCACTTCCTATGATTGTCTTCCAGAAATAGGCATAATCAAGATCTTCCTCCCTCTCTAACAAGCCGTCATCCATTTTCACGGCTTCTTCAGGACTTGCAGTGAATATCCCATTCAGCTCAGTGGATGTGAGGGTGTGCACATTGCCCATTATGGAAAACTTGATTACGTCTCAACCTCTCACTTTCGTCCTTTCGAGAGTGACGAAGAATTCCCGGGTCAAGGTGATGTAGGCTGGTTGGGGTGTGAAAAGAATATTCCACAACCCTATTCTCTTCAAGTTTTCTTCCACTGCCTCCTTGATCCCTAGATCATCAATCACTTTCTCAAACCCATACTTGGTGGCGACGAATTGCCTTGTCATGCACTCGGGGTAGATAAGATCAACCTTCTTTTGCCTATGTCCTCTACCATAGGACACCCCTGTCGGTGCTTTGCCCAGGGTCTTTGCTCTGTCTGCCTCCAGCTATGCCAGAACATCATCTCCTTCAGGCTCAATCTCTACCTCATCCTCCTCATTGTCACCATCTTCTTCCTCCATCATGTAGGACTGAGACCCCGAGCTAGTATCCAAGTTATACCAGTGGGCCGATTGCTCCTCATCTTGTTGTAGTTTCCGCGAGGGTTACGGCTGCACACCATGCCTTGCTGTCACCTGGGACGTCGAGTGGCGGGCTGGTGCAGGCTTCGGTGGTAGTCGGGATGAGAACGGTGTCGCTTTAGATTTTTGATTTCTTTTCACGGCCACTGTCTTGATCTCATCAATAAGGTTGTCCAAATCGACTCCCATAGATTCCTCGTCTTCATCATCTTCATCCTCGTAGGTGGCGTCGGTGATGTGGTGGCTATCAGATGAGCGAGAGTGTGATCCGCTCACCGATTGTGAATGGCGGAGGGATTGGGAGGCAGAATGGGTTGGCGTAGGGGTATGGGAGGGCATGGACACCTCGGAGGAGGCATTTTTGGAACGTCGTTTCCCTCTGGTGAGGATGTTAGTCCCCTTGGTGATGGCTTTTCCAATCTTTTTCATGGTGATTGTGGAGGTGGAGGTGATGATTTTTAGATTTTGGAAGGTGATGTGGATGTGGTTTTGGGTTTAGAATGGAAGGATGGTGATGTATAGATGGTGGAAATATGATTTGTGGTGGATTTGTGTGAAAAGTGAAGGGTTTTTGTGGAGTTTAGGTTGAGGTGGATGTGGATATGGATGTGGAGATGGAGAAGCGGTTGGGGAAGAATAGACAGTGGAAATGGTAGAGGGATGGCTGGGGATCGATTTGGTATTGATTGGAGGCCAAACGGGGGTGTTTTTGGGGGTTAGAGGTGGATATTGGGGAAGCTCGTAGTCGCACTCCCCGCCACAGTCATTTTCTCAAGGTGGAAGATGAAGGAATGAGGGTGGGGGTCAGTTTTTGACGTTTAAAACTTATATTTTTTTGGCAAGAAATGGCCACGGTCGTGGAAGTTGGCCACGATCGTGGCCAGGGTTGGGTAGCAAGGCCGTGGCAGGTGCCACAGTCGTGTTGTCAATGGAGAACTCCTCAAGATGACATCACCACGGTCGTGGCCATTTCTTGCAAACAACATGTAACTGATGGAATTTGATGCAATAATTCCCACAACCGTGGTAAGTGACCACGGTAGAGGCCAAGCTTCTTCCACACGGTCGTGGCGGTTTGCCACGGTCGTGGCCAAACTTCAAAAAACCCTATAACTTTGGCCAACTTGATGCAATAATTCCCACGACAATGGTCGTTGGCCACGGTCGTGTTTGGCCACATACACCACGGTCGTGGTCGAGCTCCACGGCCGTGTTGGGGTTGTCTCCTCAGTTTTCTAACTTCAAAACTTGCACTTCAATTTTATTTGTTCTTTGGACACATATCTGACTAAACAACCATGATTAACTTCTATACTCTCTCTCTTTCTTATCTATCACTTGCCATAGCATCAAAACTCAAAAGAAAATTATCAAGCACAAATGTATGTGTGTGTTTGTGTAAAGAAAAACAAAAGTATCAAAAAGCAAGGTTCGAGAATCTCAAACCACGTGGGTTGCCTCCCACTAGTGCTAAATTTTACGCCTTCAGCCAGGCTTAATGATTGTAGATCTCAGTCACTTCTTTGCAACCTTCAATAGATCCTTGTAGTAGATTCCTTTCTCATCTTCATCCAGGCACTATTCTTCATCCGATTGTTCCTCCACAAGCATGACGATATCAAAACTTTGATTTCCCTTATCCGGGCCGACTTCAACAACAGATTTCAACCTTTTCCCATTGACGGAAAATTCCTTCGCACCTTCTTTCTCACAAATGACAACAGCCCCTGATGGGTATACTTTCTTGACAAGATAGGGTCCTTTCCATCTAGACCGGAGTTTTCCGGGAAAGAACTTCATTCTCGAGTTGTATAGCCATACCCATTTTCCGGACTCAAAGTCCTCTTCCTAATCATCTTGTCATGGAGGAACTTGGTTCTCTCCTTGTAACTCTTTGACAACTCATACGCCTCGTGGCGCATTTCCTCTAGCTCATTGAGTTGGAATTTCCTTTTCATAGTGACATTTTCACCATCAAAGTTCATATTCTTCAAGGCCCACAATGCCTTATGTTGCATTTGTACTGGTAGGTGGCAACTTTTCCCGTAGACTAACTTGAAGGGTGTGGTGCCAATCGGGGCTTTTTAAGCAGTCTGATACGCCCATAAAGCTTCATTGAGGTGGAGTGACCAATCTTTACGGTCCGGTCTCACCGTTTTCTCCAAAATGAGCTTGATCTCCCGATTGGCCAGCTCAACTTGGCCACTGGTTTGCGGATGATATGGAGTGGCTACTCTATGGTTCACTCCATGCTTTTTAAGCAATCCCTTAAAGGTGCGATGGATGAAGTGACTTCCCCATCACTTATCATTGCTCTTGGAATGCCAAACCGACTAAAGATGTTTGATTTTACAAATTCACAAACCACCTTGTGGTCATTTGTTCGGGTGGCAATGGCTTCTATCCACTTTGACACATAATCCACGACGACCAAAATGTAAACATATCCAAAAGAGGGTGGGAAAGGACCCATGAAGTCAATCCCCCATACATCAAACACCTCCACCACTAGAATGGGTGATAGAGGCATCATGTCTCTCTTTGAGATAGTGCCCACTTTTTGGCACTTCAAGCAGCTTTTGCAAAATTTGTGTGAATCTTTAAACAGCGAGGCCCAATAAAAACCACATTGAAGAAATTTTGCAGCTGTGTATTTTTCTTCAAAGTGTCCTCCACATATCCTGGAATGGCACATGTAGAGGATGTCTTTTTGTTCCAATTTGGGCACACATCTTCTTACAAGCTGATCGGGGTAATACTTGAAAAGGTGAGGGTCATCCCATGCATAATTCTTCACTATAGCAAACAATCTTTTGCTCTCCTCCTTTGTCCACGTGCTAGGTATCCTCCCACTAGCCAATAAATTGGCTATGTGTTGGTACCATGGCCCTTGAGAAGATGAAAGAAGGAAAAGTTGTTCATGCGACATGGTTTCCTTGATTAGCCTTGTCTCATTAAAGGGGTGATCAATCCGGGAGAGATGATCGGCTGCGTCATTTTCCACTCCCTTCTTGTCCACTATCTCGATGTCAAACTCTTGCAGCAATAGAATCCATCTTATCAACCTCGGCTTTGAATCCTTCTTAGACATGAGATATTTGAGCGCAACATGATCTGTATAAATCACAACTTTGTTTTGCAGAAGATAGGAGCGGAATTTGTCCAGAGCAAAGATGACGGTGAGCAACTCTTTTTCGGTAGTTGTGTAATTTCTTTGTGCTTCATCAAGAGTTTTGCTAGCATAGTTGATGGCATGAGGAACTCGGCCAATCCTTTGGACCAGCACACCCCCACTGCCATATCGGATGCATAAGTCATGATCTCAAATGGCAAAAAGAAGTCAGGGGGCTGCATGATCGGAGCAGAAATGAGTCTTTCTTTCAAATCATTGAAGGCTTCAATGCACTTGTCATAAAAACTAAACTCAACATCCTTTTCGAGTAAGTGGCATAAAGGTATTGAGATCTTGTTGAAATCTTTTATGAAGCGACAATAGAAACCAGCATGTCCCAAGAAAGACCGGACATGTCTTACGGTGGAAGGAACGTTGAGGGTAGAAATGAGGCCCATTTTGGCCTTGTCAACTTCAATTCCGTCTTTAGAAACTCGGTGGCCTAGAACAATGCCTTCAGGAACCATGAAGTGGATTTTCTCCCAAGATAGAACTAGTCGGACTTTCATGCATCTTTCGAGAACAGTGGCCAAATGTAACAAGCATTCATCAAAAGTCTTGCCAAAAATTGAGAAATCATCCATGAACACTTCCAAGGATGAATCAAGCATGTCTGCAAAGATGGAGGTCACACGCCTCTGAAAGTAGACGGAGCATTACACAGCCCAAACGACATTCTCCGGTAAGCAAAGGTGCCACTCGGGCAAGTGAATGTCATCTTCTCTTGATCGGTAGGGTGCACGACAATTTGGAAATACTCAGAGTATCCATCAAGGAAATAGTAGAAGCTCTGTCCTGCTAGTCTCTCTAGAATATGATCAAGAAATGGGAGGGGGTAGTGATCCTTCTTTGTCTTCTCATTGAGTTTTCGATAATCCAGACACATCCTCCACTTGGATTGCTCTCTAACTGGCATTAGTTCCCCATCTGCATTCTCAACAACGGTGATCCCACCCTTCTTGGGTACAACTTGTATGAGGCTCACCCATATGCTGTCAGAAATAGGATAGATGATTCCAACATCAATCAATTTTACTACTTCTTGAGTCACCACCTCTTTCAACTTTGGGTTCAACCGCCTTTGCATTTGATGGGTTGGTCTTGCATCTTCCTCAAGATAGATTCGGTGCACACAAATGTAGGGATTGATACCTCTCAAATTGGCTATGGACCATCCAATGGCTTGGATGTTCTTCTTCAAGACCTTCATTAAAGCCTCCTCTTGTTTCAACGAGAGTATAGACGAAATGATCACCAGAAGAGTGTCATTTGCCCCTAGGAAAGCATATTTCAAACCTTCAAGAAGTGATTTCATCTCAAGAGTAGGGGGTTCTTCAATGGTTCAGAGATGGAAGGGAGATCCTCGCTCGCAGCCACTAAGGCTAGCTCATTCTCTTCATCATCTTCCTCATCATCATCAGGAAACTCAACTATCGGTTCTAGTCCTCTACCTTGAGTGGCAGTTTGGATCCATGAGGGTAGGCATTTCTCCACAATCTCATCTAGACACTCGATGAGATAGCAATCTTCTTCTATCGCCCCTATCACTTCGGCTGTGGCTGACGATTTGAAGATGTTTAATCGGATCTTCATGTGCATGAACGTCACATACATTGTACGAGTTCTAACATGGATTACTGCATCAGCTGTGGCTAGGAAGGGTCTCCCTAAGATGATAGGAACCTTCCTCATGTCTTTCTCCATATCCAAGACAATGAAATTAGCAGGAAAGAAAGCAGATGTCTCGTCATCTAGTCTCACAAGCACGTCATCGACACACCCTCTAGGCATCTTTATCGATCTATCAGCCAACTACAAAGTGCAATGGGCTGAACCCAACTGTCCCATCTGTAATTCTGCAAAAACATCATACGACATGAGGTTCACGCTAGAACCCAAGTATTGGAGGGCTTGGTCTATGCGGTGTGCCCCAATGTAGCATGAGATGATGGGGGTACCGAGATCCTTTCTCTTTCTTGGAATGGTGTGCTGCAGAATCGAGCTCACTTGCTCGATAAGTTTCACTTTCTTCGGGGTTCTTCCCGTAGTCCTTATTTTGAATGTGCAAAGATCCTTCAAAAACTTAGCATAAGAGGGGATTTACTTGACTGTATCAAGTAAAGGGATGTTGATCTTCACTTGCTTAAAGGTTTTAAGAATGTCCTCAGTGTGCTTCTTTCTTCTTTTCTCAGCAGAAGGCTCCTTAAGAGCCTCGAGAAATAGAGGAAGTTGGGACCCTGTATGGTCCATATCAACAGTATCATCAACTAGAATCACATGAATCATAGTATCAACCTTGCCTCTTGTTACAGTATCCTCAACCTGTATCTCAGTATCAATCTGCTCAACCTCAATATCACCTCTATCATCAACAAATGTATCACGGGGGTGCTCCAAAGTCCGGCCACTCCTCAACGTAGTCACCGCCTTCACATGCTCATGGGTAGTAGAAGAAGAGGTTTGTGGAGGTGGTTGTGGCTGTTGAGGTGGTGGAGGCCTTTGGTGAGGTGAATTGGGATTTTGAAGAATGAATTGTGGTTGCGGTTGTGGTAGTGGTTGTTGTTATTGTGGATGGGGGTGATATTGTGGAGGTGGTTGTTGGTATGTATGAGGTGGAGGTGGAGCATATTAATAGTTGAGAGGTGCTTGAGGAGGTGGTGGAGCATAGAGGTTCGATGGTGCTTGGTATTGTGGCGGAGCATATGTACTTGAAGTGCTCCCTTAGAAGGCACCAACATTATTCGGATTGGGCATCGGTTGAGAAGGCAATCTTCCTTCCTCCCTCCTTGCAAGGGAGAGGGAAATCTGATCCAACCTTTGCTCAAGAAGGTGGATGGACTGCCCATGTGAGTTCACATCCTTTTTCACTTCATCTAGGCTTCTTAGCCTTCCCATCACTTCGTCTTCAAACTTTGAACTATAACGTGGCTTTTGTTGCCCTTATCCTGGTCCATCCTCATTCTGGTGTTTCCAAGAGAAGTTCAGATGGTTTCTCCACTCGGGAGTGTAGGAGTTGGACATAGGGCCTTGGTTGTTGCGGCCACCAAAAGAGTGTAGAGCATTTACTTCCTCATCTACAGTCTCAATTGCCATTGTGGGTTGGCTAGAAGAGCCACCAGCTTGATTTTACATCATCTTCATCATGTCGGCCATCATCTTCATCATGTCCGGATCAGTAGCATTGCGAGTCAGAGCTACGGAGGAAGGTGGAGGAGTATAGCTCTGGCCGACATGCCCCCCTTTAGTAGAAGCATGGTGGCGAGAATTTTCAGCAAGGTGTTCAAACAATGACCATGATTCTTCAGGCGGCTTTGCCATGAAAGTGCCCCCACATGAAAAGTCCACGTTGTTCTGGCTTTTCTCTTCAAGCCCAATGTAGAATGCTTGAACGAGTTGCCACAAAAGTACCTCGTGGTGAGGGCAGTCACGAAGCAACTTCTGGAATCTCTCCCACACCTTGTGGAAGGGATCATTTTCCTTCTGAGCAAACGACGTGATGCACCTCCTCATGTAATACAGCTTAGCGATGGGGAAGAACTTCTTGAGGAACTCATTTTTGACGTCGTTCCACGAGACCAAATCCAGCTTGGACACGTACCACTCTTTAGCCTTCTCTTTGAGGGAGAAAGGAAAGAGTGTCCTTCTAATGGAATCGTCAGTGGTGGTGGGAGTGCGGAAGGTTGAACACGTCTCAAGGAACACATCAATGTGGTGGTAGGGGTTTTCATTCTCCATCCCAAAGTAGGTAGGTAGGAGTCCCATAAGTGCAGGCAGAATGGAGAATTTTTGACCGAGCATCTGGCCAACCAAGGTGGCGATGGGGGAGTTGTAGTTCCCCTGCATGAAGTACTCGTGGAGTGGGTAATGTGGCGGTGGAGGTTGAGCATCCGATTGTGGGTTATTTTCAGCCATCTCAGCTTCTCGGTGCTAATTGCGGCGAGCTTGGCGCCTCCTTCTACCAATCTCGGGGTCGTACACCACCAAGTCGGTGCAAGTAAAATGTGTGTTGCGCATGCACAACTGTCACATGTGCAAGGCACAAACAAACAACAAGAAACCAAGTTAGCAAACCAAGATGCGAAAGGAACACAAAGAATAAATAATAGCAATGGTGAGGGCAAAAGGAAAGGCTAAGCTACACTATCTAACTAGGCCGAGGGCCTCTATCCCTGACAATGGCGCCTGAAAACTTGGTACGGCCCCGCTAGTGGTGATTTTACACCCCACAAGGTCGGAGCGCACGGGATATGGGATCTTATATACTTTTGAAATTTATGTTATCCCTAACCGAGTCGATCACTAAGACTAAAACAGGTCGCCCGCAAGCGTACATGGTACTATTGTAGTATAGGTGATTGGAAAGATAAGGGGTCAAACCACAAAGATAGAGGGGGCACTAGAGTTAGGTAGTGTATGCTATGTTCCTAGTGTGGACATTAGGGTTTTAAAAGGTTTTGGTTGTTGATTAAGCTAATTGAACAAGTAAGAAATGCAAGATGGAAACTAAGTTATGGAAGAGCAAGCAAATTAGTGAACTAAGTTAACAAACTAACTAAGTAAGAGCAAGAAGAGCTACAGTACTCTAGCAAGGCAAGAAGCAATTAAGAACTAAACTAACCACTAGCAAGAGAAAGAGCTCAAGTTAACACTAAAGAGAAAAACTAAGCAATTAACTAGATTAAGAAAAAGTGACTAAACTAGACTAGCATGAACAAGCAAGCATAGCAAGATGGGTTTTAAGCAGTGGATTAGGGTAGGTGGCCCGTTTGGGGGATGTAACTTTGATATTAGTTGGGGGAGATCATTAAACATGCAAGGTTCTCATTTCATATCTAGATTACCAAACCAAACAACAAGGACAATGCCATTAGAATATACCCTATACTACTAGTAGAAGACTAGGGTTAGGTGTAATTCTAATGGGATTAGCCAAATCTAGGTTTCTAGGATAAGTGATAGTGAGAAATTGAGGGTTGAGGGTAGAACTGGGAGTAGAGATGAGGGTATTTGACCTCATGCCACTAGCCACTCTAGCCTTTAGAAGGCCCTAGGCAATTTCATCAATCTCACTTACACTAGCAACTTAGATCTCACACTCATTTGTAGGAGGAAGGGTGTGAATGTAGGAACAAAGGAGGCTAACTAGGGATCCACTATTTGGACCTAGGAGCCATTCCTAAGATTGCCACATACACTCCAATTCCTCCTAGAAGCTAAGTGTCATCAAACATCTCAAAGCAAGCAATTCATGTAAAAAGCACAAACCACATGTAATAAAATGGGAAATGAGATAGAAGTAAGAGGCAATCATCATAGATTCGAATTAAGTTCCTTACAAGCAACTTTCCCCCAACATGGTATCAAAGTCACATTTTAACCCCAAACAACCCACCACTAGGGGCATAGCTACACATAGTCAAAGAAATAAGAAAACAAAGGGGTAGAAGAAGGGAAAACACCATGAAGCTTGATGTAGAAGTCTCCTCCTTCACCTTCGGGCTGCTGTGGACGTCCTTCCTCCTCCAAGGGTGCAGGGGCGCATGAAGATGTGGGGGTTTATGGATGGAAACCTAGGAAACTAGGATTCCATGGTGTAATGAGGGTGGAAATGGTGGATGGTGAGCCAAAATGCAAAGGGTTTGCACTCAAAGCTCAAGGAAGGAGAATGGAGCTTGGAGCAGCTGTAGGGGCGTCTCACCTTCCTACACTAGCCGCCACCTATGTATATATAGGTGGTGGGGAGGCACTAGGGCAAGTAGGGGCAGTTTAGGCAATACAGTGTAAAGTAGGGTAGGGTTGGTGGATCACCACATTCGTGTTGGTGTGCCACGTCCATGGTGAGGGTAGTAGGAAACGGTCGTGGGGTGGTAGAACGGTCGTGGTATGGAGGGAGTGGTGAAAAGCCAAGTATGGTGGTGGCCACGGTCGTGGTGGGTGAGAGGCACCACTGCCGTGTTGGGTAACATGACTGTTTCGGAGGAGGGCGATGTGGTCGTGGCGCAACAACACAGGCGTTTTGTTTTTCAGAGGCCATGGTCGTGGCAATTTGGGGTGACAACCTGTTGAATATGGAACTTTGGTCATTAATTCCCACGACCGTGGCGGTTGCCCACGATCATTTTCTCTTCTTCTGACCACGACCGTGCTGATGGCCACGACCGTGGTGTCTTCAATGGCCATAGTCGTGGAAGGAGGCCACGACCGTGGGATTCTTTGGGAAAACCCTATTGAAGAGGGCACTTCTTTGCTAAAAAACACACGACCGTGGTGTTGTGGCCACGACCGTGGTGAGGCTTGCATTACTTGATTTCACTTCAAATTTCATTATTCTTGAATGTCTTTGCTTGGGGACGACTCTTGGCCATTAGAGGTAGGTTGAGGGAGACTTTGGGGCCTTCTTTGGGTCCCTCCATGAGTGGGGGAACCCTAGAACTCCTTATTTCTCTCTCGTCCATCTAAGCATGGTCCAAGTACCTGAAAACAGTCCAAAGAACATCCATAAGCGTATTTGTAATGATAAGCATATTAGGGGTAAAGGTTTGTAATCTAACATGTTTAGATGTGATTTCAATACAAAAATGGCATAGGATGGAGCCCTAAAATAGGGCTGCATCAGTCTCTCTTGGGCCTTGGGTTGAACCATGCCAAAAAGATAACATTATTTATTACATTAATTATAATTTTGTAATTGACTTATCAATTAATGACTTTATATTTATATATTCATTCCACCAAAATTTAGGATATTACAAAATGCTACCGACATATTCTGGAAAACTGAATACACGTTATAACTGACTAGTGATATTAAGTGTTCAAGAACAATAGGTGGTACACAATCATCACTAAATCTGAAACCCTATACCCTAAATGATAGAACCTAATATTTAAACCACAATCCCTTTATTCTATTGACCTAGAAGCCCATCCCAGAGTTACACATTAGGAGTAAATCTTGGATAGTCCCCAGTTTGGGATTGTTCTTGAACAATTAACCTCACTTAAGATGTAAATATATAATGTTTATTCGTTTTCAAGTTGTTTTGTTAACACTTCCCCACTTGTTCTCTAAGTACATGTGTAGGTGGATATTTTCCCATTTACATCTGTGTACCTAAAAAATTATGGGTAAACTGCCGAAATATTCTTGAAAACTAAGTACACATTACATGCTTACTTAGAAGCTTAGATGCTCATATATTAGATAGGTGGTACACATTCATTATTGAGACCTAAACTCAAATCCCTAAATCCTAAAACCTAATATCTAAAACCTAAACTTAAATCCTAATCCATCAACCATAAACCTTAAACACTAAATAGTAAACGCTAAACCCTTATTTAATTCAAACATATGTAATTTTAAATTCGACTTAGCTAACACCTAATTGAATACTCATTTTCCCTATGATCATAGAATGGATTTATCATGGATTTCCATTCCTAATCACTGCAATCCAAAGTTAATTATGGGTCTTCATCAGTTTATAAGATTTGTGGGGGAACATAGGAAATGATATGGAATCGATTCTATTATCCATGTAGGAATTGCAGTAAGAATAGACTTGTAAATGGATATTCGGAATCCGCATATTCAATCCATATTCAAGTCCAAAATTTTGAGAAAAATACGACATCCACATAATCTGGATTGGATTTAGGATATCAAATTTCAGATCCGATAATTTTGGATAGGAAATCAGATATGGTTGTATCCGCTCTGAAAAATCCAAATCTGAAAAATATATACATATATTAATAAGTATATATTATCTATATACAAAATATTAAAATACATATATTTATCATACATATTCATATTAATATCAATATTTCTATATATAATATATTTATTATCAATAAATATATGATTTTTGGTTCAAATTGGATATTTATATGAATTTAGATATTATTCATTTGGATCGGATTCAAATATTATTACATGATATCCGTCAGATATCGGATCGAATATTGAATCAGATTTTTTTTCACAGGTCAAAGTAAGAACTTGAAAGTCAACACCACTGATGAAATTAAAAGTCATGTCATGTGCAATGGGATTCTATAGGGCTATAAATAATGTTATATTCATGGAGAGATTCCTACTATGCATTTAGTAGATGTTGGTAGTGGTACTTGTGTTGAAGGAGAAATGTCAGCGATGTTGATGTGAATGAACTAATTCTGATAGATATGGTTGATGTAATGATATATAATTGTGAGGCATATCTTATTGATCCACCTTCCTTATTAGAAATATTGTGCATTATGCAGAGAGAGAGTTATTTGTACGTTGTAGTAAGTTTATGAATCTAAACACTATAATGAGATTGAATACTTTGAAGGAAAATAATAGAAGGAGCTACAAAAGCTTCATGTCTTTGTTGTCTTTGTTAAAAGGAATTCTTTCTAAAGGCAACAAACTTCCAATCTCAACATAAGAAACAAAGAAGATGTTGTTTCATATGGGAATGGAGGCTACAAAGATACACGAATGCTCAAATGACTTTGTGTTATTAGACTATATCGATTTGAAAGATTGTCCAAAATGTGGGTGTCAAGGTACAAAATGACGTCTTCAAGTAAGGCCAATAATGTGTCTCCTGCCGATGTAATGTGGTATCTACCTATAATAACATGATTTCAATGCTTGTTTGCCAATATCATAGATGTGCATAATTTATCTTGGCAAGTAGAGGTAAAGAAAAACAATTATGGGATCCTACAACATTCATCTGATTCCCCACAATGGAAGAAAATTGATTTATTGTAAACAATTTGGTGAATAAGTCAAGAATCTAAAAGTTAGGCTTTGTATAGACAAGATGAATCCATATGGAGAATTAAGAACCCAACACAACACTCATACTATTTTAATTCTTCTATACAATATTCCTCCTTGGTTGTGTATGAAAAATAACTATGTCATATTGTCCTTGTTGATTATCGGGCCCCAAGAAACCTGGCAATGATATTGATGTTTTCCTTAGACCTCTAATTGATGATTTAAAGAAACTCTAGGGAGATGGTGTGATGACCTCTGATGCTTCATGAAGAAAGACATTTCGTTTGTGTGGTATGTTCTTTATCACGATTAATGACTTTCTACCATATAGTTAACATGTTTGGATACATCGTATAAGAACCTAAAGAATTCCCTATATGTGAGGAAAACACGATTCAATATGACTGAAATATGGTTGCAAGACTATATATCTTGGTCATCGAAGTTTTCGTCAAAAAATGCATCCTTACCGAAGGTTGTACAAAGCATTCAATGACTTCATTGAGGAAAGGAGTGCCCCTAAACCTATATGAGGGGAGGATGTTTATAATAGAGTAAAAGTCATTGTCAATTCATTTGGTAAGAGATCACAATGTACTATTCCCATAGGTGATTTTTTTTCAAGAAGAGGTAAATATTATGGGATCTTCCTTATTGGCATTCTTCGACAGTTAGACATTGTATTGATGTCAGCATGTTGAAAAAATGTTTCTGATAGCGTCATTGGTACTATGTTGAATATACCAGGTAAGATTAAAGATGGTATTAAATCCTGAATGGACCTATGTGAACTGATTATAAGGAAATAACTAACAACGGAAGTTATCCTTGATGAAAAACATATTTACTTCCTTCTTGTTATGCATACCACAAGGGTATTCTTCCATAATCCTTGTATTAGTATCAATTTGGTTTATATGGCTACTCAAGATCATAATGGTTGTGTTAGGGGTGTTGGATCTTGTGTTGGGATACAATCTTTTTTTTGGAACATCAAATCAAAAGCACAGATATATCAAGAAAGGTGGATTATCACATGATGATGTAGATGACATAGTAGCAAAGAGAATAGAAGATGCGATGATACAGTTTCATGCCTCTAAGTCTCAATATCCTCAAACAAAACATGTGCGGCACCACTCTTATGACAACGTGGTTGGGAGTACTCCCATGGACCCTCCTTAGGTAGAACATGTACCATGCCACTCTTACAAGGTGATTGAGAGTAATACCATTGACCGTCCAGACACACCAGGTGTAAGTTTTTCTGTGATGTGATAGTCTTCCCAATGAATTTATAATATGTTGTGTTTGATTATATATAACACTATATATAAAATTGTATATGTTGAAAAAATTCCACCATGAACTAAAATAACCTACCCTCTATGGCAAGGAACTCAATAAGGTTTTTCCACACCTTACAAGTGACAAGGTTCATAGTGATCCAATGCCCAAAAATGCACTTTGCATGATTATCCAACTTGTCTATCCACAATGGAGAGACACACCACTGCCATTTGGCCACCCCAAGAACAACACCATAGAAGAAGCAGAAGGTGATGTGGTTGTCTGGTCCAAATCCAGGGTTCTTTATGAGAATGTATGATAAATTTACATTGCATTTATATTTTTGGTTCTTTTCTTTTTGTGTATATAATTGGAAACTGATATTAGAATACATACATACCATAGTACCTAAGAAGTGTTGCGAAATATGGTGTGAAAATAGTAATAAAAAAATCTTGCCATATTCCCCATAACCAATAGATCACACTACTAACTATGAAATGGGAAGGAGGGTGCAAGGAACATACTTTGTCTTGGACAAAGTCCAGCCACAATCCTTACAGAGTTGTGCTTCTTTCTCAAGTAGCACCTAGACAATAGTTGGTGGCGGCTTCTTGGTGTAGCACCACAGACGGTCATTGATGACATCCTCCTAGCATAGTGGTGACAACCTCCATGCCGCTATGTATTCCATACAAACCACCGATAACTCCAACCGCACTTCCAGAGATGGTGGGAAGGAGTTGTCCCTACGTGTTGCAATGTGCTAGCATCGACTTTTCTCCCCTTGGGTATCTCTCCCTTTTATGAGTAAGATGCATCTGGATCTGACGTTACCACACTGGGAGATGAGGAGTCTTGTCATGCAAGAGTGTCGAGAGCCTTGGCTGCCACATCTTATATAGGAGCAAATGGGCTAGGGTTTCACAAACTCTGGGGGTACAAAGGGTCAGATCTCATGGTTTGATGGCAGATGTGAACCACCAGTTGATCGACTAGAATATCCAGTCGGTAGATTGGCTCACCAGTTGGTCGATTGGAGCATCAAATTGATTGATTGGCTTTCTGTACTATTCACAAACATATTGTCTTTTAATTGTATGATTAAGGCCCATCATTATGTTAACATCAATCACGTGACCCAATCCTAATGGTCATCCATTCAGTTGACTGGACTATTCAATCGATCGATTGGAGACTCCAGACGCTCAGCTGCACACTCCAGTCAATCAACTGACAACCAATGTTGTTTAAGTTGATTACCTAATCATTTTTGTAACCAAGTGAAACCATATCCATGACTAAACTCGTATTCCAAGTGAATCATATGCATGTGACCCTATAGATTTTGAATTACTTTAGCAGTGAATGTCCATAAGGAGATTATGAGATCTGAAGCAACGAACAGTATATAGAAACACTTCATTGCTACCCAAGTAATTGGAAAGTTAGAGATCAAATATAACCTATATATGTGATCATTGGTATCATGATTGTATAGTTACTTTGTCTCAAATATCCAAATTGAATGTGAGGCATAGAGCCATCATACTCTTCATACTCAATTTATGTTTCCTGAACTACATTAGATTGTTGAGATACATGTGAGCTCAATATCATATGTTGACTCATGTGAGAAGGGTCATGCATTTCTCAGTTTTGCTTATCAAGTGGCCAGGATATCAACTCCAGAAGGAGGGATAAATCTCATCTAAATCACTCATAGTCAATCCCCATGTGTCACAATGTACCTGATAACCACCTTTATGGCAACCCTTATTCAAGGTCACATTGGTTGGTGTCAAAGTTCATCGAACAACATTCGATGAGTGTAGTGACTTTAGGTCTAAGAACCACAATCACCACTATCACTTTGTGAGTTGATTCTAACTACCACTCAAGGGTTCCATGTGTCACTCACAAGGTGGTTTTTTCCAGTACGCTGTACTTTAACAAGTGCCTATGTGTTTGACTTGATATTTAATATCATGACTAATGGCACTTTGTTATCAGTCAAAACACATTCTAGTTATATGTATTATTGTTGTACATTTTGCTTCCATAATAATATTTGATTAGGGACATAAAAAGAATATATGCACTATTATCATACATATGATATCATTGTTCAGGTCCTTAACCTAAAGACATATGTCATCGATTAACATCATTCATTAGACATCTATCATGCTATATCATTATCTCTTAATAGAACAAAAATACACATAATAGCCTTGATTATCATCAAATTAAGTACACAATGCCACATTATAATCAACATATGACTAGATCTCTAGGCATACATACCAACAGACTTTCACTTGCACTTAGATCCAATCATCCATGAATATAACTCAAACTGATCTAACATGATTGTCATGTTTCTTCTGTGGAAGTGGTTTTGTCAATGGTTAATCAACATGGCTTTTAGTTGGTACTCTACAAATCTTCACATCTCCTCACTGTATGATCTCTTGTATGAGATGGAAGCACCAAAGTATATGCTTGGAATGCTAATGCGATCTAGGTTCCTTATCCTATGCAATAAATCCATTATTGTCACAATACAACTCTACTTCATTGCTAATGCTTGTAACTGCTCCAAGTTCACTGATGAACTTCATAATCCAAACAACTTCCTTTACTGCACTTGAGGAAGCAATGCACTTAGATTTTATTGTAGAATCAACATATGTCTCTTGCTTGGAAATTCTCCAACTCACAGCTCTATTGTTAAGTCAAAACACAAATCCATATTGTGATCGATAATCATCTGTGTTAGTTTGGAATCTTGCATTGGTGTAACCCTTTTACACCCAACTCTTACTCACATCCATAAACAAGGAACTGATCGTTAGTCCTTCTCAAGCACTTAAGGATGTTCTTTACGACAGTCCAACGAATTTGACCAAAATTTTTCTGATACATGTTCATCTTTCTCAAATCATAAAAGACATCAGGATGAGTACATAACATTGCATAGATGATAGATCCAAGAGTGGATACATATGACATTTCACTCATGAGTTCCCTTTCTTCACAAAAACTAGGACATTGGACTCTAGAGAGCCTAATTCCATGGGACATGGGCAAATTTCCTATCTTTGAGTCCTGCATGCTGAACCTCTTTAGCACTTTGCCAATGTATATACTCTGGCTTAGGCCAAGAAACCATTTAGATCTATCTTTGTAGTTCTTAATTCCTAATACATAGGATGCTTTGCATAAATACTTCACAAAGAAGGTATTTACCAGCCAGGTTTTTACAATTTGTAGGGTAAGGATGCCATTTCCCATCAATAGTATGTCATGTAAATAGAATATGAGAATAGAATTATGCTCCCACTAACCTTCTTGTAAAAAACATGGTTCATTTTCATTTTGACTAAAGCCAAACTCTTTGACCGCCTTGTCAAATCAAAAATTCCAACTCCAAGATGCTTGCTTCAATCAATAGATTGATCTTTGTAGATTACAAACTTTACTTGCATTATTTGGAATATAGAACCTTCAAGCTATGTCATCTACACATCCTCAAGAAGATTCCCATTAAGAAATGTAGTTTTAACATACATCTGCCAAATATCATAGTTGTAATAAGCTACAATGGCAAGCATGATCTTGATGGATTTAACCATAATGATTAAAGAAAACGTTTTGTCATAGTCAACACCTTGAACTTGTTTGAAACCCTTTGTAACCAACCAACCTTTATAGTTTTGTACATTACCATCCATGTCAGTCGTTTCCTTGAAGACCCACTTGCACCTATGGGTTTTACCCCTTCAAGTGGATCCACCAAGGTTCATACCTTGTTGCCATACATGTATTCCATCTCAGATCTCATGGCCTCAAGTCATTTCTCATAATCTAGTACCTCAATAGCTTCTAGGTAGGTTTTTGGCTCATCATTTATGATCAACTCATCACCTTCTCAAGTCACAAGATATTCAAATCTTTCAGGCTCAAGGTGTGTCCTACTAGATCTATGTGGTTCATGTGCTACATAAGGAACTTGAGATTTGGCACTCTATAGGTTCAATGTTTTCTTGTTGGTCATGAACCTCTTTGAGTTCTAATTTCATCACACTTATTCCTTTGGAAATAAATTCCTTTTTAAGAAATACAACTGTCCTGGAAACAAATACATTGTTATTAGATAGAATACAAAAGTAGTATCCTTGATAAATAAAATTAGATTTATCTTATTTGGGTGTAAGATTTTCAGGAAACTATTTTCTCACATAAGCTTCACATCCCCAAATCTTCATAAAAGACACATTGGGACATTTTCCATGCCATATCTCATGTGGTGTCTTTTGAACCAGTTTAGATAGTACATGGTTTAGTGTAAATGATGCAGTCTGTAGAGCATGTCCCCAGCATATTTAACAAGATACTATTCCTTCTTTATGATAGACCATTACATTGTGGTGTTCCAAGTGGAGTCTATTGTGATACAATACTACAGTCTCACAGAAGGTTCTCAAACTCTTAGCTTAAGTATTCTCCACCTCAAACAGATCAAAATATTTTAATTATTTTACCAAGTTGGTTCTATACTTCATTTGTGAACTCCTTCAACTTTTCAAGGGATTCCGACTTGTATTTCATTAAATACACATAACTATATCTACTAAGATCATCAGTTAATGCGATTAAGTACTAGTAACCACCTTTAGAATTTGTTCTAAAAGGTCCACATATATAAATATGTACGAGTCCCAGTAAATCACTCGTTCTCTTACTGTTAGCAATGAAAGGAGCCTTTGTCATCTTGCCCAACAAACAAGACTCACATGTCTCTATTGAATCCAAATCAAAAGAGTCCAGATGACAATCTTTATGGAGTCTAGAAATGTGTTTCTCATTTATGTGTCCTAGATGACAATGAAAAATGTATGTTTTGTTTGAGTTATCGAGTTTTAGTCTCTTGGTAATGATGTTTTATATACTTTTCTCAAGATCTAACAAGTATAGACCATAAGACATAGGGGTATTTCCATAAAATATCTCAACACATCAACTATTTAATACATGAAGTTCGAATCGACTCTTGTCCAAACAAGATACATATATGATGTTCCTATTAATGACAAGTACATTATAACAATTTTCTAACTCTACTACAAGCCCATTGGGTAGCGATAAATTATAGGTTCCAACCAAAGTGGCAACAACTCTCACTTCATTTGCGACACATAGTTCTGCCTCACCTTTTCATTAAAGGTTTACTTCTTTTTAGATCCTATATATTTGAGAAAATGAGAGATTCACATCTGGTATCCAGTACCCAATATTAAGAAGTAGACACATTTATCTCAATAATGTGTATTCATGAAGTAGAGATCTAGATGCCATGCTTCTTCTTCCACAATTCTTTTATGTGAAAAGGACAAATTCCGTTTATACTTACCCTTCTCCTCATCTTGAGTGCAGAAGAATTGGGTTTCAAATTAGCCTCAAAACATCTCTAGGTTTTTCCTTCATCCTTGGATTCACTTTCTGTAATCACCATCAGGGATTCAAGTTTGTCCTTCTTCATTCTTGCTCTGACATTTTTGAACATGCCAAGCAATTCAGACAGTGGTTTAGCCAAGTTGTTCATGTAATAACATTTGATGAATTGTCATATGATTTAGGCAACGATTGTAGAATCATTTTTGTGGCCAACTCTTAGCCAAAAGGAAATCTCAATCTTTCTAGGACTGCCCAATTATCTTGGGAACATGAGGCCCTACTGGATCTATCGATTTGCACTCAAACAATGCCTTAGAGATATTATACCTTTCCTTCTTTGCATGATTCTTAAGATGTGTTATCATGTCAAGGATGTTCATGGTTTCATTCTATTTATGCAGCTCCATCATAGAGGCGTGCACTACTACATTTTCGGTCTCTAACGTTGCTTTCGATAGCGTCACTTATATTAGAAAAACCAACCTAAAAAGCTAAAACTGAAGCAACAAGTCATTAGGAAAATGTCCGGGTACTGCTTATAGCTTCAAGGTCGGTTATTTAGAGATAATTGATGCTTAAAAAGACTCACGAAATCATAATTTCATGGCACACAAAAACATAGCATCAATTTTTTAGAAAACTTACCCAACATGTTTCCCGCGGAGAAAACTGGCTTCATTTTGCCTTTGCGCGTCGAGCTATAGGGTCATTTTTTTTTAAATAACCGTCCTTAGAAGTTGTCAAGAAAATTCAGGTACCGCTTATATCTGTTGGGTTGGTTTTTCCAAATAACTGACCTTGCAGGACCCATCTAGGGTCGGTTTTTTAAAATAACCTTCCTTAGAAGTTGCCTATTGGGTCGGTTTTTCTAAAAAATCGTCCTTAGAAGTAGGAGACCTCTTGGGTCGGTTTTCTTTGATAACCGACCTTAGAAATAGACCCTATTAACTGACCTTAGAAGTAGACCCTATTGGGTCGGTTTATCAACATAACCGTCCTTAGAACTTGCCTTTTTTAAGTTGGGTGGGGTAAGACCTTTTGGGTCAGTTTTCCCAATTAACCGACCTTAGAGACTTGACCTCTAGGGTCAGTATTTTTCTAATAACCGCCCTTAGAGGTGTCTGTTCAGACATCGCTTACCTGTTGGATCAGTTTTTTGCAAATAACCGACCCTATAGGTCTGGCGGAAATATCAAAGACGATTCGGGTGTCATTTCCTCCATTCTCACTGCCGAGACATGCTTCTTCTTTCTCTCCCACATCGCCGAAGCTTCTCCTTACCAAGAGAGCTCATTGCGCCACCAAAGCCTTTCCCAAGAGAGCTCGTCGTCATGTTCGAATAGGGATCGTGGTTTCCGAAGAAGGTCGCCGCCTCTCCACACTTCCACGAAGGTCGTCGCCTCTCCACGCTTCCACGAAGGTCGTTGCCTCTTCGCGAAGGTCATCGCATCATCCACGAAGGTCGCCGTCGTTTCCAAGTAAGGCCGCCGCCTCGTTCCCGAGCTCGTTACACGAAGACCTCGTTGCCGAGCTCGTTCTCCGGTCGTGGATTCTGAGGAGCCCTTGCTACTGCGCCCCCACCTCCACGGTGAAGTTGTCGCCCCAAAATAGCAAAGGTAATGGTTTTGTTTTGCCCTAAAATTATTGTGTGGCTGCCGATTTCACTCTTGGTCTCTTGGTTTGTCCATATCGTTCACTACAGTCATCTTATACTTTCTTGCAGTAGTTATGACATTGCTCGATGGTCATCTTCTTTCTCTTCCTCCTGCGCGACTTCCACTACCACAATCTACTCTCATTTTCATCTCAGCGGCTCAGGTTAGTTACATTTATTTTTCTATTTTATGTGACTTGTAACTCAACCAGTAATAAAAATATGTTTTCATATCTACATTTTATTATCATTCACATGTAAATTTTTATAAATTCTAGAAATTAATATGAGATTATACATGTGTATTCCTAGATTTACACTTTAGGGTTTATGGGTGAGATCATCAATGCATGATGTTTAACTTAATATATAAATATGAAAATAAGACTTAAGTTAAGTTCTTAGTAAAACAAGAGCCCATATTTTATGTCATTTCACTCCAATTATACTAGCAACATCATGGATTCATAAGGCCTTTGAGTACTTCCCATTAGAAGAGTTTGTAAGGGTGCTCAAGATTAGCTAGCCCTTTTTTATACGTGAGGGACCTCAAGGCCAACGCCAAGAGTTGACCCTATTTCAACATTGTATAGTGGAGTTCCAATTTATGTTTGCAAGTTATAAAACAACTACGAGGCAAACATCAAGTACAATACTAGGTTACTACATGGAAACAGTTGAGCAAATAATCAAGCATACATACATATCAGTTTGCAAGCAATAAATCCATAATCATATAACTATTTAAAGCCCGTATCTAATTTTAGAGATTTCATAACCTATCCTTTACTATCTAGATTCAAGCAACACCTGGTAAAACATAAGATTGCATACATACATTAGATTCTCATCTTTAACCAAATTAGATTCATTTTAGGGTTTGGACAAGTTAGGTTCCAAGTTGCTTATTAGTGCATTTGATGATCTTACATTGATCTAGGTTCTATTGTCCATGTAGAAATTGTGGTAACAATTTGAAAATTGATACTGTTGAGGAAATTAAGAATCATGTCATATGCAGTGGGATCATACAAGGTTATAATGAATGGTATTGGCATGGAGAGAAATGGATTCAGGATGATCTGATTCATGATATAGATAATGATGATAATGTCAATGAACCGATTCAGGATGACCCAATTCAGGATGATATGGTTGATGAGATGCTACGTAGATGCCGAGACAATGTCATTGATCCACCTTATTTATTTACAAACATTGTCCATGATGCTGAAAAACCATTATATAAGGGTTGTACTAAGTTCATGAGGTTGAGTGTTGTGATGCGATTATATAGTCTTAAAGCTCAAAATCAGTGGAGCGATAAGAGTTTTACTTCACTGTTGTCTTTGTTAAAGGAAATTCTTCCTGAAGGCAACGAGCTTCCAATTTCAACATATCAAGAAAAGAAAATAATGTGCCCAATGGGAATGGGGGCTAAGAAGCTTCATGCATGTCCAAATGATTGTGTGTTATTTCAGAAGGACTATAGTGATTTGATAAATTGTCCAAAATGTGGTGCGTCAAGGTACAAGACCACAAATTCAGCTAAGGCTAAAAATGTCTCTCCTGCCAAGGTGATGTGGTATCTACCAATAATACCACGATTTCAACGCTTATTTGCTAATACAGAAGATGCACAAAATTTGTCTTGGCATGGGGAGTTAAATTCCAATGATGATGGCATCCTACAACATGCATCTGATTCACCACAATGGAAGAAAATTGATTTATTATACCCTCAATTTGGTAAAGAAACAATAAACTTAAGACTTAGACTCTGTACAGATGGAATGAATCCCTATGGTACATTAAGCAGCCAATATAGCACGTGGCATGTTATGATTGTTATATACAATCTTCCTCCTTGGTTGTGTATGAAAAATAAGTATGTCATGTTGTCAATATTGATATCAAGGCCCAAGCAACTTGGAAATGATATTGATGTTTACCTTCAACCTCTAATTAATGACCTAATGAAACTATGGGTCGAAGGTGTTATGACATATGATGCTTCACGTGAAGAAATCTTTACTTTGACAAGCGGCATTGCCCTTCTTCACTCACATGAGATTGCTGAATCGGGCTTGCACCCATTGTCCAAGATTCCGTAAAAGGATCTACTAAATTCATCGAGTGAATAGAACTTATGTTGTTTTGCATGATTAATGACTTTCCCGCTTATGGAAATTTGTCTGGATATAGCATAAAGGATACAAAGCATGTCCTATTTGTGAGGAGAATACTGATTCGATTCGACTGAAACATGGTGGTAAAACCGTATATCTTAGACATCAGCGATTTCTCCCACCAGTGCATCCTTATCGAAGGCAACACAAAACCTTTAATGGCTCAACTGAGGAACGAAGTGCTCCTAAACCTATATCAGGAAATGTTGTATATGATAGGGTGAAACATATTGTTAATGAATTTGAAAAGAGTTCAAGTAGTCATACTCTCGCATGTGACAAATCTCTATACAAGAAGAGGTCAATATTCTGGGATCTTGCTTATTGGAGATTTTTGGCAATCAGACACTGTATTGATGTCATGCATGTTGAGAAAAATGTTTATGATAGCATCATTGGTATGCTATTGAACATACCAGGAAAGACTAAAGATGGTATCAAATCTAGAAAAGATATAGAATTAATGGGTATAAGAAAGAATTATCAGTGGAGATCAGGGGTCGCCGCACATATTTACCACCAACTTGTTACACTTGTCGGGTTTTTGGAGAAGGCAGAGAAGCAGCGGAAACAAAAAAAATTTCTCCCCAAACCCGGAACAAAAGGAATCGCGTCAACATCTATATAATAGGAAAGATGGTTTGTGAATCATACCTTGTCCCGAGGCTTGCTCGGCGACAATACCACGCGCCTTGTGCGGTCTTCACCTCCGGTCTTAGACGGTGTCTGTGCAGCTCCTGGTCGCACCGGGACTGAAGACTCCTCCTCCTACCGGACTGTCGGATGACAGTTGTCCTCCTGAGCGTCAGTGACCTCCCGCCTCTGAAGTAGTCCACACGGACCACCCGGAACTCCACTCTCCTTGTCCCACAAGGAAGTGGAAGGAGTCGCACCCTCCTGTTAACGTACTAGTCGCCAACACACTCTCCTGCTGTCAATTGCAACTGCAGTTGTCCTTCCCTTGCTGCACCTCCCTTTGCGGGAAGCACTTGCTCGGGCTCTCTCTCGGTTACCAAAACCAGAGAGAACGACAACTTTGCAGAGCAATCAACTTGCACTGAGTTGTACTCTGAGAAGCCCCCAATACCCCTATATATATAGGCAGGTCATGGGACAGGGTTCTCTGTGCCCGGCAATACGAGACTAAAGCAGGAGTAGAAGGGTTCAGGATTTTCCACCAAAAAGCAATCATCTCGCAACCTGAAATGATCGGTTCACAACTGAAACGATCGGTTCGGCCATTGAGCCGATCAGTTGGACCTGATCCGATCGTTTGGGGCACCCCAACCGATCGGTTGGTGCCCTGAACCGATCGGTTCATAGTCCTAATCCGGCTCAAAAAGACTTTCCTTGTTTCGTTCCCAATTGGTATCGAATACCAATGTTATTCCCAATCAAATTGGGCAATTTGAAACCAAAGGAAAATTCTTGCCGACATGACTTTTCCCAACTGGTCGGTTGCACCAGTTGATCCGATCGGTTCAACCCTTGAACCGGTCGTTTCAACCTGGGTATAAGCCGATCGTCCTGGACACTCCAGCCGACCGGTTCATCACATGAACCGATCGGTTGGGAGCACAGGTTGGGCAAAAAATCAATCAATTGCGATTTCAATCAATCTGATACTCCAATCAATGCGTCCAACACCTTGAACCATACGATATTGAGCCATCGACTGATTGAGTGTTTAATTGAACTACTAAACTCCTTTAGTAATCAATCTAAACATTGCTTTGTGGACAAAACTCCTCTTCCAGGTTAAATCCTATGTGTGTGACCCTGCAGGTCCATTTCACGTTGGCAGTGAAAGTCCATAACACTTATGACTTCACAAGCAAAGAGCGGTGCCTAGTCACACATCATTGCTACCCAAGTGAAAGTAGAAAGTTGGAGAACAACTTTCATCCTACAATCCGTGAATGGTGTTATAGTGAATGTATAATTCCTTTGTCACTGATATCCAGAATGAACTCGAGGCATGGAACAGTCATCCTGTCAATGTTCATTCATTTCCTTGATCTCAGAGTAGACCGAGTGAGATGTGTATGACATCAATATCACATATTGATTCACACGTGCATGCGCATGCCTTTCTCAATCCTACTCATCAAGTGGCCAAGGATATCAAACTCCCTCAGGAGGGACAAATCCCATATCTATCACTCACCCCTCAAAAGCTCCATGTGTCAAAGCCACCCAATCATCACCTTTATAACAACCCATGTTTCAGGACTGTGTTTGATGATGTCAAAGTGTACCCAACGACATGTGTTGAGTGCAGTGATTTCAGGTCTAAGAATCACACTCACCACCATCATTGTGAGAGCTGACTGTGACTGCCATGTCATGGTTCCATGTGTCACTTTCATGGTGGGTCTGTCCGGTACCTTGTTCTCTAACAAGTACCTATGTGCTTGGTTTGATATCACTATATCATGGCTAATGAGATTCTGTCATCAACCAACACACAATCTAGTCTTTAGTGTTATTGATGTCTATGGTTATTTCCACAATAACAACCGACTAGGGACTATACAAGAATGTATACTCTTAACATCCATATGATCTCATCGTTTAGGTCATGAACCTAAAAGCATATGTCATTGAGTAAAACAATCTTTAGACATCTATCATGTTACACCGTCATCTCAGAAACAGTTTAAAGATATAGATTGGAAATTTCCTTTATTATTATTCAAATCATTTACAAAGTATCCCATTACAATCATCATATGACTTGCTCTATGGGCATACATACCAACAGACTCCCACTTGCACTTAGAGCCAGTCACCAAGGAAACGCAGTCCTTGTGACCTAGCATGACCATCATGCTTCTGCTGAGAAAGGGCCTTAGTCAGTGGATCAGCTATGTTGTCTTCAGTTGGTACTTTGCAAATCTTCACATCTCCTCGCTGTACGATCTCTCGTATGAGATGGAAGCGCCGCAGTATGTGCTTGGACCGCTGATGTGATCTGGGCTCCTTAGCTTGTGCAATAGCTCCATTATTGTCACAATAAAGCTCAATTGCATCACAGCTACTGGGAACTACACCAAGTTCAGAAATGAACTTCCCGATCCACACAACCTCCTTTGCTGCATGCGAAGCAGCAATATACTCGGCCTCTGTAGTAGAATCGGCAACTATTTCTTGCTTGGAACTCTTCCAGCTCACAACTCCATTATTAAGGCAAAACACAAATCCTGACTGCGATCTGTAATCATCTTTATCGGTTTGGAAGCTTGCATTGGTGTAACCCTTTACAACCAGCTCTTCCTCACCGCCGTACACAGGAAACTGATCCTTAGTCCTTCACAAGTACTTGAGGATGTTCTTCATGGCTGTCCAGTGAGCATCCTCGGGATCTGACTGGTACCTGCTCGTCATGCTGAGAGCATACGAGACATCTGGGTGTGTGCACAACATAGCGTACATGATGGATCCGATGGCTGATGCATATGGGATCCCATTCATACGCTCCCTCTCTTCACAAGATTGGGGACATTGAGCTTTAGAGATGGTAACTCCATGTAGCATAGGGACGTTGCCTCTCTTTGAGTTCTCCATGCTGAACCGCTTCAGCACCTTGTCAATGTACGTGCTCTGACTTAGTCCGAGAAGCCTTCTAGATCTATCTCTATAGATCTTAATTCCTAGAATATAGGATGCTTCTCCTAAGTCCTTCATTGAGAAAGTTTTCCCAAGCCAAATCTTTACCTTCTCTAAGGCTAAGACATCATTCCCCATCAAAAGTATGTCATCCACATACAATATGAGGAATGTGGTCGAGCTCCCACTAACCTTCTTGTACACACAAGGTTCATCTTCATTTTGAATAAAGCCAAACACTTTGACTTCTTCATCAAATCAAAGATTCCAACTCCGAGATGCTTGCTTCAATCCATAGATTGACCTTTGCAGTTTACAGACTTTATTGGCATTCTTTGGATCTACAAAACCTTCAGGCTGTGTCATGTACACATCCTCATGAATATTCCCGTTAAGGAATGCGGTTTTAACATCCATCTGCCAAATCTCATAGTCATAGTAGGCTGCAATAGCAAGCATGATCCTGATGGACTTAATCATGGCAACTGGAGAAAAGGTTTCGTCATAGTCAACACCTTGAATTTGTCGAAAACCCTTTGCAACCAATCTACCTTTATAAGTTTGTACATTGCCATCCATGTCGGTCTTTTTCTTGAAGACCCACTTGCACCCTATGGGTTTTACCCCTTCGGGTGGTTCCACCAAAGTCCATACTTTGTTGGAGTACATGGATTCCATCTCGGATCTCATGACTTCTAGCCATTTCTCAGAATCTGGTCCCTCCATAGCCTCTACGTAGGTAGTTGGATCATCATCTATGATCAACTCTCCACCTTCCTGAGTTATAAGGTATCCAAACCTCTCAGGTTCAAGGCGAGTCCTACTAGATCTACGAGGTCCTTGTGTTACCTGAGGAGACTGAGATTCCACAACACCTTATGAATCTACATTTTCCTCTGGTACATCTACCGGTTCAATGTTTTCTTGTTGGGCTTGAACCTCTTCAAGCTCTATATTCCTCCCACTGCTTCCTTTGGAAATAAATTCCTTCTCTAGGAACACAGCTGTCCTGGCAACAAACACTTTGTTGTCAGTAGGGTGGTATAAGTAATATCCCCTCGTTTCCTTGGGGTATCCAACAAAATAACATTTATCGGATTTGGGTCCAAGCTTATCAGGAAATGCTTTCTTGACGTAAGCTTCACAGCCCCAAATCTTCAGAAAAGACAAATCGGGACGCTTCCCGTACCATATCTCATATGGTGTCTTTTGAACCGATTTAGATGGTATGCGGTTAAGCATAAACGCGGCGGTTTCAAGAGCATGACCCCAGAAGGAAATTGGAAGATCAGCAAAACTCATCATTGATCACACCATATCTAACAATGTGTGATTCCTTCTTTCATACACACCATTATGTTGTGGTGTTCCAGGCGGAGTCCATTATGATACAATACCACGGGCTCGCAGAAGGTCCTCAAACTCCTGGCTCAAGTATTCTCCACCTCGATCGGAACGAAGTGCCTTAATACTCTTACCAAGCTGGTTCTGTACTTCATTCATGAAATCCTTGAACCTTTCAAGGGTTTCTGACTTATGTTTCATCAGGTACACATAGCCATACCTACTGAAATCATCAGTGAAGGTAATGAAGTACTGACACCCATTTCTGGCATTAGTTCTAAAAGGCCCACATACATCAGTATGTATGAGTCCTAATAGATCACTAGCTCTCTCACCTTTACCTGAAAAGGGAGTCCTGGTCATCTTGCCCAACAAACAAGATTCACATGTCTCTATTGATTCACAATCAAAAGAGTCTAGATAACCATCTTTATGGAGTCTAGAAATGCGCTTCTCATTTATGTGCCCTAGACGACAATGCCAGAGATATGTTTTGTTTGAGTCGTTGAGTTTTTGCTTTTTGGTGTTTACGTTGTATACACTTGTCTCCAAGTCTATCAAGTATAGACCATAAGACATAGGGGCACTGCCATAAAAGATCCCATCTTTAGAAATGGAACACTTTCCATTCTTAATAAGAAATTCAAATCCATCTTTGTCCAAACAAGAGACGGAAATGATATTCCTATTTATGGCAGGTACATAATAGCAGTTCTTCAACTCTATTATTAGCCCACTAGGTAGAGTTAACTCATAGGTTCCTACGGTACTGGCGGCAACTCTTGCCCCATTGGCTACACGTAGTTCAACCTCGCCTTTCCCCAAAGGCCTACTTCTCTTAAGATCCTTCACATTTGAACAAATGTGAGATCCGCATCCGGTATCAAGTACCCATGACGAAGAAGTAGTAAAGTTAATCTCTATCACGTATACACCAGAAGTAGAGATCTCTATCTCCGACTTCTTCTTCCATTGTCCCTTCCATCCTCTCCATGTAGAAGAAATTGGTTTGGCGAGAGAACACTTCTCTCCCTTACCTACTTTCTTCTTCATCAACGCATTAAGCATACATAGAGTGGATTCTAAGGCTCCTGGTATATCTGGATTGTGCAGAACACTTCTCACAGTCCTCAACCAGTTATGGAATTTATTCTCAATTAATTTGTCCATTTTAAAAGATGATTCTTTTGCCATTCTACAAGAGAAAATTTGCATTTGTCAAAACCTTTTTGATTTGATTTGAATAAAATTTGACGATAGTTAATTAGGCCTTTAATTAATTACCGCTCCCACTACTTTGACTCAAATTGATAGCCCTCACCATCAATTCAGAAGATTGCAGCGTACAATCTTCTAGTGGGTCAAGATCCTAAAATCCTCTGAGCCATGGACCAGCTAGGGCTGTCACCCACAACTCAGATCTCTCAGGTAGGCAACTCTTGCCAATTGCATCATATGCAACTCTTGAAAGATATCATATACAACTCCTTGCAATGATCATCTCCATGCCTCAAGGCGCTAGATCCTATCTAGGTCACCTTGTTAAGTCTGACCCAAAGCCAACACGATGAACATGCACCCTGCTAGGGCAGACCCACACATTCATCCTTCACGCTTCCACGAGATAGACGGTGTACCACGCTAGGGCGTGCCCACACTTGGTCGATCAAGCTTTTCACGTGTGTCGCATTTGGAAGGCATCTAAAACTTAATATTTAATGAGGGATTTGGTTTTTATATACATATACATATCCAATCACTACAATATATAGTACGTATCATATACATGCTATATCCCACACAAAACATGCATAAACGATAAAAAGCAATGATTATGGCCATCCTATTTGTGATTCCTCGAGCTAAGAGGAATCACGGTCATGTAGGTCTACATCACATGCAACATGTACAAGATGAAATCTGTGCCTGCCTTTCTGGGTTTGATCAGCTCATCTCCATGACTGATCGGCTCGCCATCAGGTAGGTTGTTCGGGTGCCACCAGCCGATCGACTGGCGCCTCCAGCCGATCGGTTCACCGGTCATCGTGCATCTCCTCAGGTCGCCACCCGCTCATCTCGTTCCTCGAACTGGCCGTCTGGATCACCAACCAATCGTCTTCAGGTTGTCCGCCGTTCTTTGACATAACAGGAAATGAAATCTATCCTATTTACAATTGAATTGTGAAACCCCGAGTTACATTCGGGGGGAGCAAAGGTAGGAAAATAATTCTCGAATTATTTCGAGTTACATCAGGAATATGAGAAAGGGAATCGGTGCGCAGACCGAGATGCAAGCAACCACACAAACAACCACACACAGATATAGGGGTTTATAGGCTATAATCATGCTACACATCCACCACAAAACTCGTTTAAGGGTGACGCGTATCGAGTGCATTAATATTACATATCATATATGTATATTAGGGATTTGTGGATTGGACATGTATAAAGCCGATATTATTCGCATCGCATGCAATAAATAAAGGTGACAAACCAAAATCGATCATATCGATAATCCTAAAATATAGAGAGGTTGACCTGGCCCTGATACCACTGTCGAGTTTTTGGAGAAGGCAGAGAAGCAGCGGAAACAAAAAAATTTTCTCCCCAAACCCAGAACAAAAGGAATCGCGTCAACATCTATATAATAGGAAAGATGGTTTGTGAATCATACCTTGTCCCGAGGCTTGCTCGGCGACAATACCACGCGCCTTGTGCGGTCTTCACCTCCGGTCTTGGACGGTGTCTGTGCAGCTCCTGGTCGCACCGGGACTGAAGACTCCTCCTCCTACCGGACTGTCGGATGACAGTTGTCCTCCTGAGCGGCAGTGACCTCCCGCCTCTGAAGTAGTCCACACAGACCACCCAGAACTCCACTCTCCTTGTCCCACAAGGAAGTGGAAGGAGTCGCACCCTCCTGTTGACGTACTAGTCGCCAACACACTCTCCTGCTGTCAATTGCAACTACAGTTGTCCTTCCCTTGCTGCACCTCCCTTTGCGGGAAGCACTTGCTCGGGCTCTCTCTCGGTTACCAAAACCAGAGAGAACGACAACTTTGCAGAGCAATCAACTTGCACTGAGTTGTACTCTGAGAAGCCCCCAATACCCCTATATATATAGGCGGGTCATGGGACAAGGTTCTCTGTGCCCGGCAATACGGGACTAAAGCATGAGTAGAAGGGTTCGGGATTTTCCACCAAAAAGCAATCATCTCGCAACCTGAAATGATCAGTTCACAACTGAACTAATCGGTTCGGCCATTGAGCCGATCGGTTGGACCTGAGCCGATCGTTTGGGGCACCCCAACCGATCGGTTGGTGCCCTGAACCGATCGGTTCATAGTCCTAATCCGGCTCAAAAAGACTTTCCTTGTTTCGTTCCCAATTGGTATCGAATACCAATGTTATTCCCAATCAAATGGGGCAATTTGAAACCAAAGGAAAATTCTTGCCGACATGACTTTTCCCAATTGGTCGGTTGCACCAGTTGATCCGATCGGTTCAACCCTTGAACCAGTCGTTTCAACCTGGGTATGAGCCGATCGGCCTGGACACTCCAGCCGACCGGTTCAGCAACCTTAGCCGACCGGTTCATCACATGAACTGATCGGTTGGGAGCACAGGTTGGGCAAAAAATCAGTCAATTGCGATTTCAATCAATCCGTTACTCCAATCAATGCGTCCAACACCTTGAACCATACGATATTGAGCCATCGACTGATTGAGTGTTTAATTGAACTACTAAACTCCTTTAGTAATCAATCTAAACATTGCTTTGTGGACAAAACTCCTCTTCCAGGTTAAATCCTATGTGTGTGACCCTGCAGGTCCATTTCACGTTGGCAGTGAAAGTCCATAACACTTATGACTTCACAAGCAAAGAGCGGTGCCTAGTCACACATCATTTCTACCCAAGTGAAAGTAGACAGTTGGAGAACAACTTTCATCCTACAATCCGTGAATGGTGTTATAGTGAATGTATAATTCCTTTGTCACTGATATCCAGAATGAACTCGAGGCATGGAACATTCATCCTGTCAATGTTCATTCATTTCCTTGATCTCAGAGTAGACCGAGTGAGATGTGTATGACATCAATATCACATATTGATTCACACGTGCATGCACATGCCTTTCTCAATCCTACTCATCAAGTGGCCAAGGATATCAAACTCCCTCAGGAGGGACAAATCCCATATCTATCACTCACCCCTCAAAAGCTCCATGTGTCAAAGCCACCCAATCATCACCTTTATAACAACCCATGTTTCAGGACTATGTTTGATGATGTCAAAGTGTACCCAACGACATGTGTTGAGTGCAGTGATTTCAGGTCTAAGAATCACACTCACCACCATCACTGTGAGAGCTGACTGTGACTGCCATGTCATGGTTCCATGTGTCACTCTCACGGTGGGTCTGTCCGGTACCTTGTTCTCTAACAAGTACCTATGTGCTTGGTTTGATATCACTATATCATGACTAATGAGATTCTGTCATCAACCAACACACAATCTAGTCTTTAGTGTTATTGATGTCTATGGTTATTTCCACAATAACAACCGACTAGGGACTATACAAGAATGTATACTCTTAACATCCATATGATCTCATCGTTTAGGTCATGAACCTAAAAGCATATGTCATTGAGTAAAACAATCTTTAGACATCTATCATGTTACACCGTCATCTCAGAAACAGTTTAAACATATAGATTGGAAATTGCCTTTATTATTATTCAAATCATTTACAAAGTATCCCATTACAATCATCATATGACTTACTCTATGGGCATACATACCAACAACACTTTGTCAAAGCAGGAGAAAAAGACTTTTTGTGAGTGCTTGTATAATATTAAGGTTCCACAAAGATACTCTTCTAATATTCATAGATTGGTATAAATGAAGGATCTGAAGTTGATAGGTCTCAAATCTCATGATTGTCACACCTTAATGCAACAAATTTTACCTATGGCTATTCGATCTATATTGCCGAAGCATGTAAGGTTTGCACTCACAAGACTCTGTTTCTTCTTCAATAAAATATGCAACAAAGTGATACATCCTGATACTCTCGATAAATTACAAAAAGATGTAATTGTTACCATGTGCCATCTTGAAATGTACTTTCCTCCTTCATTTTTTGATATCATGGTTCATCTTGTAGTACATATTACAAGGGAGGTGAAGATGTTGGGTCCAATTTGTTTACACTGGATGTATCCGTTTGAATGCTACATGAGTGTTTTTAAAGGTGATGTTCAGAATCGTTATTGTCCTGAAGGAAGTATTATTGAGGGTTATGTGGCTAGGGAGGTGATGGACTTTTGTAATGATTTTTTGAATTCCAATGAAACTTCTAGCGATATAAAGAATTCCCATCACACTGAACCTTATTGTGGTGAAGGAACTCTGGGAGCACGAGTGAAAGGAATTAGTCATGAGTTGTGAGAACAAGCACATTTGTATATTTTACACAACATCGATGAAGTTAGTTGCTACATCACAGTGACCTTATTAAGAGAAATATCCACGATCCAGTTCAATGTGGCTTGCAAGAGAGCATAATCGAACATTTATTAGGTGATTTGAAGAGAAAGTCTTTAATCATTTATCTGAATCACCGAATAATGTTGCTGAGAACATAAAATGGTTCACCTTTAAGACAAAAATAGATGTCATATCATATGAAGGTTACGAAATAAAGAGATTTTCATACTACACAAAACGTCAAGATGAAAGTAGTGTGGTCCAAAATAGTGGGGTCACTGTTAAAGCTTGTTCATTGTATTTTGCTAGTGCCAAAGATAAAAGACCACGCAAAGCTGAGATGTCGTATTACGTCATCATTGAGGACATTTGGGAATTGGACTATACAAATTTTAGAGTTCCTATCTTTAGATGTAATTGGGTTGATAACAACAAAGGAGTTGTAGTAGATGAGTTGGGTTTTACATTGGTGAATTTTGAAAAGATTGGAGAGAAAGATGAGCCATTCATTATGGCAGATCAAGCAAAAAAAGTATTCTATATTGATGACCCGACAAATAAAAATTGGTCTGTCGTTCTTCATAGAAAAAGACAGTTTACTGTGGATCCTATAAATGAAGAAGAATACTATGAAAAATATGATGATTCCAGCCCATTCTTAGTTGGTTTGCCAAGTGTAAATGTTGAAGTTAACACCGATGAATATTGTAAACGTCAAGACCATGCTGAAGGAATTTTACTTGACTAACAACTCAACAAATACCAGAGGCATGTATTCTTTAAATTATATATTTTATTATCATTCAAGCACATAATCTTTTAAATATACATCATATATTACCACTTGTTCTTTTATTATCACTTATGTTTATTTTATCATGTATACTTGCAGATGGTTCTAAAATGGCAAGTGAAGATGAACATTCTGAGCACGAGCACCATGAGGATGGTAGTGGTGATGCTAAGAAGTGTAGAGGTCCCACACTGATGCGTAAGATGTAGGAGCTCAGGGCCAAATGGGAGAAATTGCCAATCCAGTTAGATGGCATAGGAGAACCTATTGGGGAACATGCTAGTACTTTTAAGCATTACGTAGGGGCTACTGCGTGCAGTAAGGTGGCAATAGATATAGAAAACTGGTATGATGTTTCTGTTGCCTTGAAAGACCTCCTATGGAAAGACATAGTTGTGAGTTGGATTTTGATACTATATTATCATGTTTTTGTTTATTGATTCTAATTTTTTGCTTGGAAAGATATCCTTTTTGAAATAACATTATTGCTTCATTTGTATGTATATGGCGTTTTTCATTTAAATGAAAAAGACCACAAGAAAAGAGTGCTACATCGTTGTGGTGTAAGATGGAGGGCTTTCAAGACCTATCTCAAAAGGGATTATATAGATAATCCTAAGTAAAAGAAGAAAGCAACCGATGTATACCCATTTATAGATCCTGAGGTGTGGGAAAGATTTGTTGCATCTAGGAAATCAGAAGAATTTCAGGTAATAAAGATTGCAATACCTTATTTTATTACAATTAATGTAATATATATATGTATATGTTTGCCTACATGTAAATTGCAATACATCATTTTAAATGATCAAGCTATTCACGAGGCTCAAAAGGAAAGACGGGCAAAAAATGTGCATAACCATCACTTGGGGCCAAAAGGTTATGCCTTCGCCCGCGAACAACTGGAGAAGCAACTCTCTTCTGGAGAAGAGTCTAGTACAAATCCAGTTGAGCATCCACCCCGTTACCAAATTTGGGTTGATGCTAGAAAAAATAAAGCAGGTGAATTTACCAACCCTGCAACTAAGGAGGTGGCACAAAAGATGGTAAGTTCATCATAACTAAGTAATTAAAGAATAACTCACACAAACTTTGATTTATTTATTACCAATTGATTGTGATTTAATATTTTTATTAACTATGAATAGATTGATCTCCATGAGCAAATAAAGGAAGGAAAGTTCATACCAGTTGGCCGCATGGATGAATTATCAGTTGCTCTTGGTATGAAGGAGCATCCTGGCCGTCTTAGGGAATTAGGAGTTGGCATAGGATTCAAATCTTATTTTGGCCCTTCACAACCTAGAAGAGGTCGTGTAATTACACATGAAGATGTTGAAGCATTAGTAGATAAGAAAGTGCAACAAATAATATCTTGACTTCATCCTTCTCAACCTTCTCAACCTCCTCAAACCATGCGTCTCTCAGATGATGAGGTACAAATCCATGCTCCAGTTGTAGAAGGTCGTGGGAGCACTCCCAATGACCCACCAAAACAATATGTAGTAAGTTTGTTCTATATGTTGTGTTATTGGTATGATATATAGTGAGTATCTGGTTTACCGCTTTGTACATAACTTATATTATTTCAATTCTAGGTTGATATGAACTGTAAACTTGCAGTGGAGGTTCCAGAGTATAATGTTGTGGCAGCGGGTAAGGTATACAACCTCGGTGGTACATTGCATTGCCAACAAGTTTCTGATGACATTTGTCATGTGTCCATCCATCTTGTATATGATGGAATGGGGGACAAACCACTACCCATATATAATCCTGAATATAGTACAGTTGAAGAAGCAGAGGGTGGAAATATATGCAAGCTATTGTCAGAGCATCATCAAATGACATTCAGAGTACTATAGATCAAGTAATAAAGAATAACATCATAAATTTACAAGTGAGATGTACTCATTTTATAAAATATTAGCATGTGCATTTTCTGTTGCAGATCTTTACAAGTCAGGAGCCTTGCACACTTGATGAGTTAAATGAATTCTGAGAAGAGTGGTCAAAGGATTTTCTTAATGAAGTGACTATAGCATTGGGTTGAATGCGTAGCTTCATTTGTGTATGTAGTTTTGAAACTTATCACTTTTGTATCTGACATAATTTATAATATCATCTTAGACATGCAATCTATCATTGTTGTTAGTATGTGCTATGTGTATGAATGTTAGTATGTGCTATGTCTCAACTGAATGAATCTATCTTAGACTTGCATGAATGTTAGTATGTGTTATGTGTATGAGTATGTCTCAACTGAATATGTGAATTATTGTTGTTATGAATGTGTGTGGTTTGGAGATTGATACATCAATTCAAAATGATTGGACATAAAGCTACCAAATGGCTTTGGAATGCATTTCTGGCTTGCATCATTGCATTTGCAAGTCTATTTCTATTGTAGGTTTTGAACTGTGTAAAGTAGATTTTTGTTATGCAGGTTTTTGTTCTGAAGAATTCTATTCTGCAGAATTTTTCTTTAAAAAGAATGTGACTTCTAGGATCGGTTATTAAAAAAACCGACCTTAGAGACCTGCTGCATCAGTTTTTTTTTTAAAAATCGACCTAGAAGCTTCAACGCAAATTTATTAGATGCTTCTGTACCATGTTGGGTCAATTTTCCTCAAATAACCAACCTAAGAGATCTTTAGGGTCATTTTTTTTAAATAACCGACCTAAGAGCTTCGCAAATAAAATCTCCAGGTACCCTTTTGGGTCAATTTTCTACATATAACTGACCTTAGAGTTCTCTAGGGTCAATTTTTTGACATAACCGACCTAAAAAGTTTGCAAATTAAAATCTCCAGGTACCCTGTTGGGTCGGTTTTATTCAAATAACCGACCTTAGAGGTCTCTAGGGTCAGGTTTTTGAAATAACTGACCTTGGAGATGTCGGGATTCTCATTTTTGTAGACATCTTGGGTCGGTTTTTGTACCCCTCTAGGGTCGGTTTTTGTACCTCTTTAGGGTCTGTTTTTGTGCCTCTCTTGGGTCGGTTATTGTACCTATCTAAGCTCAATTTTCTTTTGATTTATAAACCGATCCTAAAGAGCAAATTCTCTAGCGAAGGCCACCTAGGCGTCGGCCAAAAAGTGACGCTACATGCTTAAAATAACCGACGCTACAGGTCATTCCTGTACTAGTGGTGGTTTGAGTTTCAAGTCATTCCGAGGTTCCATTCATCTTATATCACTATTTCATGATTCATGTCACTCATGCACATAACTAGGTCATGAGACTCATAATAAAGAAAACAAGGTCATGATCATAAAGACATGAGAACAAAGAATCAAAGATGGTTTAGAACAACAACATTAGGTCATAAGAAACACATTATGATATAGGTGGATGTCCCCTAGGGTCTATGCATCATATTCCCAACCATGGGTATCAACATTCAATCATACATGTAATCATCAATATAGTTTACACATGCCATTAAGGTCCAACATGGGACCATGGTGGGACATCCAAAACTAAGACATCATGGGGAATAGAGTAATCCCAGATTTGAGAGAGGAAGACAACTAGAAAATGATCCACATAAGCATCACAGTACAATACCCATAATTCAAGTCATATAGGTCACAAAAGGTGAACTAGGGTCTCCAACACCATAAGCGAGAAAGAGGATGTATTATAGATATTAGTGTCCCCAAACACTCTAATATTAGTGACTAGAAGGAACTCAAAGGGGTGGGTTCTTAAGTTTGATTACACTCATCTTTAGTTCAAGATGTAACCAAGCATTCACATAATTTGGGCACATACATGCATTACATGTCAAATGCAATAAAACATAGCAAGGGGGATATTAGGGAATGATATTATAGTCAAGGAGAGCCATACGTTACTGATTTGAGGTTGATTAGGCTTTAGTCCCTCATAAGTAGCAAGATTATCAAATTAGGGCAAGTTACATCATTTAAGTCCAAAAGTAGCCACCTTATGCAATGTGGGATATTTATGAGCAATAGAGATGGTTAGGACCCTAATATAAGATACACAAATCACACTGATTCCATGATTAGGAGGATGGGTGGTCACTAAAGGTTCAACATTTATCATAGTGATGCATTAAAAGTGTTCAATATAACTAAAGATAGTATCTTTGAGAACAAACAGTGGAATTAGGGTCTGAAAATAGGATCATGTTGTAGACCTTTTAGAGAGGATTGTTTTGGTATATAATTTCATATAGTTTGGCCAAAGGATGAGGGAGTTACCATTTTCCAAGTTTTGAATCAAAACTATAAAGAAAAGACCGGGGAGACAATACATATCATCAGCGGGTCGATCAGGAGCGTTGGTTCTACATTGTACGACCTGCACCTCTGCCCTCTCGTCTGCTCCAGCAGGTCATGTGGTTCTTGGCCGCTCAGGGGCTAGTTCGGCCGCCGCTCCATGGTGAGACTCGGTGCATGACCGCTGCACAACTGGTCTCGTAAGACGCCACACGGCCGTCCATGACTGGTCGGCGCCTGACCTGGTCATGGATGAGTCTGCAGCTTCGGGCCGCACGATCGGGGAGACCTCGTGGTCTCGCTAAATTGCACGGCCAGTAAGAACTCCCGCCTGCGTGCAGAAGGGAACCCTGCAGTGGCGGCGGGTTGTAGGATGCTCACTGAAACTCCTCGATCAGGGTGTAAGAGGCCACTCTGTGGCCAAAAAAGTTGCCGTTCGGGTTCACCTCAGTCCCGCGGAGCAGTTGGGAAGAAAGGAGTGGCTCGATGATGGCTTGGGAAGAAATTCCCAACCTCGACCTCCATGGCGGCGGCTTTGCTGTAGCCGGAGGTGGGAGGGGCCAAGATGGGGTTCTAGGGCACGAAAGAGAGAGAAAAATGGGGGAACATACAGAAGAAGTACAGGCGGACTCTAGACAAGTTTCAATTGTCAGAAGGGGTGAGAATAGAGCGGATTGGTTGCTCCTCTGCTATAGTGGCGTCATCTCGTGCGGACCAAGGAAGGTGACAAGTCTTGCGTTCATACGTGAGCAATCCAACGCTCAGGGTGAGACGCGGCCTACAGTTTGGGCAAAGCATGGGTGGCGGCTGCTGGGCCGCGCCCCTCTTATTTGGCCTAGTAAGGCTCAAATTCTGGTTGTATTCATTTATAACTCATGCAAATTGACCAAACTTCAATGATACATAACTTGGACTCTGAAGGTCTGATTGAGATGATTTTTGAACCGTTGGGAAGATAATTGAAACAACATGATATAGGTTAGGGATTAATTTGGTCACGTTTAAGAGGTTCAAATTATCTTATAAGATGGTGACATGTTAATAAATATTATTTAGTTCAAAGGTACAAATTGATGCCACATTTGGTAAAATTGAATATTGCGGTGACTAAATTGGAGTCTCACAACCATCAAACCATGAAATTGACATTGAATTGAATATGAGGTCAATTAATGAAAGAGAAAGGGTTCAAGATAGGAGAGAGAAAAGTCAGGTTGTCACACATAAGGTCTTTGATGTCTGGACATTTTTGGCATGCTTTAAGTAAGCATCCATTTCATCCTTAGGCACATTGGGAGCGAGTTCCTATGGCACTGGTGTTTGAATGATATAGTGCTTGTGCTCATGAGTGTGAACATTTCTCAAAGTCTTGAACCAGTCATGAAAATTGGTCTCATTTAATTTGTCCTTCTCAAGGACCGACTACAATGAGAATGTCTTTCTGTTTGTTTCTACAAAAGAAATTTTGAATTTGTCAAAGCACTTTTGTTTTGATTTGAGAATATTGACGATATTAATTAGGCATTTGATTAATTTTCGCTCCTACTATTTTATTCAAATTAGTAGCCCTCACTATGAATTTAAAAGATTACAACACACAACCCTCTAGTGAGCTAAGACCCAGAACAATTAAGTTAATACCTAACCAACTCTGATGTCCATAACTAATTATTAAGGTAGGAAACATTTTCCAATTGCATCCAATGGAATTCTTGGATAGATAGTATACACAAATCCTTGCCATAGTCCATCTGTATGATTCTAGACACTTAATCCTATTAAGGTCACCTAGTTAATCCTGACCCAAAATCCAACATGATGGAAATGCACCCTACTTTGGCAGACCCACATGACTAGCATCACACTTCCACAAGATATATGGTGCACCACGCTTTGGAATGCCTACACTTAGTCGATCAATATTTTTATCTGTGCTACATATGGAAAGAATCTAAGACTTAATATGTAAAGAGTGGGACAAAAGAGGGACCCACTCTTCACTAATTGAGAGTTATCATACCATCCTATTTAAAAAATGAGAGAAAGGAATTATTTCTCAAATGGTATATATATTATAGATCATAAAAGTTTATAAGAAGCACAAACAAAACTATTACAAAGTTACATCTTGTTTCGTGTGCAATTGTTCCTCATTATAAAAGGTAATATCACAAACAAAATGAGTTTAACTACTAGTACACGAGCCAAGCTGTAAAAGAAAACCCAACCATTCCAAGCTATCATCATATCATCATCCTGAAGGTGATCTTCTTGAGTCACTATCATCTAATGCTCCTATATATGGGTGGTTTTGGCAATGACACCCAAAAAAAGGGAGACAAAATGGTATTTGCCAGAACACTTCTGAGTATGTTCATAATTAACATATTTGAGCATTATTAGATATGTAAAATGAAAGAGAAAAGGGCTCTTCCAATAAAGTAGGGGTTTGCATCAGGTAGGTTCAAGAAGATATAGTTTTGTGATAAATAAACAAAAGAATGAGGTAATGAATATATGAGAACAATATAATCATTTCAAAGATCTTGCCCAATAAATCACAACAATAATAAAAATGTGCATGCAAGTTAGACTAAGTGAATCTATTATATGTTGGGTTTTAGGGGAGGCAGAGAAGGCAGTGGAAACAAAAAATTTCTCCTCCCCAAACCCAGAACAAGGAAACACGTCAACGTCTATACAATAGGAAAGGATGGTTGGTGGAATCATACATTGTCCCAAGGCTTGCTCGGAGACAATACCTCACGGCTTGCGTGGTCTTCACCTCCGGTCTTGGACGGTGTATGTGTAGCTCCTGGTCGCACCGGGGCTGACGACTCCTGGTCTCACCGGGACTGTCGGGATTGAAAGCTGTCCTCCGAGCGGTAGAAATCTCCCGCCTCTGAAGTAGTCCACACAGACCACCTAGAACTCCAATCTCCTTGTCTCACAAGGAATTGGAGGAGTCACACCCTCCTGTCAGCGTACTAGTCACTGACACACTCTCCTGACACCCTCCCTTATTGAGTAGCACTTGCTCGGGCTCTCTCGGTTACCAAAACTAGAGAGAACGATAACTTTACAGAGCAACTGGTTGCACTGAGTTGTTCTTTGAGAAGCCCCCAATACCCCTATATATAGGAGGGTCATGGGACATGGTTCTCTATCCCGAGCAATGCAGGACTAAAGCAGGAGTAGAAGGGTTCGAGATTTTCTACAAAAAACAACCAACTGTGTAATCCAAACCGTTCATTTCATTTTTGAAATGGTCGGTTGGGGACCTGGGCCGGTTGGTTGACACCTCAACCGATCGGTTGGGACCCTTAAAACGATCAGTTCACTTCTGAATTGGTCGGTTCGCAGTCCTGGTCAGTTCCCGATTGACTTTTTGTCTTTTGTTTCGAATTGGTATCAAATACCAATCCTTGTTCCAATCAAATTAGGCAAGTAAAACGAAAAGAAATTTCTCACCAATCCTACTTTCCCAACTTGCTCGGTTGGACCAGTTGAACCGATCATTTCAACACTTGAAGCGATTGTTTCACCCTGTCCATCAGCCGATCGACTCACCATCTGAGCCGATCGGTTCACCAAGCTCAGCCGATCGGTTCATCACATGAGCCGATCGGTTGGGAGTGAAGATTGTGCAGAATCAGTCAATTGCAGTTTCAATCAATCCGATACTCCAATCAATGTGTCCAACACCTTGAACATTATGACATTGAGCTATCAATTAATTGAGTGTTTAATTGAACTACTAAACTCCTTTAGTAATCAATCTAAACATTGTTTGTGGACAAAACTCCTCTTCCAGGTTAAATCTTATGTGTGTGACCCTGTAGGTCCATTTCACGTTGGCAGTGAAAGTCCATAACACTTATGACTTCACAAGAAAAGAACGGTGCCTAGTCACACATCAGTGCTACCCAAGTGAAATAGAAAGTTAGAGAACAACTTTCAATCCTACAATCTGTGAATGGTGTTACAGTGAATGTATAATTCCTTTGTCATTGATATCCCGAATGAAATCGAGGCATGGAACAGTCATCCTGTCAACGTTCATTCACTTTCTTGATCTCAGAGTAGATTGGAAGAGATATGTATGACATCAATATCACATACTGATTCACACATGCGTGCACGCCTTTCTCAATCCTACTCATCAAGTGGCCATGGATATCAAACTCCCTCAGGAGAGACAAATCCCATATCTATCACTCACCCCTCAAAAGCCCCATGTGTCAAAGCCACCCAATCATCACCTTTATAACAATCCATGTTTCAGGACTGCGTTTGATGATGTCAAAGTGTGCCCAACGACATGTGTTGAGTGTAGTGATTTCAGGTCAAAGAATCACACTCACCACCATCACTGTGAGTACTGAATGTGACTACCATGTCATGGTTCCATGTGTCAAACTCACGATGGGTCTGTCTGATACACTTGTTCTCTAACAAGTACCTATGTGTTTGGTTTGATATCTCTATATCATGACTATTGAGATTCTATCATCAACCAACACCACAATCTAGTCTTGTGTATCATTGCTGTCTATCTACCTTCCACAATGACATCTGACTAGGGACATAATGAGAATGTACAAACTCTTAGCATCCGCATGATCTCATCGTTCAGGTCCTTAACCTGAAAGCATACGTCATTGAGTACTGTCATTCTCTAGACATTCAATCTATTCTATCACTATCTCATATGACTGAACCAGAAAGAATTGGAAGCTTGCCTTTGATGTTTATCAAATCAATCTTAATGTATCCCACCAATCATCCCATGATTGGATCTAAAGGCATACATACCAACATTATACAGCCGAGTGTATGGTCGAGACACCATAGGATCTCGATCCAGACAAGGGGAAGTAAAACCATGATCCTCCAAGGGCAGGGGGAGTAAAACCCTGATACCCCAAAGGCAGGGGGAGTAAAACCCCAATACCCAATATATATAAAAAGTTTATGATTGTACAAAAATACTACTATAATATATTACTAGTCTCGTAACAAGCATACAAATCATGAGGCAAGATGAAATGATTCTGTAATCAATATATTCAACAATATAAAGATGGTAAAAGGGGTAATAACCCAACATCCAAAGATAGTTTCACATTTCATAAGCAATATAAGAAATATATCTCATGGAGTATAAAATGGTGTCAAGAAGGAGAACTGCTAAAAAATGCATCATTATGGAAAAATGGGGTTATAATCAATTTAATGCTCAGATGGTTGGAGTTTGCCTCTAAATTGTTGTTGACCATAGATGCTAGGTATTTTGATATAAACCTCCTCTATAGGTTGACACAATAAAGGAGGGAGGATGGAAAGAGGGGAAGGTGCAGAGGCATCAGTGGACATGGTGTGGTGGTTTTACTCTGTTGTTTGTAGCAACTGGGTGCAGGGGGGAGGGAAGAGGGGAGTCGGTGGTGGTCAAGCTCTACAAGTCGTAGATCAATGTTTTGTTATAGTTGCTGGCAGGGAGTGGGGCATCTTAGGTGGAGACCTAGGTGTAAGTTGATGTTTTCAAGGTGGAGAAAAAAAGGTTAGATTGGAGGTGGCCTTGGAGGTGGGGGCAAGGAGAAGATCTTGGTAGCCGTCAGAGCTTCTGTCTGTAAGATCTATAGAGGGCAATGTTGCCCTGCAGTCACGATGGTGAAGCACATGCGGTGGGGGTGAAGGAGAGGAGTGGAGACTAGGGTCTTTGGGATAGGGAAGTGTGAAGGGGAAGAAATAAGAGAGAATGGTAGGAAATGGAAGAGGAGAGGGAGGATGAAAAGGGCAACGATTACCTACGTCTGGCAGTCTAAGCGTAAAATGCACGGTGAAGGAGATGAAGGAGAAGTAACACTTTGTGTTATATATTCATGGAATTAAATTAATTTATTGACTAAATTGAAGTGATATATTGAATGTATTAAATCTAGAATTATGGACAATTAATTGAGTAGTCAAATAAAGTCATATTGGCTTGAAATTTGACATGTTGGCCAAATAAGACATGTGGAATCAAGTTTTAATGTTCATTTCATCTTTTTGTAACATTCACTATTTAATATAATTACTTGTAAGTTAGGTACTCAATTACAAATTTATTTTTTCTTTATGAATAAATTTTCTATATTATTTCATATTTATGAAATATGTTTCATCAATTAGAATAACGATTCTATTAGATTAAGAAATTAGATCAATTGTACTTAGTTAGTGAATTTATATAAATATTCTTGAATTGATGACTTAATTAATTAATTTTGTCAATAACATTGTATAATATGTTTTTTGTCATTATATTTTCTTGGTTTCAATTAATCATGTTTAACGTAAGAAGGATTTAATACTCATATAATTAAGTGGGGACCTAAGTAAATGGAAATTAAGCTATATACCCAAAGTTGGGTATGTTACAGTTGGACCTTGCACATACCAGAATGAAGATGGGGAAAAGGGTTTACTAGAGTTTGTCATGAATTACAAATCATGTAGAATTCTAGGAAGTCTGGTGTGCTATTTGAGGCACTCACCATGCCTTGCGATGTCCTAGAGCCCATCCTCCAATGAGATTCTTCAAGGGAATAGAGTCACCTATGGGGGAAACCATCTTGGACTTCCTTACACAAAGCTGAGGGTGGAGCTTCCTCGTGGTTGGTTGATAGTTCTTTGAGGACAATCGATTGGCTAGAGGCTTGAAGAAACCACAACATGTGGAGGAGATCTTTAGAGATGATGAATGAGATAAAAAAAGGGTTTAGGGAATCTAAGGGATAATTGGATGGTATAGTATGCTCTCTGGGTCACGAACAATCTTCCCAATGCCTAATATTGTCATGAGTTGTAGTCTAGAGGGACCCCCTCACGTATCCCTAACTTCATATACGAACTGGGACTTGGGAATTCTTCAAATCTGGTGAGTTGACAATTGTATCATGACTCTTTAGATTTCTCTCTCTGACATGAATCTAATGGGAGAAGAACCATAAAATATGATAGAGATTGGAGAGATAAAGAGATGAGGATATAGTACTATTGTCCTGGTTTCCCTTTTAGAATCAAGGTAGGATACACCAATTGAGCCATTTGATCTTCGATCCAAGGGTAACATTTAGCATGACACATCTAGAGGTGCACTAGTTGATCAATACCTTTGTCTAAATCGAAAACATTAATAGGTTCCCAATTTGGAAAACACATGTAATTATTGCAATTAAGTCCTTCCTTCACACTTTTCTATAGGCCACTAGGATAATCCAAAGGTTATGAAATTTGGAGTGTAATTGACTAATACTTTCCCCAACTTATGTTTCAATTTTCCTATTTCTTGAGATAAATTTCATAGAAAAAACTTGATCTTTAAGTATTTCCTTAAATAACTTACCCACATAATGTGGAAAGTCATTATCATATCAAATTCTAGAAGTATCTTAGTTTCCTTATTATCTTCAAGTGTTCCACAAGAAAGGTAAAGATAATCCTCTTAGATGCCTCAAATATCGTGTTGCAAGTTGGGGTTAGATAATTACTCTATCAATTATACGAATCACAAAATATCTTAGAATATTTTGAAACTTTCCTATTATCCCATATTTTAATTATCTAATAATTCACAAAGTCATTATCATTCATTTTTACCCAAATTATTTTTTTTCTTTAACTTGACCCATAAGGACCTATTTGTAATGTAATAGTCCCATGGGCCTAATTTAGGCCATGGGTTGAACTAAATTCCACTAACATAATTCCAATGTATAATATTCTTTAATCAAGTTAATATGAAATATGATTCCATTTTCCTTAATTAAATAAGTAATTTGCAAATTTTGAGGGTCTTACAGGTTTATCCCCACACATTCATCATCATATCATAGTGAAAGGAATAAGAGAAGTAGTGAATTAGAAAACTAATGGGTAAACCCCTAGAGAAGTTGACTTGGCAATCCCTTCTTTTAAACATCATGATCAACATCTTTCTGGCTGCAAGTTCGTCCTCTAGAATTTCCCATAACATCTGGTTGACTGCAATCTCCTCCATATCCATTCTCTTTGTCTCTAGGACCAAAATGTACATGATAATAATCCTATGTTCGCCCTCCTTAGTTCATAAGTGAGGCCTAAAACTCACTTAATTTGAAATTGTTAGATTCGTGTTCACTTCATGTATGCATTAATTACAGTACCTTGGTACTATCAACAAGATATCAGGGCACCCAAGTCAGCGGTCTTTTTCCCTTCTCTCTCTACATCAATACTATTGATAGTCACGTCAGTAACACCGAGTTGATTCTCATGGATGTATGTATATTGAAGTCAATACAATCAACAATGTTGTTGGTAGCACTGAGCTCATTTAATAGCAGCTTTGATGCTCTCTTGACCTTTAAGTCGATATCATTGACTCTATATCCTAGTGGCTTTGAGTTGGTGTTTGGAAACTTCAAGTGGTCCCTCAGTAGCACTGATGTTCCTCTCCCTTCTCTTCTCTTGGGCGTAGAATGTCAGTACTGCTAACTGGGATGTCATTGGCACAGAGTGGATCAATAAATACTCTTTTTGCCAGAAAAAGGAGGAACAATGACATAAGTCTGATAAAATGATCATAAAATCATGTATTTTGATTTAAATGAGTGATAATTGATGCATAAGTGACTCACATGTTAATAAATAGAAAACAAAGTAAAAAATATTTTAATCAAGAATATTAGTGCTTATAGATTCGTAAAATAGCATATGAAAAGTACATAAAATTAATGCACCAAAATCCCCTAAGATTTAATGTTGCTCGTCCTTGAGGAAACATTACACTTGTATTTGTTTGAAAGAGTCACCAACAAGACAATTACCTATGAATAATTTTCCTAACCACCCCACCTATTGGTTCTGAACTGGACATCACCAACCACTTAATGAGTATCTACACTTAAGCAATAAATAATGCTCATAGAACAGTCCATAACAAGATTAAAAAAACACTATCAATATGAAGTATTTATAATCATGGTCACTAGGACACGTGCTTGGAGTACCATGTGATTTTCCTATCTATATTGCTCTAATCTTCAAAGATAATCAATATTTGAAGCAGTTCTCTGTATAAACATGAATTTTGGAAATTATCATTTTACTAGCCTACCATGGAGATCAATGGGTGGGAAAATGTGTCTATGAAAATAGGAATCACAAAAATAATCTAGATTATTTATGGATGAAATAAAATATTATGCGGTTATAGGTTGGATGAAATGCAAATGTATGCCTTCTAATCCCTACTAAAAAAATAAAATGTGGAATGGTGCATGGAAAAAGGGACTCATCGTAATGATGAGAAAGAGGAAAGGTGTTTACATGAAGAAAGTTCTCACTTTCACTACAACAAATGTGTACATTAGCGGAATTTATCTTAGTGGCTTTTGTAAATAAAAGTCGTTATATCACCATTTTTACAGGAAATTTTATTTAAATGCCCCAAAATGTCATGAGGTCTATGTTATAAAAGTGAGTCAATAGTACGAGCATATCTATATTTCACTAACGGTAATTTATAAATGCTAGAATATTAATAATTTGGCCGCACAGTAGAATACAATACTTTTCAATTTTTTTCTCTTTGGGCGGCATATCAAAACCGGGTGGATCCTTCCCCTCTCACATTTTCTCAAAACGAAATTAGTTAGACTTGGATTCGATCCAAGAATTGATTGTTGTCCCAAAAAGCCTCTCCGTTTATCTTTGCAGCGCGCTATCCATCAACTGCCCTTCCGGCGGTGGTTGGGTAACTATTGGGGCTTATGCCAAGATATCTTCTTTGTCGACGTCCTGGGGGACATTCGCTCACGTATTGGATATTTGGGGGTCAAGGGAGGGCGGTGTTCCCACAAATCATCCAAGACGGTTATGGAAACTTTTTCAACCTAATTATGCAGTCTGTCTGCAGGATCAATCGAAGCAACCTGTCAATGGTGATACTTGCCGCTACATCTACGTGGTCTCCCAAGCAAGCATTTTTGTTTATAACATAATTGATCGCATTCACACTACAAGAAAAGGCAGTTTGGGTGAAGGTTGTGCACATCTGATCTATGAAGGTTTTATCCATCACGAAGATGGACCCAAGGTTTTAAACTTCACGGAAAGAGATTAGGTGGGAAGGCTAAAATTCTCACTTATTAATTGATGGCCCAGATCTTCCAATAAAATTTAATGGCTCAGATTAATATGAAAATTAGAAAGCCTTTTAAACCCTTTCACCGATGACCGCCGTCTCATTATTTCCCCCGTTTTTGAAGCAACCGTCTACGCTCATCAAGAAAACTCTCCCGGCCCGGTGAAGAAGCACCTCCAGACAACAAAGCAACCGTCTACGGTGCTGGCGAAGAGAAATCTCTCGGCTCGGTGGAGAGGCACCTCCAGACGACACAGCACGGAGTGCGGACCGAATCGCGAGTGACCGTTATTGGCTTGATTGATAAACACGACACACACCTACGCACGGCTGTGGCAGAGGAATAATCCAGTAAGCATCGGTCTTCCTTATTTACTTCATAATCGACAACGTATTATTCATATCTATAGATCATCGTGCAACAGTTTTGATGGTATAAATTTAGCACTTTTCCAATCACTCGTGTTTGTTGTTTGCGGCAAGAAAATGGTATTCTTCTTTATTGTGTAATTAAAAACTACACGATCATGATTGGAGCTCGTGGCCTCAAAGACACACAATGGTTCAGTAAGATGTTCATCTTTTATCGGATTCACCATATTCCTTGATTTATTTTCTGTCTTTTTTTTCTATTCTCGATGATCGTGGCCGTGTCGTGCCTCATGATGGGACTGGAGGAGGGCGTCGACTACGACATGGGTTTGCGAGGTGCATGGGCGTCTTTAACGCACTGGGTACCATGGCTTTTGCGTATGCTGGGCATAACGTTGTGCTGGATATCCAGGCTACTATTCCAACCACGCAAGAGAATCCATCTAATAACCATGCCCATTGTGGCTATTCCTGGTTCATGTTTGATCTCCAAATCATAGTAATCTAGCAAAGCAATTGGTTTATTTAATATATTGTGTTCTCTTACTGTAAGAATCCAACTATTCCTGAATAAGAATTGGAACATGAATCATATATACATAATTTAATTCATTGGATTCATCTTCTTCCTCTCCATTTTCAGGAGATTTGGACGGAGATATTAGGAGGTTGCCTATTGCAAAGGGTCAGTATGGCAGTGATAACATTGTGAACAATCTAGGAGAACGAGGTATGTTGATTAAGATTGAAATCATAAATCCAAATGATTCTAGTTTGCCATTTTCCATCCACTAGTCTTGCTATTTGGCCATGAAAAAATGGGATTGTGAGTGCTTAATATTCATATTACATACATTGTATTTAAGTGGATAAATGTCAAAGTTAGAAAACTAAAATCAACGCCTATAGCTCCAGGCCCATCCTAGACATGCCATTTAAGATGGTAATATAATCTATATCTATTATTCCTAGTTGAAATATGTACTACACTGATCCCCATTTTTTGTTCCATTAGATGGAAATCATACCATTTTTTTTCCAGTGTAAAGTATGATATATGGGCTTTACATAAATTATTATCTTCTAGTGTAGCATAATCCACCTCTTATTTCTCACTTTGTACCTCCAACTACTAGTTTTTTTTAATCTACTAATGATATTATTCTAAATTAATAATGTAAGTTTGCCATCTATTTTACACTTTTTTGGTCCACTTGAATGGTACATTACATACATAATTTGTCTAACTAATGAAAATTAGGTATATATATTCCATTACTAGTATTATTGACGTAGTATCAATAGTATTCTATATTGATTGCTAAAGGATGGAAGCTAAAACTTTTTGGTGGCTCATAAAAGACATCATGGAAATAATTAACATTGTATGTAACTATGTTTTCTATTGTCACAATCATGATCATAAGGTAGTTATATGTGTTTTAGAAATGCAAGTGAAGTTCCATTATGCTATTTTGGTGAAAGGTAGTTGATATGTGAGCTATTTGTTTGGTTATTTTTGCTTTTTGTATTTTTGAATCAATTTGTGCCATCTTATAAAATATGTTTTCATTCCTTTTTTTTCAAGCGTGCTCAAGGAAGATCCATGCTATTGTCAAGGTTCTTGAGAAAGTTTTGGATCTTATCTGATGAATAAGTTCCTTCTAATTTGGGTATTACATGTGGTATAATATGTCTTTGCATATTAGTTATGTTCTTCTTTTGTACTAGTGCAAGAGTACTGATGTAAGCAACTCTTTATTGTCCATTTGCAATTCTTGGTATGATCGAGGGGGCATTTTTCTATGGTAGGGTTCATTTTTCTATGACTCAGTTCACTAATCTATTTCAATGTGCATGTGTGGTGTTGCAGACGATTTTGTAGCTATTTTAGTTTTCTAGAAACTATACACTTCATTATAGACATTATCCTTCTTCTGGGTTCTTGTTTTGAAGATTGTCTATTATGTTCTATATTACAGATGTTTCTCAGCTATGATTAGTGAACATCATTGCAGCTTCAATGATCTTTGGACTTGCTTTTAGAGTTGATGCCAATGGTCTACTGCTATTTGAAATCTAATAGAGGAACACATCCAACTTGGATTATATAGTTGAAATTTGAACATCTTCACATCTTTTGGTCTTATTATTTATATATCAAGAGCAATTCATTTTCTGTTAATCCTGGTAGACAATTTTTTCAGTTAGTTGAAGGTTGTCTACTGATGATGCTTCAGTTCGTTCTCTGGGTATACAGAAGTATTGATGTTTTTTCCCTACTGAAGTATTGGTGTTTTTTTTTCTGCATTTTAGTTTTCTGTGATAGGTTTAACTGATGCATATTATTTTCTCATTACAGTCTTGAGCAGTGCTTGGAATTAAGACCACTTCCGATTTTAGAGGAAACCTTTGCATGCTAGAACATTTCCAGAACAAGGATGCCACTGAAGCTATTCAGAAGGTTACTACAGGTTATCTAAGTAAGCTACAAGTTTTGTTTTTTTTTTCTTTTCATTGGAAGCAGATGCTTATTTGGTTTAGTGTTTAGGGCTTTAGAAGAAAAGCGAGCTTGCCTGGGGCATGTAGAGTGTGTAAATCATGATTAATTGCAGCCTTATCATGTTCTCCATGAAAAGTCAGGTATGGTGTGATTTTGTACCAGCTGTTGTTCTTGTTGTCTTTTGCTGGCATCCATGTGACACAAGACTAGTTTCTTGGCATTCATTTAGGAGAACAATCACTAATAACTTAGTTATGCTTTATTAATTTCTTCCATGTATGTAGAAGAAAAAGTTATCACTATGGGTATTCAATTCCAACTTATTGTGAATGTTGTTGCTCTGGTTATCATTGTGGTTGTAGCTGTTTCATCTTCCAACGTTCCTCTTAAAATTTGTATCTCAATCACTATTGTTGCACTTGTCATTATTGAATGCCAAGATTGAAGTCAGCACAAACAAAAGAAGCCGTACGAACAAAAGGTATCATCATTGGACAACAACAACAACAACGTCCAATCCCCAGTAGAACTCCACCATCAATTTGTTGAGATTCCCGTTATGGATCTCCAATCTTGTTGAAATGGTTCTAGTCCTACTATATATCCAAGTATGTGCTCTGTTCTCTAAGGATGTAGTAATGAGTTCATGTTTTTGAAATATGAAATGAGTCCAGGTATGTGATATGTTCTCTAAGGATGCATACTAATTCATGAAATGGCCAAGACAATGATGGCATCATGAAGTTAGTAATTGAAAAGGTCATCCATACTGCAGGATTCTACATCTTTAGATGCAAGAAAAGGTGTTGGAATGATTATCTGTCAGTAATGAACCCATGTTGATTTGATTTCACGTATCTTGACCTTTAGCTAATCATATGTCTTAGCTACATACATGTGAGAGTGTTGCTTGACAATACTTAAGGTAGATTGCATCCTAATGGTCATCCTGCCTCCACTTGATTCTCAAGCTCCACACAGACAATGCCATATTGGATTTTCTAGTCTCGCCAATATTATACTTCATTCTTTGAAGGTGCTTTGTCAGTGTCGATAAGGTTGTTTTTCATCATTTAAAGGAGCTCTAAAGTAGGCATGCAGAAAAGTAGATAGTCATATTAGGGAAGAGACAAATCCAATGATGTAGAAGCTATTATACTAAATAGAAAAATATTGTATGAAAGTATATCATTAGTGTTGTATTAAATATAAGGGGCAAGGTAGAATGTCCTCCCCATGTAATTTTCATTTAATTATAAATAAAAAAATACATACTTTTGGAAAAGTGAGTTATGCTGCAATTGGCATTCATTAAGAAATCATGATAATGAACTAAAAATTGAATGATTAAAAGCCATGAAATATAGTAATACAGAACTAGTATGTCATTAGTGACTTTTTTTATACGCCATTACACTCAATAAGAACAGTTTCATAGAACAACATAATACAAAATAGTGGCATTTGTATAAAATCAATTGATGGATAGTGGCATTTTTATAAATGCCAAATGATATTTTAGTGGCATTTATGTGGCATTTATTGAAATCCGTTAAAGCCAAACATTTGGTGGCATTTACAACTTACACCACTATCTCTCTAGTGGCAGTGGTACTAGAGGCATTTTTGAAGTGTCAACAAATGCCACTAAATATGTTTAGTGGCATTTGTTTTTTTCAGTGGCAATTCTAAAATGCCACTAATGAGTATGTTTGTTGTAGTGTTTCTCCTTATTTATGTCATAGAGGGAATATGAAAGTTATGATCTTAGGAACCCTTTTCCTCCTTTTCACCTCTTTTTATTTCTTTTCCAAATATTTATTTGCCCCTTATTTTGAGAAGATAAATATTTCATGCTTGGGGTTATTCACAAATTTCTTTCTTTGGAGGAGTAAGGATGTACATTTTTCTTCTCTTTTTCTTAATGGATAAAACTAAAGTGGAGAATAAAGATACACCTTATGTAAAAATGCAACTGAATGCAATCTATATGAAACATTATTATTCAAACTAAAAATGCTCAAATGATGTGACATGCAAAAAACTTCTTTTCTAATGCAAAAGAATATGAGCTAATTATATGTTGTTGATCATGTCATGCAAAGCAATCCACAAGAAAATAATCTGGATTAAACTTGACCATCCTATGGTGTTGAATTAAAATGAATGGAGGTGGATGCATCACAGAACTAAAAGACAATGTCTTCCCTAACCATGATGTAGTCCTTTCCTATCAACCTATGTACAAGGTGACCTTGAGTTATTTGTAAAATTCATGTTAAATATCATGTTACTGCTTGGTTGGTTTGGACTCGAATATCCTCGTTAGAACACAAGCCTTAGCATTAAGTTAGTTTTTCCATTCACTTAGTATGTTATAATTGAGAAATAATCAAAGAGGTGTAACAAGGGCACCCGATGGTCAAGTAATGTGGTGGAGGGAATATTCCCAGTAGGATGACTGGGTCTGGTGGGTATTAGGTGTCGTTGAATTGTGGAGACTGAGAGGGCATGAATGGTGGTTGAGGGTAGCTAGTTGAGTTTATATGGATCCAAGAATGATCAAAGAGCAAAAACTGGTGGTTTTCTATACATTGTTTCCACGTATGACTATTCTCTTAGTTGACGAAGAGAAGGCGTTCATTGTCAAAGATCACCTGCTGGTGATGGAGAAGCTACTCTTGAACTTCTTGAACCAAAGTTAGGGTAGACTTTTATTGTTGCTAGCCCTTCTGTGTGAATTGCAACATCTGATACATTCCCTCCATGAATGAGTCTCTCATTGTGGATGAACCTGAAGCGACATGTAGACAAGAGATGTGGTGCATGCGCCTGCATTGCATAAAAAGAATAGAGTCTTCCTCTTCCTTGTTCTTCTCTGCTCCTTCTTCTACATTTTTAGACTCTTCTTCTTCCTCTTTAATAGATACTTCTTCCTCTCCTTTGGCTGGACACCAAAGATGCCGTACTCCTCTTATTTGGAAGATGGGGTTTGGAAGAACCCTCTCTTGCAATTTCTTGTCCCGAGTGCAGTAGGCATAAACTCTTCCTTCATATTTGGAGATGAGAAATGCCCATTGGAGAAGCTTGATGTCAAGCTTGGAATTCATGGGAAGGATTTGGTCTTTGACAAGTCAAGGTAGTAATTCCCCAACGAAAATGAGGAAAATCCCTCTTGAGTGTCTTGGCAACGATCACCATATGAAGGAGGAAGATTGTGTTGAAGTTGGGGTGGTGCTTCCTAATGGTGAAGGGGGACCAAAGAACATATAGATCGACCTTATGTACCTTCCAGTGGCCTTGAGTAGACCTAGAAAATATGGTATTCATTAGGTAGTAGTTTAGAATCCAAGCGAAAAGATTCTCAATGTCCACCATGGAGATTCTACTATATGTTAAAGACTTGTGAAGTGATGTCATCTGCCTCCACACCATGTTGTAGTCAAAGTCATTGGGGTCAAACCCTACACCATCTAGTGGTCATCCATATATGGCATTAAATTCTCTCAAAGTGAGGTGGTGATTAGTGTTGCAGAGTCTAAATTTGACCCATCTTGATTCCCATCCTTCCCCATTCCCAGGGATACAACTTACCTCTTGCATGGAGAGGAACTCATGGATGATGTCTAGATAGGTTGGCCAATCACCAAAGAAGGGGTGATCTCCCACCATGAACTGATAGGTGTAGATGTGTTGGAGGTTCTCAGTGAACCCAATCTACAAGGAATGCTTGGTTACCATACTAAGTAGCCACAACATCCTATTTTTGTAGCACCACATAGCGCTTATTTTGTCCTTCGATTGGGAACACCACCCTAATTGGATTTAGAGTCAACTGATGAGGAGTGAGGGTCGATGAGGGCATGCATATCTTCAAACTTGATGAATAAATAGAGGAGAAGGGAGAGAGAAGATCAATGTAGATTCCTAGAGAAAATTTCACCCACCTGAATGATGTCTTTACTGCTCAGAATAGTTGCACGCCGATTGGAGTAGAGGGGAAGTGCTTGGTTGTGATTTGAGATCACCCACACTACCCATGGTCACACAGGGTGGGTGCCACTAACTTTGTGTTAGTACGTACTGACAATGTAATCGATTTTTATGATCATCAGTGTTGGCCATTGATACCAACACATGAGGGGCGTCAATGTACTGACCCACATATACCCCAATATTGGTGGTACCAAAAAACATCAGTGGTACTGAAAAAAAACATGGATCCATGGATCTTTGTGCTTGGTATTTTGATATGCTTTCCCATGATCGTTGGATGTAGAGCCACAAATTCTATCATTTTTTGTCATTTCTATCGACTGGAATTGTCAGTAGTACCAAATTTAAAGTGGGTGCCTTATACGATTCTCGATGCTACCTACCACTGTTGTCAGTGCTACTGAAGTAGTCATCGGTGTCACTGAAAATGTTCTTGGTGAGATGGATACAATGATGTTGTAGGTTTAGTAAGTTCCTAAAAAAATGTCAGTTAGACCAAAAACGATGTTGTTGGCACTAAGCTGAAGTGTAGCTTGTCATATTTGAGTCATGTGGCTCAATACTACTAAGATGACTCTTGGTGCTACCGATGAAAGTTTCCCGTAGCTCCATTGGAAATTGTCAAAGATTGTCGGTACTACCGATTCTATCGTCAGTGATACCAACACAGGTTAGTCCTTGAATCCTTTTACTAATAAGGGCTTGGTGCCATTGACTTGCTAGTCAGTGGTACCGAGCTTATTTGTTACTTTACTGTCCCTCTCTGGTCTAAATGTTGGTGCTACCAACAATGGTGTTAGTAGTACCAACACTACTTGTTCCTGCACATTTAACACACATCATGACACCTTGTTTCTTTGCATCAAATTAAGTAGATAACTTAAAGGAAAGAACAAAACAAAATTTGTAAATAGGAAATAAGAAACACAAATATGAATTTCCTCCCATAAGTGTCCTTATCTAAAATTGTAGGCTCGTCTTTAGAACATCATATCAAGGAAGCTCTGTGAACTTCATCTCTTCTTGCTCATGGACCACTTCTCCACCGAAGTGATGTGTAAGGCTTTAGCCATTGCTCTTGAAAACTTTTGCAACATCACTTATATCTACTTCCCTATGGGGAATGTCTTGATCACCACTTATGGTTGACTTCATCTTGACCTCAATATACCAGGATGCAGCTTCAACCTAGAATTGAGAAGTAACACTTGTTCCTCTGATGAGAAAGTCATATGAAGAATTTGGTGATCATGGATTTTCTTGGTTCTATCCTTATATGTACTCCAATTTTCATAAGCATCAAGCCTAATCTCATCCATTTCATTCACCGTGAACTTGCACTTATTCCCTACAATAGATAAATCAAAATTGAGTTTCTTGAAGGCCTAGGTAGCCCTATGATCAAATACTAAGGGCAAGTTACATGCACAACCATACATTAATATACTAAGGAGTTGTTCCAATAGGGATTTTGAATTTCGTCATATATTCCCAAAGGGCATCATTCAATTGCATGCTCTAGTTAGTTCTTATGCTAGCTATAGTCTTTTTGAAGTCATTTTAATCTCCCTATTCAAAACCTCAACTTGTCCTTGGATCTGTAGCTAATATGAAGTTCCAACCCTATGCTTCATCCCTTTAGCACTCAAAATTATTTATTTACATAATGAGAGCCACCATCACTGATCATCATACCAAACCTGCAAAATATGATAATATAGACCTTCATTGCCATCCTTGCCATAAACATACTATAAGTCAAATAATGAACTCTTGACTTACCTCTTGTAGGAGAGATTTAGTTATGTTCTAGCATTCCATTCAGCCTAAGATCAGAACAACTAAGATTTTGATCACTTTCCTCCTTCACAAATCTAAAATGAACGACACATCATTAGTGTGGGTTGGAATTGCTTCCACCCATTTCAACACATAATCAATAACTAGTTGAATATATAAGTTGGAATTAGAAGACATAAATGCCCCCATAAAATCAACAACCCAAAGATCAAAAACCTCAATAACCTAAAAGGGAATGAGAGGCATTTCATGTTTCCTAAAATATTTCTTGTGCATTGACACACATCACATATGCTCACATGGTCGTAAGCACCCTCAAACAAAGAAGGCCAATAGAATCCACTCTTTAAGACTTTTGTGTTCATTCTTGAGCTAGAATAGTGTCCCCCAGTAGGCATAAAGCAACGGTGAAAAAGGATGCTCTCAAACTCACACTCAAGAACACATTTCCTCAAAATACCATCACAACACCGCCTAAACAAGAAGGATCCAACACAAATGAATTACTTCACAAGTGTACGAATCTCTTCCTTTACTTATATCTCCAATCTTTTGATAATTCCACACATGATAGATAATAAACAACATTTGAGTACCATGGATCCTCATTCCTACCGCAAAAAGTTGTTCATTATGAAAATCCTCTACAATTATTATCTCTAATATGGATTCATTCACCCTTTAAAGATCAGATAGGCGATCTTCTACTATATTTTCTGCTCTAGGTTTATCACTCACCTCCATGTCAAATTCTTGTAGCAATAGAATCCAACATATTAGTCTAAGTTTTGCATATTTTTTTGCAACACATGTACTTAATGACCGCATGATCAGTTCATACTATCACCTTATCTCCTATAAAATTTTCATAAATTTGTCAAAAGAAAAAATCTACAGCAAAGAGTTCTTTCACAATGGTGGTTTATTTATGATGAGAATCATATAAAGTACACACATAATAAATAACATACAAAGCATGATCTTTTCAATGGCTCAAAATAGCTACAACCACATAATATGACATGTCAGCCATGAGCTCAAAAGGATGGTTCCAATCAGGATCCACCACCATAGGTGTGGAAATTAGCTTTTTCTTCAAAAATTCAAATGCTTGCAAACAACGATCATCAAAATTAAATTTCACATCCTTTTCCAACAACTCAGAAAGGGGGTTTTTAGTATTGAGAAAATCTTTTGTGAATTGGTAGTAAAGACCTACATGCTCAAGAAAAATTTTAACTACTTCACCGAAGATGGTGGAGGAAGTTTGGGAATCACCTCAATTTTCAACAGATCAACTTACATCCCCTTGTTGGAAACTTTGTGTCATAGCACTATCCCATCATTCTCCATCATATGACTCTTCTCCCAGTTCAAAACTAGATGGGTGTTCCTGCATCTCTATAAAACCATAACAAGACTAGAAAGGCAATCAAAAGACTCAACATATACCAAAAAGTCATCCATGAATATTTTGAGACAACATTCAACCATGTCAAACAAAATAGGAAGCATACACCATTGAAATGTGATTGGAGCATTGCAAAGACTAAAAGGCAAGCGACAATAAGCAAAAGTACTATAAGGGAAAGTGAAGGTTGGCATTTCTTGATCTTGTGGTTCTATAGAAATCTGGTTATGCCCTGAATAACCATCTTATAAGCAAAAGTGCGAGCGGCTAGCAAGCCTCTGAAAAATTTGGTCAACAGGTTAGGGGAAAATGGTCTTCAAGTGTGGGACATTCAAATAATGGTAATCGATGTAAACACACCACCCTATCACTAATCTAGTGGAAACCAATTTTCTTGCAGAAACAATTATACCCCCTTCTCTAGAACTACTTGAGTAGGACTAACTGATTTAAAATCTAATATAGCATAGATTATATCTGTGGATAGAAGTTTTACTACCTCTTTCTTCACCACCTCAGTCATGATAGGATTTAGTCACCTTTGAGGTTGTGCTTCCGGCTTCACTCCTCCTTTGATGTGGATCTTATATTGGTATAAGCTCAGAGAAATTCCCTTTATATCAACAATAGACCACCCGAATGTAGCTCGATGGTTCTTCAACATGCAGAACTTATCAAAGAAGCTTGTGATATTCAGTCAATAATGTATGACTCAAATGTAGAGGAAGAGAATTTAATTCTAAATCTGGAGGATGCTACAAGTATGACACTAGTGGTGGCAATGGCGGCCCTTGATTCTCAAAATGGTTTGTATATAAACACAACAACACCTTTAGAAACAAGGCACACTTATCAAAGGAAAAGAGTGCTCTCGCATGGGTTATAAGGGATCATACATGAAGTTGATGTTCTACAGGTGGGAGGAAGACGGAGGCCCACTCTATTATGGAGGAATAGTTGGTTTCCATTCTCATGGATTTGAGTCATGCTTTAGACATGGGATGGAGACAAGTGGTGCTAGAAATTGATAGCATCAAAGCCCTTGGCATAATTATACATTTCTAGAGGAAATATCCTACTTCATATCCATGGAAGAATATGATTGGATCTATGATTGACAAGAGTTGGGATGTTGACCCCGGCCATGTTGGGCGAGCCTCCAACTCTATCACAGATCGCTTGACCAAGCTGCACCTAAAAATTAGTTTGATATACAAACATATCATCACCCACCCGTGATCTCCTTAGTGTGGTTGACTTGGACAAGGATAGTAGTAGCAATAGTAGAAACATAAATAGTTGAAGTGAGATAGGAATTGTTAGAGAAACAACTTGTAATGTAATCCCTAATTTTCTCACAATAGGAGGGTGGGATGAATAAGATAACCTCCCAACTTACCCAAAAACAAAAGAAACAAGGCACACTCATCCAAAATATGATAGCATGTGCAATTATCCACTAGATTCATGATATGAGATTCCAAAGGTAACAAAGGTAAGAACAAGTGATTTAGAAAAAAATGACATCAGTGATTTTTTTGGGTGAATATGTTTCATGAATTGTGCCACATCTAGAAATGGTTTCCCTAAGAGAAGAGTCATCTTATTATTATCATGTTGAAAAACACAACATTTTGCTTTCTTGATAGTTTTTTGTTGTTGGTTGACCACCTTTATTTCAAAATGATCATCATGATTTACCAACATCAATAACATCTTCCCATTTCCAAGATAACATCGGTTATGACATGTAAATGGCTGCCTAGCAACAATTCATTGTTGTGGTCAACATGTATTTCTATGACTACAAAATCTGTTGAAAGATGAACTTGTCATCCTTCACAAGGACATCCTCACATATGCCATTGGTCTCTTAACTAAATCGTTTTCCAACTAAATAGTGATATTGATATTTCATGATTCCTTGAGTACAAGCTTCTTGAATGTGGTTAATGGCGTCAGATTTATGCTTTCTCCTAAATCACATAATGCTTCCACAAAATTGATACTTCCAATAAAACATGGTATGTTGAATCACATAGGGTCCTATCATTCTATGATAGTTTTCTCTAGATCAACAGGCTGACATCTTCACATAGGACCACAACATTGACATCATTTTTCCTTCTCTTCTTATTGATGATGTCTTTTCAGAACTTACCAGTAATAAGGAATTTGTTCAATGGAATCCAAAAGTAGTAGGTTGATATGGAGTTTTGTAGAAACATCAAGGAACTTTTATTAACTACTTATCAATCATATTTGCCTTCTATCTATTGGGAAAGAGCATAAGGATCACACTCTTGCATTGGTGTGGAAAAATGTATGCATCCCTTGGGATTTTGTTTTTCCCCATGTCCTTCTCTTCTATAGTTTTTTCCTATGGTGTTCTGTCTAATGGATTTTTAGAAGATGCCATGTATCTCAAAATAACAGTCTTAGATGGTGGCACATTTGATTGTGGATTCATTGCCTACTCTATCTCCAACACTTTACCACTACGTAGAATGACTTATTTGGCCTATGGTTAGTATGTGGAATATTATTGTTCCCTAGAAAAATTTGTTGAGTATGATTATTCATTACTTTCATGTCTACTTCTATTTGAAAAATATAATTTCTAGGATTCGAATTTGGGCTCCTTCATTATGTTGATCTCTTAGATTGGTCTAGCATGCTTCATTCTTAGTTATATATGTCTCATTTTGAGTCATGAGTTCCAAAAATATGTTATAACATGTCCATCATGCATGGCCCCTTTTGTGCTTATTTGTTGTGAAACTTCCCTCAACATGTTATGAAACCTATCCCATGCATCAGAGTAGAATTCTTGACCCCACTGTTTGAAATCCTAGATCATTTATACCAACTCATTCATATTTTGTCTTGGAAAATACCTCTTGAAGAAGGAATATATCATCTCATCCCACATATCAATCAAATCTAGAGGTAACTTAGGAACCATGCTTTGGCCTTGTCTGCTAGAGAGTATGAGAACAACTTCATGTAGATGATTGTGGCTTGTACCCTGACAAGCTTTAGTATGTCACAACTTTCCAAAAAGCTATATATATGAAACATTGAATCTTCATTGTTCTTCCCATGAAACACTTGTAATTTAATTAATTCTATGAGCCCTGGGTCAATCTTGTAACTACCCATATTCACTGCCTAACGTCTAATAGGTCCAATTTGAGTTCTCACTGAAGATGCTATGATGCTCTCCCAGGTTGTTTGTTCCTCATCAGATTCTTACACCTCTTCCACTTGATCATCACCATTCTGTGACATGTTTGCTGCATGTTCTTATTCTAACTGAGGTGGAGGAGTTTGAATGAGATTCTCAGTTGAACCCCTAAACTTGTGCTTTGCGTAAGATGTTCTCCCAATCTATACAACATGGAGTTGGGCCTTTGTAGTCTATAGTCCAACTATGGACCATGCACTAGTACCTAAAAATGAAATTGTTCACTGTAAGAAGAAAAAATAATAATTACATGACAAAAATGATTTATCAATGATTTTCTACAATTTTTTAAAAAGAATTAAAGAAAAAAGTGAAGAGTGGACAGTCTTAGCACACATAGTGATGTGTTGCTGATTCCACATCAACGTTGCCAAAAAACTTGACATGCATAGAAAGTGCGTGTAAAATACGAGTACACATTCCGTGTAATGTAGGCCAAAGAGGCCTGATTTTTTCAAACTCAAGGAGTCATTTATCAGAGACTTCCAGTACCTGAGAACCTACTACCTTGACAGAAAGAAAGATTCAATTCATGATTCTTAAATAGAAAGACTAAAATTGAGGAAACTAATTTGTGAATGGTTGTAAGCAAGATTTAAAGGATTACCTAAAATTCATGGTTTCACAACGAAACACAATGAAACTGAATTCTCTTCATCTATGGTTATTCTCCACTCATCTAAACTAAATATTGGTAGCTAGCATTACCGACTCCCATAGCATAATGCACTCCTCAAATTAAGCCAAACTCCACTCTCGCAGTAGTACAGGAACACAATATAAGTGAATAGTAATTTCCTCTGGGTTATTCACTCATAGTTGTTAGCCCTTTCCCAAAGAACATTATTGACTATGTCAATTTATGACCTTTCTAACTTTTAATCCATCTCCTGAAGCAATTATAACTCAAACACTTCGGTTTTTTTGATCAGGTATAAACAAATAAAGTATGAGATCACAAATTCAAATTCATAAGAAAGGAAACAATATCATTGAATCATCAAATTCAATTACAACAATTCGATAGGCTACACCCGATTACTATGGAAAAGAGGGGTTTAGCCCTACATGTTCATCATCATATCACTAAAATAAGAGAAAGAGAAGTAAAGCATCACCAAGTTGATGGAAAAACCCCTTGAGAAGTTGAATTGGCGACCCCTTCTGATGAACACCATGATCACCGGCTTTCTGGATGCAAATTTGTCTTCTAGAAGTAGGATATTTGACATACATATGAGCTCAAAATCATATGTTGACTGACATGAGGATGGCTATGTATTTCATAGTCTCATTCATCAAGTAGTCAGGATATCACTCTAGTAGGAGGACAAAATTCATCTACATCACTCATAATAATCCACATTTGTCAGTATGCCCCCAAGAACAATCTTTATCAAAACCCTTATTTAAGTTCATGTTGATTAGTGTAAAATTACACTGAACAACATGCGATCATTGTAGTGACTTCAGGTCTAAGGACCACAATCATCAAATGTCACATTGAGATATGATTTTTTCAACTGACACTTTTTGTTCTCCATTTATCATTCTCATGTTCGGCCTATTCAGTACAATTTTTCACTACAAGTACCTATGTGTTTGACTTGATATCCAATACTATAACTAATAAGACATATTCTTTAGTCAATGCACATACTAGTCTTAATGTATTATTGACTTACTGATATCCTCAATAATGTCCAACTACAAACCTAGAGAAGAATGAATACTCTTAGCATACATATGATCTCATGTTCATGTCCTCAACCAAAAATTACCATCTCATTAAGTCATACATTCTTTGGACATTATTATATTGATTTATTATCTCATATTGAAAACATATAATTTGGAATCAACTCTAATAATAATCAAATCAATTATAGTGTTTGCCATTACAATAATTATATGGCTGGCTCTCAGGGTATACTACCATCAAGTAGTAATGAAACCCATAACATCACATGGGTAGGAAAACCCATATATGATCATACAAAATTTCTTTTTTCACTCACATCAAAAGCACTACCATAATCACTGGAGATACAACCTCAAATGCACTCATGTACTGATGATATTAGGTCACTGTAGGACCAATACCTCGCAAGGATACTTAGTCACCCGAGTATAATATATAATTTACAACTATGAAAATCTTCTAACAACCCCATGTTTCTATAGATATACCTATTTTTCTACCCCAACTCTCAAAACAGTAGGGTTGTTATATTATTCTAGTGTATGCACTAATTGATTAGGGCTTATTACTATGTGACTAGGGTTTTACTTATTACTAAGCCTGCTTACTTGTCATAGGATCCATTTCATACCAAATATTATCTTACTTAGTGTGACTTAGTTAGGGATTCTTCATTTTATCATTGTAATGCATAAAAAATATGATAAAAAGAGAAAGTATAGGCAATATACAATGTCAAAATTTAATGGAAAGACCTAAATATGATAAACATACAAACTCATGTATTTCTTCATGTGAATTCAAATTTATCAATAGGATACATGCCTTTAATCATCACTATGCTCACTTGGAGCTTCCCCTTGTGTTAATCACCTGGTACATATGCCTCTTTATGCCATAATTCCTCAACATTAGCCTTAAAATCATCATGTATTTATCACTACATCATTTGTGTTCAATAGATTTACTTGTTCATTTATTGAAGTCTTCATAAAGAATAACTCGATTAAGGAATTACATATAACTCTATTGGCATTACGATTACAAGTGTAATAGAGTTAATGAAGTGAACAATTACATTGTACATATCACATGGATCATTAAGATCTATGGTAATTAATAATACTTCATTTCTTTTTCCAAGGCCTACATAGTTATCATATATTGTATGGAAGAATTTGAATATAAATCTAACGAATAATGCAGGAACATATATATTTTAAACCCCATGATTTTGGTAACTCATTCCATATTCCTATTCTTTATTAACTTTCCAATATTAAAGTAATAAGTTAATATTCATCAACCCTCTTCATATACCCATGATGTAAACTCCATATCATTGTCCTAAACAAATTTATCCCAATACATCAACCCTACTTGTATGTATATAACCCTTACTCAAATGTATAGCTCATATTGTTATATTTTCTATCACCCTTATTCCATTTTAATTAAGTTCATGTGAAGAAATGAGAAGAGGTGTAGAAGTATAGATCCTTCTTTTAGGAAGAAAGATCCTATGTGTGACTAATTCCTTGTAGACTTCCATCATTTATTTATAATATTGCACTAAATAAATGTCTTCATATTTGCCTTTGTTCATGACATATTGTAGTTAGATTATATCATGTGCTTCCATGTATATGTTTATCTAACCCTAAATCTATCATTTCTTCAATGTAAGGATAAACAATCAAATTTCATTTACATTTTGTAGCAAGGAAACATTCACTTTTAAGGCTTTAGTATCTATTTGAAACCTTATAAAAGAGCGAAATCACCCCTTTACTAATAATTTGAAGAATAAAACATCCATCACAAGCATACTCAAAAGGTATGTTAAAACCAGTGTAAATTTTTCGAAACTTTATATAATGGTATACAACAGACCAAAGTGTATAATAGCGGAATAAAAATCATGGCTATATTCAATTGTTCAAAAGATTACAAAATTCCATCATATTTACTATTAAGGGTTTACATGTAAGATACACCAAGAGGATCTAACATAGAGGGAAGTCTAAACTACTTCAAGTCTTGCCTCCAAAGCAACATCTCTAAGAGCTAGTTCCATGCCAAAAGCTATGTTGTCCTTGATCTTGTTCAACACCTTGTGCTTTACCTGGGTGGTTGGGAATGCACCCAGTAAAAGAAAGAAGCATGGTACGTGTCAACAATATGAACAAGAAACAAAGATAAGAACAACTATGAAGCTTAAGGATAAGGATTCATCTTAAGATGAGAGGGACAAGAGAATGAGGCATGTAACAAAATATTCTTGCCAAAACAATAAATAACAATGAATTTTCACGAATAATTAATATTGGACTAATTTAACTAAGTGGGGTTGAGGCACCTACCAGACCTCAACCAAATAGATTAGGGGAGAGTAATCACATTCCCGGTCACCTATCAAATATTTTTTATTGGGGAGAAATAACACATTCCCCAGGGGGATAGTAAACACATTCCCTAGGGTGAAATAACGCATGCCCTAATTATGGGTGGTTGTACATAAGTACCACTACTATAGCTAAATAGTCAAATAAAACATCATGCTCAAGAAATAGTAATATGGAAAGATTAAATCATCAAAATGTTGCAACATGGCAGTGGGGTTCCAAGACCCAAGAAATAATATATCAACTCTAGCGCAAACATGTCACTAGAAGGGGAACTATGTAAGACAAGGTCTTTAATTAGGGAGACAAAATTGAAATAGTTAGATTCTGACTACCATGGGCTCTAATACCATGTTGTAAAGATTTGAAAAATTTACACTCATTTCAGCATACCTTTTGAGTATGTTTGTGATGGATGTTTTATTCTTCAAAATTTTAGTAAAGGGGTGATTACACACTTTTACAAACCTTCAAGATTAAGAATGGCATGACTTCTAGTTATAAGAAGAATATTAGCTGATTTTCATTTTAAGCAAGAAAAGCCATCCCCAATACTTTTAAGGCTTTTAGTATCATAAAGGCGTTAAATGAAGCAAGAACTATCATTCAAGGTACTATTTGAAGGACTAATAATCATTATAGCATATTTGCAAGCAAGGAAAGAGATAATGAGTTAGAAAAGATCACATTTTTTTAGGAAAGGTACATATTGCATCCCTAAGATCAAGTTATATAAAATAATATTGTCAAGGAAATGCTCTGTCATAACCTCAATTTTTCTTATATAATTTGAAATGCAATTTTGCAAATAACATGGATTTGAATGGAAATTTGTATGCTTTATTTTGAAAGATTGGATTCTTTTACAAAAGTTCCCTTGGATGCATGATTTCATGGTTTATACTGTTTTGGTAAATCCAATAATGATAAAAGGGAAAATAGATAAAAGAAATCCTAAAACTAGTAAAAGGAAAAAGGAATAATAGATAATTATGTGCTTGAGAGAATTGTGTAGAATTCTCTAAAAAGTGGCAAAGATGTCAAGTATTAATTAATTTTAATTTGCACATGGTTTCTAATGAGAAGAATAGGAAACATAAATAAATGGAAAAAAATAACAAGAAAAGGATGAAAATTCTAGTTTTTGGAGTAAGAAGATATTCCATTAGATAGTGGTGACTATTTTCTCAAAAGTTAAAAGAGAAAGATTTGTTTATCCCAACCACTTATTGGAAAAGGCATAAATGAGTTTCCATGGAATAAAAGATGATGAATTGAATGAATATATCAAGGAGAGAAATAGACGAATGATCTAGAATTAATTAGTCAATGATATGCCATATACATACCTACCCCCCTTGATGGTTTGGTGTATCAACCAAGTAATATGGAATTTGAATATATGAAAGGTATTAATGAAAGATAGAGGAGAAGAAGGTAAAGGAAGCACTTTGGATACATGTGCCTATGGCAAATGAAAAAAAGGGGAATATCTCTTTCCTTAGTTGGTGTTAAGATAAAGAAACATCTTTTGATGCCTAAGGAAAGATGAGAATGTGAAGAGAGGTTGTGAAAAGTATCAGTTCTTAATATTATTAATAACCTTCAATGTTGGATCATGGTATATGAGTATCCCTTTCATCCATGGAAAATCCACCATCCATGAGACCCTCCCTATGCGCTACGATAAAAGAGGAAACAAATCCTAAGCTTGCTGACATATCTCTCCCCCCTTCCACCATTCATTTGTTGCCCGCACAGGTAGCCTGGGTTTTCGCTACCCGACAGCCAAAAAAGTAACTCTCCTGGCCAAAAAAGTAACAATGTTGTCAAAAAAAGTAACTCTGCTGGCCAAAAAAGTAACTCTGTACAAAATATACAACAGATATATATAAGGATGGGTTTTTTTTATTTTGGAGGGGAAAATGATATTATTTTTGGCTAATTTTTTTTGGAGAGCTAGACAAAATAGTCCTCTACAATTGCGATTTTTTTTTGAAAAAAAGTGATCGGAAGGGTGGGCGGGTAGCTACCCGCGCGGGCAATAAAGATGGGCCCTATATATATGTGTGTGTGTGTGTGGACTACAGAGCCTTCCCCTCTAGGGAAGACTGCATATAGATGAATCATCCAAACTCTCGTGTTCTCCATCCATTCATTGTCTTGGATCATAGGGCTGCATGTAGTTTTTTGGGTTCCTTGAAGAGAAGAGGAATCTCCTCCCTAGGTTCACCTACCATCCTTCCCTGTGGGTTAACTGGAGTCCCTCTTGACCTCTGATATGCTCATTTTTCATGAGGAATAAGAGGAGGAGGTGTTGGCACCACCAGTGATGATGACATGTGAGTGTCTGTAGACATAGGCCATGAAGGATGCAGTTATAATGTCAATATTTGCTTGTATGGTTTGAAATGCAACTTTCCTAATAAAATGTATATGCATGCAAATTGTATGATTTATACTCAATGAATGGGTTTCATTTGCAATATTTCCCTTGAATTTATGTTTTCGTAGATCCTACTGATTTAGTGAGTCCAAGGTGATAAAAAGGGGAGAAAAGATAAAAGAAATCTCATAATAAATAAAAGGAAAAAGAAATAAAGATAATGGTAAGAATTATGTAGAATTCTCTAGAAAGTGGTATGAATGACCTTAATTGATTAGGTTTCGAATCTACTTGGTTTCTAATAAGAAAAGAAATCCAAATTAAGGAAATAAAAGAGAAAGATAGAGAAAATATGAATAAAATATACCTTCTAAATGGATAACATGCATATGAAGAAAAGCCTTTCTAGTTTTCGAGTTTTGACTGCAAACTTGGCACACAAGTAAATAAGGTTATGAAAGAGGTTCCCTTAAAATTTAGGATTAAAAAGATGTTTTGTTTAAGAGTCATGAATTTTTGAAGTTTCCAAAAGTGAGAGAGATATGCATAAATGTCACGATTATAATCATATTAGGATTTGATTTTAATGAGAAAATAAAATATGCGTGTTATAGGGACCCTTGGATCTGAGCATCCGACGGCTCAGGATCATCCCTCACCTCCAGTTGTGTGAGGAAACAAGAATAGTGCGGGGATGGATTCCCAGATAGATTCATTGCGGCACAGAGGGTGAGTGGACATGGGAGAAGTCCCATTGCCTCTGGGAGAGCAAGACAAGACGACCTATCCCTAATTCCACTAGGTTTGGGAGTCTTCCAGTGAAATGCCCAATCAGTCGCCGATGAGACCTGACCCTTAGGTATAATTAGGGGTCCATACACCCTCTATAGAGCCACAAATCAACCCAACACATCGCCTTGATCTCGTGAAGAATTTGGAGCTATCAATTGTTGATATAGTCTCAACCTTCACCGTCATCTGAGCATAGACCTCATCAGAGAAGTTTGTCATCAGCCTGCCGCTTCAGAGTGTCTGACGAGCAATTGGTGTGCTCGTCTAGTTTGTCACATCGTGGCAGAGGCAGACGTAGCTTCTCTAGTGTTTGAGGAAGTCAGAATCCCTGAGTCAACTAAGGAGTTGACTGAGCCCGAGATGCTGTTTGCACAAAGAGGAGGAAGAAGATGGAGAGGGGAATTACCATGTTGCGCTTTGACTCTCTTTAGATGAGGAATGGGCCTTTTGTCTTTGTACCCCTTCGAATCTAGCTTAGTCAGCTACATCACCATGCATCGAGCCGCAGAGGTGGCAGGTGTGGGTTGATCGGCCTAGCCGTGTGGGCAGATGGGGGCGGGGCTTTCTCTACCTATGTGGCGAGCCCTGATTGGTCAGAAAGTAATTAATTTAAGAAAATCATAACTAATTATGGGATTATCCTATGAAGAAGTGTTATATATAAATCTTGCTCAGAAAAATCCATAGATTCCAATAAAAATATAGTTGAGGCCTGAAACTGATTGTAATTTGAAAATTATGTAAAGATTCCATCTTTAATGGTTTTATTAATGGAAAACCTTAAGTTTTGATGATAATTAGATCTAATGATGTTCCCTGAATATTTTGAGTTAAATATTAACATGTTGACATAAAAAAGAGGGATTAGATCTAAAAGGATAATCTTTGTACATAATTTAATTAATTTAGGGTTCGATGTATATAAAAGTGCATTGATGGGCCTGAAAACCCTAATTTTGGTAATTATGAGTTTCAATGGTTTTAGTTACAAAAATCTATAAGTAAGACAAATATACGATGTTCCTAAGATGATTTGAGAATAAAGACCCTTAATGTGGATAATTTGGATTTTTATGAGTAGAAAAGATGATTTAGGGCTTGCTGACCTAAAAAGGATAAAAGTTGGGAAATAGATCCAAGAAACCCTAATGAAACCCTGATTAGGCTTAGAAACCTTAGGAAGGATTCCCAAGTTAATAAGGGGTTGTTTGTGATATGTTTGTAACAAATAGGTTTTACATGCATTTTAGGATCTAGATTTGCTTGATTGGTTGCTTGACTTGGTTAATTGGACTTCTTGATTGGATTGGATATATTGCATATTTTTGGGACTTCAAATCAGGTATGTGGTTACACTTATGGCTAATCATTCTAGTTTCATGATGATTTATAAGGTTTTACCCAGTTGCTTGAAATTAAATGCTTGGATGAATTTTAATTCTTACAACTATAAAGTGACTATGGCTATCACTGTATATATATATATGCATGACTAGCTCACATCCTAGTCCTCCTCTGTAGCTTTGAGTACATGTGAGAGATGGATGACCAAGCTATTGGTCTACCCTTTTGATAGGGCCATCAGATTATCATGAGTCGTTGTTTGGTGTACCTTGGGGTAGGATCATATGACTATACAACTCTATGTCTTGGTCTACCTGTAAGGTAGGATCAAAAGGGGCTATCTAGGATCTACCATATGAGAAAGGTAGTATCCATGTCCACTACAGGGACCACACAGAGACTTGGATATGTCAGGATTGAGTAGTTATGTTTAAGACGTAAAATTTGATCTGTTAAGCAATAATTTGGTTGCAATATGTTGTTACAAATAGATGCAAGCTTTTGCTTCCCCCACATACCAATATAATTCATTATACTGACTGATGTTTTGTTTGTCGACATTTTAGGTTACATGAAGTTATATGCTTATCAGAAAGTGGATAATCATTTAAAGTGACATTGAAAGAATAAAGTTAAATAAAGATTGGAGGATTGTAGATATATAGATACCTATCTGGGATAAAGTTCCTCAATTCCTATATTTTGAAAGGTATGTGAAAAGAAAATTTTTATCCAGTTTTTTAAGCTTAGTTGTGGTAGAATTTATTAATTATTTTTTTATTATTTATAAAACTGTATGATCATGTTTTGGGATAATGGTTCTAGCTTCTTGGCCTACCTTAATTGGAGGTTTCCAAGGGGTGGGGTCATTACATTTGGTATCAGAGTATGGTTTTCCATATAATCTCTAATAATTATTAAATTTTACAAATTCTTTAGAGCCCAAGGGAGTTATTAGAGAATTGTTCAAAGATGGAGGTGTCTAAAAAGGATCACGGTCTGAGGATTGGCAAGATTTTTCCTCCACCCCGCTAGTCAATTTATGAGGAATCCCAGAATCCATGTGACTACCTGGCCAAAATTTGAGAATTTGACTCAAAATAAGATACCTCTAGGTCTTCTCATATGCTTTCTTCACTTCTTTACCCCTTCTCTCTGGAGAAACTTTAAGTGTTTAGGGTTTTCTATGTCACCACCACCTCACGTGTTTTGGGAATTCAGGGTGTTAAGGATTAGGGAATCCTCCACCAAACAATAAAATGCATTTAAATAAGATGACACAGATGTAAGTTTGAAGTTTTTATACCCCAACTTATAATCTGTGGTTAAAGATTTTAACTTGTTTGAATCGGCATGGCTCGTGTCAAGACCATTGTTGTTCCCTACGATGCTACCGAGAACCCCTCTGGAGGTAGGCTCCTCTACAAGAGGAAGGGATATTCTAAGAAGAGGAGGAGTGACCGTAGTAAAGAGTCCTCAAGGAAGAGAAAGAGACTGGATGTAGCCTCAGATCCTAAGTCAGTATCCTTCAACAATCCAGAGATGAACCGGGAGGAGGAACCAATTTTCAAAGATGAAGTCAAGCCTGAGGAGAACTCAGCTGGTGGCCCAAGAGCTACAGTAATAATCCATACTCCTGATTCCATCTAGATGGAACAATAGAAGAAACTAACTGAGGCCATTAGTGCCCTGGCCCTCCAAGATATACCCAAAGATGAAAATGGTGAGACATTTCCTATTCATCCACGTCTTGGAGCCACCATTCTAGAATTTGTAAAGCTGAACATTGAGAAGTTCTGAGGAGAGGATAAGAACGAGGTGGTCGACAAAGCAGATGCTTGGCTACTAGAAGTCAAGAATGGTTTCAGCATGCTAGAGGTACAACCGAACAAGAAGGTCCCATTTGCTGCTCACCTCTTGGAAGGAGAAACTAAGATATGGTGGGAGAACCACATCATGGGTTAAGATCTTAATGAGGACCCGATAACTTAGACTAACTTCATGATTATCTTCAAAGACTACATTCATTCCAATCTCAGCTAAGAATGAGAAGGAAATGGAGTTCACCAACCCGATCTAAGGTAGCCTATCTGTCATGGACTTTGGCCGCAGATTTTGCTTCTTGGAGCGATTCAGATACATGATGACCGAGGAAAGATGAGTGGACCATTTTGTGGAGCGTCTACACCCTGCCATAAAGCCTCATGTGATGGTGAGAAAACTAATAACCTTCACCGACACCTACAACACCACCCTAGATATGGAGAAGATGGTGATGCCTACTCAAAACCCGTCCAAAGGATACTTGGGTTTCAGTGAAGGCACCTCTGACCTGAAGAATGATCATAAGAAAGGACAAGGTCACAATCATGCCAAGGGAAAACATGGAGGAAAAGGAAAACCCCACAATAAGAACAACCATACTAGGTGTCGCACCTGTGGAAAATGGCATTCATGCGAGTGTCACTACAAGTAGAAGGCGTGTTACCATTGCCAGTAAGAGGGACACTTTCAAGCCAACTTCCCTTTTCCAGACCCGAAAGGTTCAGGCCCTATAGCATCCCAACTTGTAGCATCCCAACCAGTAGCCGCATCCCCACCAGCTGGAGAGCGAAGAAAAACTCGAGTTTTTGCCATAGACAATGAAGAGGCTCAAGATAATGCTAATCAGTTAATAGAGGGTAATAACCCTTAGATTTTTCTTTTCTATTTTAAGATAAGCATGTAGCAGTTTGACATATTATGAAAAATAATGTAGACATGCTTGACGTCATGGGACACAATGTAAAATTCTTTTTGACTCTAGTTCTACTAATACTTTCATTTTGAGAAATCTCACAACTATGCTTTGTTTAGATATCAAGGATTTTGGATGTCACAACCCCGACTGGTCTATTTTTTACATCTCTTTTAAAAACCCTAGTAATAACTGTTAAGTATCTGGATCATGAGTTCCCTACATATTTTATCCTCCTCGATATGAACGAATTTGATGTGATCATCAGTAGGGATTGTCTCTATACTTATAGGGCAAATACCGATTATAGGGAAAAGAAGATAATAATAAGGAGACCATATCATCCACCGTTCACCATTAGAGGTGGGAAGGATTCTACCACTAGCATGTATGTGTCATCCTTGAAGGTAGAGAAAATGATAACCAAGGGATGTCAAGCTTTTCTAGCAGTAGTTACCGAATCAGAGCCTAAGGTGCAACCCTAAGAGGAAATAGAGGTAGTCAGGGACTACACAAATGTGTTCCCAGATGATTTGCCTCGAATTCCTCCTGAGAGAGAGGTATACTTTTCGATAGAGCTAGCTCCCAAGACAAACCCTATTTGATGGCACCTTACAGGATGGCCCTTGCTGAGTTTCTTCAGCTAAAGAAACAACTACATGAATCGCTAGACAAGGGTTTCATTTGACCTAGTATATCACCATGGGGAACACCAATCCTCTTTGTGAAGAAGAAGGATGGATCGCTCCTGATTTGTATAGACTGTCGTACAATCAATCAGGCTACTATTAAGAACAAGTATCTTTTACCCCACATAGATGACCTGTTCGACCAACTTAAGTCTGCTCGAGTCTTTTAAAATATTGACTTGATATTCAAATACCACCAGTTGAGAGTCAAGAGTGAGGACATCCTAAAAACTACTTTTCACACCCGTTATGGCCATTATGAGTTTGTGGTTATGCCTTTTGGGTTGTCTAATGCCCCAAGTGTGTTTATGAACCTCATGAATAGTGTGTTCCTGTAACAACAGTCGCCAAACAGACAAACAAATCATCATTAATTAAGCGGAATAAACATAAACAACAGATTAACAAAAATCACTAAAAATTAAAACCAATTTACAAAGAGATCCATTTCTAGGAAAACTCTTACTGAAAGATCCAAAACCTTATATGCATCATTGTTCACATTGTACATACATTGTACCATCTCATCTCGAGGATAACATATAATAGTTGCTCTATCAAGACATATATTAGAGAAACACAAAACCTTGAGGCATATAAGGCAAATCTTGGATTGTTCACGAAACCATTACGAACTAACTCCAAGGACATGAGAGTACAGAGATGACACATAGGACTTCTATCTACGAGACATGACAAACAGTACACTCAACCTGAGCTGTCACTGCTATCCCTGTTGCTGATGTTCTCCCTATGCAATACGGTCTCAATCCCCTTCGTGAACGTCCACCTAAAAAAATGTGAATCCCACAGGGTGAAACAATTATTCCAGTGAGAGATATAACTCTCTGCCAACAATATTATTATCACAGTTACATAGAATTAAACTGAGTAGAGGATAAACAGTTTAGAACATTCTCATCTTTTAAAGCATTGCAACTATCCGTGATAGAGCAGTAAATCATCTATTCACTTTATAAGGAATATGAAGAACATGTATAACATTTACCCATTATACTATATCAACATCTCAAGCGTATCCTGAGATATTCATTATCATGGTATGGCTTCCATGAACCATTCTCATATCTATCTGTTGGCCTCAGCCAATCTTCTAGCCAGTTATTGGATTGTACCAGTCACGTGAGTATACATCATCATATTCTATTTGGGCATTGGATTATACAAACCCTGAGATCATAGAGTTCAGCCAGGCATTGGACCATACCAATCCTGAGATCGAGTTCAGCTAGGCATTGGACTATACCAATCCTGAGTTCACATCTAGGCATTGGACTATACCAATCCTAAGATCATAGAGTTCAACTAGGCATTGGGCTATACCAATCCTGAGATTGAGTTCATCCAGGCATTAGACTATACCAATCCCAAGTTCACATCCAGGCATTGGGCTATACCAATCCTAAGTTCACAGCCAGGCATTGTACTATACCAATCCTGAGACCGAGTTCAGCCAGGCATTGGACTATACCGATCCTGAGTTCACAGATAGGCATTAGACTATACCATTCCTGAGTTCACAGCCAGGCAATGGACTATACCAATCCTGAGATCGAGTTTAGTCAGGCATTGGACTAAACCAATCCTGAGTTCACAGCCAGACATTGGACTATACCAATCCTGAGTTCACATCCAGGAATTGGACTATACCAATCCTGAGATCGAATTCAGCCAGGCATTGGACTATACCAATCCTGAGTTCACAACCAGGCATTGTATTATACCAATCCTGAGTTCACAACCAGTCATTGGACTATACCAATCCTGAGGTCATAGCCAGGCATTGGACTATACCAATCCTAAGTTCATAGAATTCAACCAGGCATTGGACTATACCAATCTTGAGATCGAGTTTAGCCATGCATTGGACTAAACCAATCCTGAGTTCAAAGCCAGACATTGGGCTATACCAATACTGAGTTCACAGCTAGGAATTGGACTATACCAATCCTGAGGTCACAGCCAGGCATTAGACTATACCAATCCTAAGTTCATAGAGTTCAGTCAGGCATTGGACTATACCAATCCTGAGATTGAGTTCAGCCAGGCATTGGACTATACCAATCCTGAGTTCACAACCATGCATTGGACTATACCAATCTCGAGATCATATTCAAAGTACCATAACCCTTATTTTGTCCATGAATATAAACATAAAGCATGTATGATTAAGATTTCATTATTATTATTGTATTCATTTATTATTATTATTATGTTACTAAGTTTCCATTTCCTAGTTTATTTGAACATTATCATTTCTTACATGAGACTTTTATAAACATCTTGTTACCTCTCACTAGGAAACAACTAACCACATGGCTCACAAGGCCCATTAAACATCTTGTCACCTCTCACTAGGCAACAACTATTCACATGGCTCACAAGGCCCATTCAACATCTTGTCACCTCTCAATAGGCAACAACTAACCACATGGCTCACAAGGCCCATTAAACATCTTGTCACCTCTCACTAGGAAACAACTATTCACATGGCTCACAAGGCCCATTAATCATTATACTTGTTATACAAGCATTTAACATGCCTTACAAGGCTTATGCAAGAAGAGAAATACATCCTTCCCTATAATTAGGGTTAGGGTTTCCCTTTATAGCCGAATAGGGTTTCATGTTCATATTATTAATCCAAACCGTAATTCATTGTTCCACACATCTAGGAGCATACCTTGATATCATAAGTATTCAATCATACTTATGTATATTCTCATCATTTAACATTAAATGATTATCAATACAAGGTATGAGTTTCTCTCTCATTCTGACTAGGATATTGATTACATCATACTTCAATAACTTGGCTTGACCCTTTCTCAAGGCATGTAGCCTACACTTATAAAAGTGAATTAATCTCATTACATCTCAATGTAACAATTAACATAACACACTTCATGTGTTACTTATCCAAGTATATTGGATTTAATGTGCATCAAGATGTAACAACCTTAAAGTAATGGATGTGATGTTTACCATGCCTTGGTGTATCACTTCCCTCATCACTTTTAACTTACTTAAGTTCATCAAATTATCTTGTATTAGGGTATTTCCCATCCTAATACTTTATCCACTATCCCATCATATTAATATTGTAAAGTATTGGCCATAATTCACACACTTGAATTACCCAACTATCATCAATGATATGGACTCATATCGGGTTAAGGCATTGTGGATATAAGGTTGTCCATTATCAACCACTTTAGGTGTTTCACCTATCAAGGTATTAGCCACACAATTACTTGGTGTTACACTCATCACTCCTAAGAGTGTCTTGCCCTCACCTTTACAAGGTATCTCGGATTAGAAGTGTGCATATGTTCACCATATCGGGTTGTAAGTATATGAGCACTCACCATATCGGGCTAGAAGTATATACACACCATTCATATCGAGCTAGAGGTGTTTGTATGTGTTACCCATGTCATGCATGAGGTATCAACTCATCACCATGTCGGGCTAGACATCAAATAGGGTTGTGTATCAGGTTACCATATCGTTCAATAGCATTTGCTATTCTTTACTCATATCGGGTTACCCAAATTAGGGTTTCATGTCAACTTATAGGTATTCATTTAACCTTGTATCATGCATGGAGTCTATACTTGACTCCCTATCGTGCAAGAGGTGTATACCACACCCCCATATCGTGTAAGAGGTGTATACCACACCCCCATATCGTGTAATAAGGTATACAATCATATCCATATCATTTTAGTGAAGTAGGTGCATTATCATATCGGGTTAGAGGTGCTTGCTTGTGTGCTTGCAACCGATATCACTTTTATAAAGTGATACCATCATATTCAAGCTCTAGACCTTAGTTCTAACTGTTATAGTTCATGGAAACAGGTCTAAGAAACTACTAGAACTCATAATTTCATCAACTATTTTAGGAAATTTTGGAATGAAAAGTATATCATTAAATATAGAAATTTAGGTGATGAATAATAACATGGTTGAGTTCAAGTTATATAACCCGCCTCAAGAACAACTTCAAAGCTCCAAGATCCATGTTCCTAAGGTTGAAGATGACTTATCAAGAGTCCAAGGCTCGTTCACAACTCATTCATATACAAGGAATCACCATGTATAAGCAATTGGTGAAGAAGAAAAGAAAAGAAGATCAAAACCCTAAAATCATGCTTCAATCCAAGGTTGAAGATGATCATGGCCTCACCTTAGGGTTAAGTATTGAGATCCTTTTTGCTCTAGCACCTTCGCATGATACCAGACATCCCTTGCACGATATGCCACCACTTGTGGCCTATATCCCTCTCACTTGGGGCAAAAAACACTTTACTATGGCCGATATCACCCTTCTTGGCCGATATCAGCCTACTTGGCTGATATGCTCTTGCTATGGGCGATGTCCAAGGACCTATGCATGATACCACATCACTCCTGAACGATACATGGACCATATGCATGATACCTTAGGGAAGGAGGGTGGTAAGATCCGAAAACTTCCACTAAGGGATGAAACTAGGGGTATATATACTTGTTGCTCATAAAGAAAGGTAAAAATGAGGTGTCATCAATTTGAGCTAGTAGGTGCCACGTGTCCATGCATGGATGACACGTGTAAATGCATGCATAAACATTTATCTTGACATGAAAAACAGTTTAGGGTGATCTAGGGATAAAGTTTCGTCCATTACATATCCCTTTGATTAAGATATATTAATTAATTCATTACTTTATGCACAACTCGTCGCAACTTTACTAAGGAAGTTGTAACCCGACACAACTCACCTCCTTGAGGTGCTTTGCACGACATGGCCTTTTCCAAGAGTTCACAAAATGATATGAGGATCATCCTATGGCTCCTTGGCCGGTAGGCTCTCATATTTAAGCTTTTCAACTTGATACAACTCAAGTTAAGCTTTCATATTCAACCCTTTTCTTGGTCATTTCATCACCAAGATAACCATCATTCATAATGGAATCAAACATGGTGTCTCCTTCTTTCTCTCTCCTCTACATGATACTAGGATGGAGTAGAGACACTCTAAAGGTGGTAATTTTCATATGAACCCCACATTTTGGGTAAATTACAATTTGTACCAAAATTGGTGCACATGGTACCAACATTGTTCAAACAAGTTCAAACTTGGAATTTGGGCTTTCCACAAGACACCACCTTGCATAATTTTCTCTATAATGATGCTAAAACACATGAGGAATTTTCAACATATGATATATTGCAATATAACCCCTCAACTTGGGTAAATTGCACTTTGGTCCAAAACAAAGGAACATTGCTCAAACAACATTCAATCAGGACCAAACTTGGAACATAAGTGTGTCACATGATAAAAAAACAACTTAGAGTATTATATTAAAGTTCTAAGAAACTTTATTAGCCAAAACAAATAGGGTTACCTCATAACCCAAGTCAGGGTCATTACAGTTCCAACCTTTCCTAGACTCATTTATCATAGTATTCATAGATGACATTTTGGTTTACTCGAACGACCTAGAGAAACATAGGGACCACCTGGGTAGAGTCCTTGATATTATAAGAAAGAAAAAGTTCTATGGGAAATTCTTGAAGTGCGAGTTTTGGATAGACCGTGTCATGTTCCTTGGACACATCATATCCGGAGGGACCATCTCAGTGGATCCTGCTAAAGTCTCGGCTGTACGAGACTGGCCAGGACCAAAGAACCCTTCAAAGATTCACAAATTCCTAAGAATGGCTAGATATTATCGGTGCTTCATATAATATTTCTCAAAGATTGCTTTGCCACTCACCAAGCTCACTTGAAAGGACAAGAAGTTTGTGTGGTCAAACTTATGTGAAGCTCGATTCTAAGAGTTGAAGGAGAAGTTGACCACAACTCCGGTGTTGAGTCTACCGTTTGATAATGAAGGGTTTACAATCTTCACTAATGCATCGAAGATGGGGCTTGGATGCGTGCTAGGGAAAAACATGCATGTTGTTGCTTATTCCTGTAGATAGCTCAAGCCCAATAAAGTAAACTATCTAACACACGATTTAGAGTTGGTTGTGATTATACACACCCTGAAGATTTGTGACACTATTTATATGGAGCCACCTTTGAAATCTTCACAGACCACATGATCCTAAAGTATCTCCTGACTCAGAGGGACCTAAACCTGAGATAGAGATGATGGATGGAATAAATGAAAGACTATCCATGTCACCCTGGAAAGGCAAATGTTCTAGAAGATGCTCTTAGTAGGAAGCATCTTAGGTGTGTAGTTGTTTTTTTGAGACAATGGAAAGCATTAAAATAGTTTGCAACATGGGCTCCACAACCGTTAGAAGATAGAATTAATTTGGCTAACATTTAGATAAAACTAGACTTGTTGATTGAGTTGGTAGCTGCCCAGTTGGTTAGTCCTGATCTGGACAAGATGAAAGGCTTATTGGAGAAACCTCAGCCACATCTCTCAGTGGCAGTAGATGGTGGAATCCGCTACAAGAGTCATATATTGGTTCCTGAAGATTCGCCCTTAAAGAACCATATTCTACAAGAAGCCCATGGTTCTAAGTATACAGTACACCCTGACACAATAAAGATGTATAAGGATTTGCATCGGTATTTTTGGTGGCCTGGAATGAAGAGAGATATAGTTGCATATGTGGCTACTTGTCTCACATGCCAGATGGTGAAGGCTGAACATCAACGACCCTGTGGATTTCTATAGTCGATTGAAATTTTTGAGTGAAAATGGGAACAGATCACCATCGACTTTATGGTGGGTCTCCCTAAGATCAAGAGAGTTTATGATGTGATATGGGTTGTAGTAGATCACCTTATCAAGATGACACATTTCCTTGCCTTAAAATCTGCCAAAATGAAAGATCTAGATGAGCTTTATATCAGAGAGATTGTAGGCATGCATGGTGTTACGAGTTCGATCCTTTCTGATTGTGACACAAAGTTCAATTCTAAGTTGTGGAAGTACGTGTAAGAATAACTCAGTACTAGACTCAAGTTTAGCACAACTTATCACCCCCAGATAGATGGACAGTCAGAGAGGACCATCCAAACCTTAGAGGATCTGTTGAGAGCATGTGTGCTCATTTGGGGTGGTTCATGGGAGCAGTATCTGCCCTTAGCTGATTTTGCTTATAAGAATAGCTATGAAGCCAGTATCAAGATGCCTCCATATGAATCTCTCTATGGGAGGATGTGTCGGTCACTTCTTCATTAGGATGATGTCAGTGAAAGGACCTTGTTGAGGTCAGAGGAACTGTAGTTGTATGATGACAAAGTCGCTTTGATCAAGCAAAGGCTGAAGAGATCCCATGATCGGTAGAAGTCGTATGCTGATGCGAAGCAGACTAACTTGCATTTCACTATGGGTGAACACATGTTTTTGAAAACCTGACCCCTCCAAACTATAGCTAAGAATAGTGGAAAGTTGAGTCCCCAATATGTGGGTCCATTTGAGGTTTTGGAACATATTGGTGAAACTGCACATCATTTGTCCTTTCCCCCTCAGTATAATATGATGCATGATGTTTTCCATGTGTCCAATCTGAAGTGCTATGTGAAGGACCTGATCCATGTGCCGAGCATTGAATCTATTAAACTCCAAGGGAGGCTGACATACTCTGAGTCACCTATGAGGGTACTGGATACCAAGGTGAAAGAGCTTAGGAATAAAAAGATTGAGATGATAAAGGTTCTCTGGAAGCACTATGGAGAGGATGAAGCCACATGAGAGCTACAGTCAAACATGGAAAAGGCCTATCCTGATTTGTTTGTCTGATTGGTTGAATTTTTCAGAAAAAAATCCTATAAGGGGGAGAGGATGTTATAACCTCGATTTTTTCTTGTATGCGTTGAAATGCAATTTTCCCAATAAAATGTATATGCATCAAAATTGTTTGATTTATGCTCAATGAATGGGTTTCTTTTGCAATATTTCCCTTGAATGTATGTTTTCATGGATCCTACTGATTTAGTGAGTCCAATGTGATAAAAATGGGAGAAAAGATAAAAGAAATATCATAATAAATAAAAGGAAAAAGAAATAAAGATGATGGTGAGAATTATGTAGAATTATCTAGAAAGTGGTATCAATGACCTTAATTGATTAAGTTTTAACCCACTTGATTTCAAATAAGAAAAGAAATCCAAATAAAGGAAATAAAAGAGAAAGAGAGAGAAAATATGAATAAAATATGCCTTTTGAATTGATAACTTGCATATGAAGAAAAGCCTCTCTTATTTTCAATTTTTGACTCCAAACTTGGCACACAAGTAAATAAGGTTATCAAAGAGGTTCCCTTAAAATTTGGGATTAAAAATATGTATGGTTTAGGAATTATAAATTTTTGAAGTTTCCTAAACTGAGATGGATATACATAAATGTTACGATTATAATCATATTAGGATTTGGGAAAATAAAATACGCGCATGATAGGGACCCTTAGATCTGAGCATCTGACAGCTCAGGGTCATCCCTCAAATGCAGTCATGCAAGGCAACATGAATAGTGCGGGGATGGATTCCCAACCAGATTCCTCACAACACATAGGGTGTAGTGGACATGGGAGAAGTCCCATTGTCTTCGGGAGAGCAAGACGATTCGACCTATCCCTAATTCCACTAGGATTGGGATTCATCCTGGGAAATGCCCAATCGCCCGCCGATGAGACCTGACCCTTAGGTATAAATAGGGGTCCATAAACCCTCTACAGAGCCACAAATTAACCCAACACATTGCCTTGATCTCGCAAAGAATTTGGAACGATCAATTGCTGATATAGTCTCAACCTTCACCGTCATCCAAGCATAGACCTCGTCGGAGAAATCTGTCATCAGTTCGATGCTTCAGAGTGCCTGACGAGCAAATGGCATGCTTGTCCAATTTGTCGAGTCGCGACAGAGGTAGAGGTAGCTTCGCTTACATATGAGGAAGTCAAAATCCCTGAGTCAACTGAGGAGTTGACCGAGCTCGGGCTGTTGTTTTTGCAATGAGGAGGAAGAAGATAGAGAAGGGAAATATCGTGTTGCCCTTCAACTCTCTTTAGACCACATATGATTTTTCTTCTTCTTTTTACCCCATGGAATCTAGCTTAGTCAGTTGTGTTACTGCACGCCGAGCCGCTGAGGTGGTGCGAGTGGGTTGGCCAGCCTAGCCATGTGGGCAGGCGGGGCTAGGGCTTTCTCTACCTATGTGGCGAGACCTTATTGGTCAAAAAGCAATTAATTTAAGAAAATCATTACTAATTATGGGATTATCGATGAAGAAGCGTTATATATGAATCTTGCTTAGAAAAATAGATAGAATCCAATAAAAATATAATTGAGGCCTAAATCTGATTGTAATTTGAAAATTATGTAAAGATGCCATCTTTAATGATTTTATTAATGAAAAACCCAAAGTTTTGCTGATAATTAGATCTAATGATGTTCCCTGAATATTTTGAGTTAAATATTAACCTATTAACATAAAAAAGAGGGATTATATCTAAAAGGATAACATTTGTAAATAATTTGCTTAATTTAAGGTTCCATGTATATAAAAGTTCATTAGTGGGCCTAAAAACCCTAATTTTGGTAATTATCAGTTTCAATGGCTTTGATTATGAAAATCCATAAATAAGACATAGATATGATGTACCTAAGATGATTTGAGAATAAAGACCCTTAATGTGGATAATTTGGGTTTTTATTAGTAGAAAAGATGTTTTAGGGTTTGCTGACTTAAAATGGATAAAAGTTGGGAAATAGATCCAAGAAACACTAATGAAACCCTGATTAGGCTTAGAAACCTTAGGAAGGAGTCTCAAGTCAATAAGGGGTTGTTTGGGATATGTTTGTAACAATTAGGTTATACATGTTTTTCAGGATCAAGATTTGCTTGATTGGTTGCTTGACTTGGATTGGATATCTTGCATATTTTTGGGACTTCTAACCAGGTATGTGGTTATGCTTATGGCTAATATCTCTAGTTTCACAACGATTTTCAAGGTTTTACCGGTTGCTTGAAATTAACTGCTTGGATGAATTTTATTTCTTGCAACTATAAAGTGACTATGGCTATCACCATAAATATATACATGACTAGCTCAGATCCTAGTCCTCCTCTGTAGCTTTGAGTACATGTGAGAGATGGATGACCTAGCTATTAGTCTACCCTTGGGGTAGGATCATATGACTATACAACTCTTTGTCTTGGTTTACCTATAGGGTAGAATCAAAAGGGGAAATCTAAGATCTACCATATGAGAAAGGTAGTATCCATGTCCATTGTAGGGATAACACAGAGGCTTGGATATGTCAGGATTGAGTAGTTATGTTTAAGATGTAAATTTTGATATGTTAAGCAATAATTTGGTTGCAATATGTTGATACAAATAGATGCAAGTTTTTGGTTCCTCCACATACCAATATAATTCATTATACTGACTGACATTTTGTTTGTCGGTGTTTTAGGTTACATGCAGTTATATGCTAATCAGAAAGTGGATAATCATTTAAAGTGACATTGAAAGAATAAAGTTTAATAAAGATTGGAGGATTGTAGAGAGATAGATACCTATCTGGGGTAAAGTTCCTCAATTCCTATATTTTGAAAGGTATGTAAAAAGAAATTGTTATCCTATTTAAAGTTTAGTTGTGGTAGAATTTATTATTTTTTATTATTTGCAAAACCATATGATCCTATTTTGGGATAACGATTCTAGCTTCTTGGCCTTCCTTAAATGGTGGTTTCCAATGGGTGGGTTCGTTACAAGGCAAGTAGTTCGTAGCTGCCTCGGATGGTTTGCGGATGGGTAGTGAAGAAGGAAGATAGGGAGGAGGATGCGGCGGGAAAGGGAATGCAACCGTGGTGTACGTCGCCATCGATGAAACCATGTTTCCAACTCTGGCGACAAGAACGCAGTGGGAGCGTGCTCACATGGAAGAGAAATCATGAGGAAGAGGGTGGGTTAGAGTCAAAACACTCTATTACCCCTGCATGCATGCACACGACCAAGGGTCGCATGGTATTTTCCCCAGATTCTGAGCCTAATTGTTGGATCTAGTTGCTTGATTTATTACTTGTCTTGGTTGATTGGACTTCTTGATTGAGTTAGCTATCTTTCTTGGTTTTGAGACTGCCAAATCAGGTATGTGTTGCTCGCCTTAGTTTCACGACATTTTCCAAGGTTTCATCAGTTTGCTTGAAATTAACTGCTTGGATGAACTTTAATTCTTACAACTACAAAGTGACTATGGCTATCACCATATATATGTGCATGACTAGCTCAAATCCTAATCCTCCTATATAGCTTTGTGTATATGCAAGAAATTGATGATCTAGGTATTGGTCTACCTTTGGGGTAGGATCAACAGATGATCATGAGTCGAGGTTTGGTCTACCTTTGGGTAGGATCATACGACTATCAACTCTAAATCTTGGTATACCTATGGGGTAGGATGAAAAAGGGGCTATTGAGGATCTACCATATGGGAGAGGTAGTATCCATGTCCACTGTAGGGACATCATAGAGGCTTGGATATGTCAGGATTGAGTAGTTATGTTTAAAATATAAAGTTTGATATGTTAAACAATCATTTTATTGCAATATGTTGTTACAACCAGATGTAAAAATTTTGTTTCCCCCACATACCAGTATAACCTCTTATATTGACTGACATTTTGTTAGTCGGTGCTTTAGGTTAATCTGTTGTTTCATCTATAGGAATAATGGAAAGTGGATATTCAATATAAGGTGACACTAAAATAGAACATGACTTATAATGTTTAGAGGAATATAGTTAGATAGTTCTCCCCTTGGGTAAAATCCTAAAATCCCAATTTTAAAAAGGTATGTGAAAAGGAAAAAAAAAATTATCCTACTTAAACTTAGTTGTGGTAGATTCTATTAATTATTTGTGATTATTTACAAAACCATATGATCCTAATTGGGATAATGGCTCTAGCTTCTTGGCCTTCCTTAATTGGGGGTTGATGAGAGGTGGGATTGTTACATTTGGTATCATAGCCCGGTGTTCCCTATAATCTCTAATAATGATTAAATTTTGTAAATTCTTTAGAGCCCAAATGGAGTTATTAGAGATTTTTACAAAGATGGAGGTGTCTAGAAAAGGATCGTAATCTGAGGGATGGTAATTTTTTTCTCCACCCCACTAGTCAGTTTACGAAGAATCCCAGAGTCTGTGTGACTGCCTAGCCAAAATCTGAGGATTGGACTCGAAATAAGTTACCTCTAGGATTTCTTGTCTACTTTCATCCCGTCTTTACCCAATTTCACTAGGCAAACTTTAAGTGCTTAAAATTTTCTCTCTCTCCAACTACTCCTGAGTTTTGGGGTTAAGTGTTAGGAATTAAGGCATCCTCCACCAAATAAAAAAATTAGACATAATGGTAAAGAGAAAATGTTTGATGGGTTTTCCCCTATAAAGATAAACCCTAGATGGAACTAGGGTCGGTTTGGGAAACAACCTCAGTAGGACAAGAGAATCGCAAAAACCTAAGGTACATGTTGTAGACTCAAATCTTGACCTAAGACCCTAATCCTGGGTATGAGTGGAATAGAAGGGGAAAACAATAGAGCCACCCTAATAAATAGTAAGTACTGGATAGAGAAAGAGAGAACCCAATAAGTTGGGATATCTTAGTTTGTCCATGCCTGCAAGTACGTAGGTCAGGCAAGCATGATATACATAGAGGACATGAGTATGCATGTGAGACATAGACAATAAGTAATTGCATGACCCCTAGTGCAACTTTTGATTTTAGTGACCCGACCTAGGGTGGGACATCCCTAAAAAGGAGAGAAGATATACAAGAGAGATAACACTCTAAATCAGAAGTTTAGTTGTGACCAAAAAGCCTAAGCTCCTCCAGGTATAAACCCTAATAAAAGTATTTTCCTGTGCAAACATAAGTGGGAGGTAGACATGCACCTACGTGGATGTGAGTGACATCCAGACTGGAAACATGATTAGTTCTAAGCTAGAGGGGTAATGCCCATTGGATTGGATTATGAGATAGGAATATTGGAGGAAATGAATGAGAAGCTTCGTGTTACATAATTAGATAATATGGTTTATGATGACCTCAGTTGGATTTGAGAATTTGACTATAGTTTTGAAGTTACACATAAGATTTGATAATACACATATGTATGCTTCATCATAGAAGGTAGGCTAGGTGAGAATAAGAGGTGCATCTGTAGGAGCCTCAACCTCATCTATAAAGAGGGACCTCTTATTTTGTAATAACACCAATAACAGAAGTAAAGAAGCCTAGCTTTCTCCTGGAACATGATTAACGGAAGCCTATGAGAACACAATTTATGGAAATGAAGAGCCCAACATTTATTGGGAACAAGATGGACGGAAACAAATAGTGACATTTAAAAGAGTAAAATAGTAGATTATACAAATATTTCTTGTAATACCTCATGTCTTGAAGTCTAGGTTCTCAACCTTCTCCTTTTGGGTCTCACTCTCTCTAGAGTTAACCATATAACTGGTCCTTATTTTGTTAACATCTTGTTATTAATTATGGTTCCATCAATTGTTTGTATCCTTATATAAATCTCACTCAAATGCCTATTTTTTTTATTGTAGCCGCAATCGACCCCTAGGTTACCCGCTACCCATGGGAGAACTTGCAGCACCACCTATGCATGGGAGAACTTGCAGCAACTACTATCATCTACTCTTATTGTTGAAGATATTAGGACTAACAAAGATGATGTGCTTTTGTAATATGTCACTCGATGCCTTCATTGTTGATGTTCTATTCCATCTATCATCTCTGATCATCACAGTGACGCCCAAGCTGAAGGGGTTGATGTAGGTCAAAAAAGATGCGGAATGACCTGCATGTATGGACTAGGCACACAAAATAATATAGAAACAAGCAACCACAAGAACATCAAGATTTACGTGGAAAACCCCCATAATGTGTGAGGAAAAAACCACGAGGTCAACACATGGTTGATACCTAAAGTTGGTGCTAAGTAAGATGATAAGATACATGTTTATGTTCATAAGATATAGGGCATAGCGAATGTTCATGGTTTGATTACAATAATGTAATTTGTTTATAAGATACAACTTTGTGCTTCATGTAGTTATAATCATGGATGTTGATCCGATCATGTACCTTCAACCCTAATAGCATGATAACCATAAAGATCTATGTTTGGTGATTCAGTTATCTCTCTCAATATGCATACTAACCATGCAGGTGTATCAAATGAATTCATAGCCAAGTACAAGCTATGAGGTATACGTGTTTTGAATAGCACTAAATAATGATAATCCTTGATTGATGGGATAACATGTATCACCCGTATGATGTGAAAAGGTCTGTTGACCTGATAAACGCTGAGTGCCTAGTTGAGGTGTTATCCTCTGATGTTGAGATAAGGGATTGCTATCCCATGGTGATGATGTAAGCCTTGAGAGGCATTGGCATTCTATGATGAGGGATTGAGATCCCCTGGTAATAATGCAACTCAATGATGTTTATGTTTTACAACTTGGTTGCCTCAAAAATCCACTTAAAATATACTAATTAATTACAGTGGAACATATCATGTAGTTTGCCCTGGCCATAGATCCATCATCGTCAGTTTTTGGTGATGGTGAAACATGTTCTCCTGTGGGTTAACCCGAAAGCGCATATTGTTGAATATGTGTGGTTGCTCCTAGCCAAACATAGGAGGATTAGAGTGCAACTTCGGTTGTAGACTCCAGAGCATGGTTTTAGGCCCGTGGATCAATATTAAAGAGCATGGTGAACATGCCCATGACTCTAGATGTAAGATAAGAGCATGGTGAACAGGCCCATGGCTCAATGATTATGGAGCACGGTGAACATGCCTATGGCTCAGATCACTAGCACCGATACATGTACCAAGGTGGGCTAGGAAGAGGGTATCCTGATCCTATGTGGCTACATCCACCTAAGCATGAGACTGCGGTCCTTCTTGTTAAACACTCGTGCACTGACCACGAGGTGGTGAGGTTGTGGAGTCCGGCTCTTTCATTGACCTTGTATGGAACCAGCTTTGGGCTTAATAGCCGATGGTTGGATTTGAGCGGTACGGCTCACTTCCTCAGGGCATGATAATACATAATCCAGCCGAATAGTATATACTTCTTAGGGAAAAACACGAAACATTGATTGAGGCCTTGCTTGTATAGTTGATCTAGTTATACCTTGCAGTTATTTGTATGATCCTTATATTTTGTGATAAGTTCTTATCAAGCTTATCTTTTCTATCATGTTCCATAAAGAATATCTGGTCATATGCCTCATGGATACCCTAGTAAGATTGTTAATAAAATAAGTTCTACTCAGGATGTTGCTCTTATGATCTGCTGGTATTAGTTATTTGCTTTACCCGCTTCTTCTGAAGTTTTATAATTTTCGGCAGGGAGTTATGTTTCTCGCTGGGACTGTGTGTCTCTGTGACGACAGTCACCGGATAATGATTAATACAGAAGAAAACATAACCAGCAGATTAACAAAAATCACTAAATATTAAAACCTTTTTGCAAAGAGATCCATTTCCAGGAAACTCTGATAATAAAAACCAAAGTAATATATACATTCTGGTCCACAAAGTACATACCATGTACCTTCTCTTCTCGAGGATTATAAACAAAAGTTGCTCTATTAAATCTACACATAAGCAACATAAAATCTTGAGGCATTCAATGCCAAAATCTCATATCGATCATGAAACACTGAATATTGACTCTTAGGACTTGAGAGTACAGAGACGACACATAGGAGTCATAATACAAGACACGACAGTTAGTATCTCCACCTGAGTTATCACTATTGTCCCTAATGCTGCTGTCCTTCCCCTGGTGTATGGTTCCTGCCCTCTCGTCCGCGTCCACCTAAAAATGTTGGTGACCAACGGAGTGAGACCCATGTCCCAGCGAGAGATATAACTCTCCGCCAAAAATATTATTATTGCAAGTAAACAGTAATAAACTGAGTAGAGGAATCTCTGTTGAAAAGAAGGATTTAATCATTATTAAAAAGAATTGAGCAATATCATCTTTTAAAGTATTACAACTATAAATGATAAAGCAGTAAATCATCTATTCATTTTAATAAGGAATATGAAGAACATATATAACATCTATCCATTTAGGATACAATAAGCAATGTAACATCAACCAATGATTTTCCATATTTCATCCTTAAGCAAATACGCTACACAGCTGATTACATTTTACAATCATACTTATGCCCTGAGGAAGTGAACCGTACCGCTCAAATCCAACCTTCGATTGTGAAACCCAAAGCCAGTGCCATATAAGATCAAAGGAAGAGTCAGACTCCACGATCTCATCCATCTCGGTAAGTGTGAGACCACAAGCAGGATTGTTGTCTCTTGCTTAAGTGACCTCAGTCACAGGGTTAGCTCTCATAGGCTACCCATTCTCTAGCCCGCCTTGGTACAGGTCCTGGCACTAGTAAATCTAAGCCACAGGCTAGTTCACTATGCTCTCTGAGCCATGAACACATTCATGCTCTATCACACTGAGCCATGGGCCTATTCACCATGCTCTTATACATGTCTTGAGTCTACAACCAAAGTTGCACTCTAATCCTCCTATTTTCAGCTAGGAGAAACCCCGTATATTCAACAATATACGCTCCAGATTAACTAGCAGGAGAATTCATTTCACCATCACCAGGTACTGACGACGATGGATCTATAGCCAGGGCTCTACATGTAGAATTCCACTTGATTATTTAAGTACATTACCATATTCTTTTAGCATCAGTCAGGTTTTCAAACAAGAATTATTATGACAAATGCTACAAAGAAACATGTATTACTTCTATCAAATACTTTTCAAATATTTATAAAACATTGGGATCTCAATCCCTTATTTTATTATTGGGAATTCACATCTCTCAACAATACCATCATCATGTTTACTAGATTTGGGTATTCAAACCCTTAGTTCATCACTGAACATGGTTACCATTATCAGGTAACTCACTACTACAGAACCTACCTTTAGTGTCAGTTATTTAAAGCCTTTAGTGTCGATTTCTAAGCGACACCTATGTGGGTGACACTAAAAGTCCACCCATTAGGCGTCGGTTCCAAAACCGACGCCCAAACTCTTCGCGCGCCACTGTAAGCGCGCCATCAGGGGACTATAGGCGTCGGTTATTAGATAAGAAACCGACGCCCAAACCCTTCGCGCCACAGAAAGGGTGCCATCTTGGGCACTATCAGTGTCAGTTATAAGTAAAAAACCGACACCATATATCTTCGCCCCACGGCCGTGCTGTCCAGCACGGCCGTGGTGTTAAGGACATAGACATCGGTTTATTGTAGGAACACCGACACTATATCATTATGTGTCGGTTATTTACAAATAACCGATGCCTATTGGTTTTTTTTCCTGTCAGTCTGCAGACCTGCTGTGGCTGGTCGCAGGATGAGAAACCTGTTCAGTTCAGTTATGAACTGCAGGTTTTACGACATCCATTGATATCAGCCGACAACAGGCCGCAAACCTGCAAAATTAACAATAAAAAAGTAGCACATGCATTTAGCAATGCAACCTGCAGTTCCATTTTATTTTCACACATTTATAAACATTCACACATGCTAGCAATCTATAGTTCCATTCATTCACATTCACACATGTAGAAACATTCATATAGCAACCAACACTTTCATTCATTTTCACTCAGACACATGTAGAAACATCCAGACATGTAGAAACATTCACACATATATTATAATTCAGAAATTCATTTACAAAGTATCATTGTTTAGTCATTATTCGCTATTAGGATCCCAATTATATTTTAAAGCCCCCACTAATTGTATGGTTGTTGCCCATTCTTCTCTTACTTCATTTAATTCTCCCATTGTATAGGGAGCATTAACATTTGGTAAGTCCTTTCCTGTAATGGGGTCAGCTTTAAACACTTGTAAAGAGAATGATGTATATATATAATTAATGAGCTATAAATAAGATTGATATATTTCGATCATATTATCTAATGAGACTATATAATACCTGAGCAATACACTCAATATCCAGTGCGACATGTTTGATAATCATGTGCATATATCACATGACATAGTATCCACATGCCCATCCGTTGTCTTGTGTAGCACACTCTAAATTCAAACATACAAAATATTAAAAAATACAACTCATTAAGCATTGTTCACATAAATAATATATACATATATTGCAGTCGGGAACTTACTTTCACGTTCTTCCAAATTATTGGCTGGTTCTTTTTCGTGGGGACCTTTCCTCCAGCCTTTTTGTACTCCTCAAAACCCCTACATGTTAATGTAACACAAAACATTGCAATTAAATAGTAATGTAATAACATATGTTAACGGATATGAAAAATGAAATATTTCTCACCGGAATATTGCCATTTTCATTATGTATCCAAATCTTGTATTCAATTTACCCCCCTTAGGATCTAGATAATACAAAGTGAACGTCTCGGGGGCAATAACCAGTAACTCCCAATGCCTACCACTAGAGGAAAAAAAGTTAAAAATTAATAACTCAAAATCCACAATAAAATGTAATTTTCTTAAGTCCAAATTATAATAAGCAAAGTAAACTTACTCTACATTGAATGGAGCCATTATCACCGTCTTCTTTTTTACAGCAAAATTTGAAAAAGCCTCACAGCAGTATTGTTGAACTGATGTAGGGTCTTTAGCTACTAGACTAATCAAAGATGGAATCAAAAACCCTACATGTTCGAATCCAAAATCTGCACATATGTTGTCTAAGTAGTTGCAAAATATGTATTAATTACGCATGCATTAATAAATAAGAAACCAGATCACCAGATCATACACAAGGTATATGGATGTATAAAGAATATCTCACCTTATCCATAGCTCTATCACAGATGTATTTAGCCAATCATATCGAAACAACTCCAAAATATCTTCTATAAATAGTTTTGTTTCGTATGACTGACCTGTAGAATCTGAATCGGAAGAAACAGTTATAGGGGAGTTTATATCATGTTCCCCTAACCATATTGCCATACCCCTACAGTTAGGACCTAACGGGACAGGTAGGTCCTGTGGAACCCAACTAGGTAATGCAGGAGGTGGAAGTGGATGCCTAGATGATGTGGGTGTCTTCTTTTTAACCTGTATATATATATAATTTCATATCAACTGCCAGCATATACACACACTAACAATTGAACGTAATGTAAATTTACCATACCTTATCTGGTAAAGAAGACATCCACTTTTAGCCACAATATCACTCCGCCTACTGCCTCACCAAGCGTTTCATAATCTGGGTGGGCATATGGTAGTGGAAGATCCATCCACTTGGGGAATATATGTATCGGGCTAACCCGAATCCAACCAGCTGGTACTGGAGACCCGTGACACGTTTCCCCTGGTAGGGATGGGTAAGACGACGCCTCTGCCACGACATATTCTTTACTTTTTAGACGGCATGGCTTCAACCCCTACAAATTTTTGTGTAAAGAATGTTATATACATATATACATATCATCTTTTTTTGAAACGACTACAATTTCATATATATGTATCATCTTGAATTAAAAAACTAGTTACTATGTCATAAAAATACTTACAGTGGATGTGCTAGGTGGTGGTTCTACAGTAGGTATTGTCTAGTAAGTGGCAGTCTGAGATGCCTGCCACTTTTTCATTGCTTCTTCGAGTTTCCTATCAAATAGCTTATCCACCTATACATGGATAAAAGAAACGTCAAATTCTAATTTTTGAATTCTCTTTTACAGTAACATTATAAAGAAATAATATGTTACCTCTTCTTGTGAAAGTCCCGCTTTTGGGACATGTTTGTGCTGGGATGACCCAAAAAAAGATTTGATGCCCACACCAACGCCTGCAGCCCTAACACATCCAGGATGCTCTGGGTTACCCAGAGCAACTGTCAATTCATCCTTTGTTCCCTCAGGGATGAACTTTCCTTGTTTCCTCAGCTCGTGCAGCTCCCGCTAATCGCCAAAACAAAAATTTGTACTTAAGTAAACAACACAAATAATTAATATTCGAATGATTGTTGTAAGAGTTGTATTTTACCATTTTTGCAGCCGCCTCAGTAGTTGCGGCCTTAGTTAGTTATGTGCAGGCACTGTAGACTGGTTCTTCTGGATAGGCCAGTAGGGGACACAAATGTTAGTAGGTGATGGCTATATTCTATGCCATGAGTCAGGCAGAAGGAGTGGTTAACCCACGAGTGGTGATAGGTTAGATGGAGTTATTTCATTCGAATTTGTCTTCTTCTTGCTTTATATCTATTTTGGTTGATCCGGGTGTGACACTCTTTTATCACTCATGAAGTGATTGCTAGTAGCTCTTTTCCTTTTAGACATAGATGTGATAGCCTTCTCTTAGAAACCCCGTTGGTTGGTTCCATAGAGTTAGGGGAGGTGTGTCCTTCATGTGTCCTTTCCTTTTCAGGACATAGCATTCAAGTGGATCTCATACCACTTGACATGCATGGATTCTATGTGATCCTTGGAATGGATATCTTGGAAAGGTAAAGTGTGGTCTTGGACTGTAGTGCCAAGGTGGAGATATTTTGGGATGGCGATGAGATGTGAATATTCCAAGGTGATAGGAAGATTCTCTCGATGTATCTGGTGTCAGAAATGCTGGTGGAGAAGCTGATGAGGCAAGGTTGTGAGGCATTTTTGGCACATGTGATGCATACTAAGTTGAGGAGTCCTAGTATTCAAGAGGTGTCAATGGTGTGTGAGTTTAAGGATGTGTTCCCAAAGGAGTTTCTATGTGTTCCCCCACCCCAATAGATTGATTTTGAGATCAATCTAGTCCTGGGTACCCAGCCAATAACTCAGACATTGTACATGATGGCACCAGCTGAGATGGCAGAGTTGAAGAAATAGTTTCAAGAGCTACTTGAGAAGGGTTTCAACAGACCTATATTAGGATTTCACATAACATCACCCTATATTAGGGTTTCTCAACCCATAGCCCAAAATTAGGGTTAGGGTTTCTCATTCTCCATTGATTAGGGTTTTATGATTACCTCATTAATCCAATCCCTAAGTCAGAGCTTCCACATATCTTGGAGCTCATAGCATTATCTTGTCATTGTTCCATGTACTAGGAACACACATCATCATCATACCTTATTAGGTTGACTTAACCTTTCACTAAGTACATGCACCTATGCTTATCATAGTGTATTGAATTTATTACTTTCATAGGCATCAAGTGATAATCACTCTAATTATACTAATCACCTAAGTACTTTAGAGGTACTTCCATTGAAATCAACCTTGAGATACTCTTCAACCACTTATGGTGTTATTAGTACTTACATGGTTTGAATCATTTGGACCTTCAAACGGTTTAGACCAATTGAACCTTCAAATGGTCTTGAGGTCACTTGACCTTCAAACGGTCTTGAGGTCACTTGACCTTCAAATGGTCTTGAGGTCACTTGACCTTCAAACGGTCTGAAGACCGTTAGACCTTAAACGGTCTTGGTCTCTAATCCCTCAAACGGTTTGAGACCGTTTAGACCTTCAAACGGTCTTGTCCAAAATCTTCAAATGGATTGAGATAGTTTAGACCTTCAAATGGTCCTGCCCTAATCCTTCAAACGGTTTGAGACTGTTTAGACCTTCAAACGGTCCCGCCCAAATCCTTCAAATGGTTTGAGACCATTTAGACCTTCAAACGGTCTTGACCCCTTTGATCTTCAATCAGTTTTCAAACCGTTTGATCTTATTAGGGTTTGAAACTGTTTAACCCTTGAACAGTTTGAAACCGTTTGATCAAATTAACTTTGAAATCATTTAACCTTAAATGGTTTGAGACTATTTGGTCATCAAATGGTTTGAGACCGTTTAGTCACTTCAGGGTTGAAACCGTTTGAACCTAAATTAGAGTTTTGACATCAATTGATCTAGGGTTTTGAAACCAATTGAGCTAGGGTTCTGAAATCAATTGAGTTTGATTGTTTGAAGTTATTAGGTCATGAGACCAATTGATCCTTGAATCCATTGAAACCGTTTGGTCTCTAAGGGTTTGAAACTGTTTAACCTCTAACGGTTTTGAAACCATTTGGTCACCAAACGGTTTGAAACCGTTTGGTCTCTAACGATTTGAAACTGTTTGACCAACACAATGAAACCGTTTTTTCTTGATATTCTTGAGGTGTGTGCTAAGATGATGTCATCATCCTCAAGCTTCAGACCTCTGATTTCTGCTGCCATATATATGATAAATTCATCAATTATTCAAGAAGAAATAAAAGATCAACATATAATGAGAAATTGAAATCAATAACAACATTGATGGGTTCAAGTTATATAACCCACCTTCAAAGTAGCTTCAAACCTTCAAGCTTCTCATCTCTAATGGTGAAAGAAGCTCCTTCAACTATCCAAGGTTCTTTTCCAACTCTTTGGATGCAAAAGATAGTCAATGTTGAGCATTGAATGGAAGAGAGAAGAAAAGAAGTGTTGAAATTCGATTTCAACCATCAATTCAAAGTTGAAGATGATCATGGAGCTTACCTTCAACTTGGGGAAAATTTCCCCCCTGCTCCTAAGCTCCTTGGTCATCGGCCAAAGCAAGGAAAGAAAGTGGTTTGCAAAATAGCCTTTCAAGTAAGGAGAAAATTGAGTATATGTAATTGATTTTCTAGGACAGAGAAAGTAGGAGAAAATTCATCCACTTTCTTGCCACATGCCCCCTCCCTTCCTTGCCTTCGAAGCCATCTTCCTTTTCCCTCAATATCCTCTCAATTATCCTTGAATTAAAAGCAATCACTTAAGCACCTTAATCATTATAATATTATTATCCATTTTTAGTGGACATTACTTTTTAATTAACAAATGTGAGTGGATTTCTTCACCTACTTAGGATATTTCGGTGCCACTCAAGGCATTTGGACGTCCTTGCACTATAGGATTTGAAATATAGCCTTTTTAGTTGATGGGAACTTCAATTAACATATTTATTTTTTGCTACAAAATAAATTAGGGTATCAATTATGCTTATTTCTTGATTATTTTATTGTCAAGATTAGCTCTCCTCAAATGTGGTTCAAACAAGACACCCCTTTCTTTTTATTTTCTCAAAATGATACCAAGAAACAATAGAGACATAATAGAGGTGGTATTTTACATATCCAACCCTAGGTTTTGGGTAAATTGCAAATTACATCAAAACTAGCATTCAATACACAAACATTATTCAAACAAGCTACTTCTTGGAACTTAGGCTTCTACAAGACATACCTCAACAACATTCTCATCCTTATGATGCTATAATACTTGAGGAACATTTATCATGTAACATTTTCAAGGTAACCCCTTAAATTGGGTAAATTGCACTTTAGTCCAAAACAAGTAAAATTTTGTTTCAACATTATTCTAATAGGACCAAAATTGAAACATAAGCTCTCCTTTAGTCTTAATTACTTTTCAAAAGATAAAGAAAAGAATCTAAAAGACTTACTTAAGCAAAACTTTTAGGGTTAAGGCATAACCCAGGTTAGGGATGTTATAATTATCCACCCCTAATAGGGATTTTGTCCCTGAAATTGTCAAGAGAAAAGTGATGGGTACTTCTGTTGGTATGTATGCCCTGAGAGCCAATCATGGGATGATTGGTGGGATACATTAATATTGATTTGATAAACATCAAAGGCAAGCTTCCAATTCTTTCTGGTTCAGTCATATGAGATAATGATAGAATAGATTGAATGTCTAGAGAATGACAATACTCAATGACGTATGCTTTTAGGTTAAGGACATGAACGATGAGATCATACAGATGCTAAGAGTTTGTACATTCTTATTATATCCCTAGTCGGATGTCATTATGGAAGGTAGATAGAAAACAATGACATACAAGACTAGATTGTGGTGTTGGTTGATGACATAATCTCGTTAGTCATGATATGGAGATATCAAACCAAACACATATGTACTGGTTAGAGAACAAGTGTACCAGACAGACCCACCGCGAGTTTGACACATTGAACCATGACATGGTAGTCACAGTCAGTTCTCATAGTGATGGTGGTGAGTGTGATTCTTTGACCTGAAATCACTACACTCAACACATGTCATTGGGTACCCTTTGACATCATCAAACGCAGTCCTAAAACATGGATTGTTATAAGGGTGATGATTGGGTGGCTTTGACACATGGGGCTTTTGAGGGGTGAGTGATAGATATGGGATTTTTCCCTCCTGAGAGAGTTTGATATCCATGGCCATTTGATGAGTAGGATTGAGATAGGCGTGCACACACATGTGTGAATCAATATGTGATATTAATGTCATACATATCTCCTCCAATCTACTCTGAGATCAAGAAAGAGAATGAATATTGATAGAATGACTATTCCATGCCTTGAGTTCATTCGGGATATCAGTGACAAAGGAGTTATACATTCACTGTAACACCATTCATGGATTATAGGATTGAAAGTTGTTCTCCAACTTTCCTTTTCACTTGGGTAGCACTGATGTGCGACTAGGCACCGCTCTTTGCTTGTGAAGTCATAAGTGTTATGGACTTTCACTGCCAACGTGAAATGGGCCTGCAGGGTCACACACATAGGATTTAACCTGGAAGAGGAGTTTATCCACAAATGATGTTTAGATTGATTACTAAAGGAGTTTAGTAGTTCAATTAAACACTTAGTTGATTGATAGCTCAAAATCATAGTGTTCAAGGTTTTGGACTGATTGATTAGAGTATCAGATTGATTGAAACTGCAATTGACTGATTTTGAACAGTCTACACTCCCAACTGATCAGCTCATGTGATGAACCGATCGGCTCAGGTTGGTGAACCGATCGACTCAAGTGGTGAGTCGATCGACTCATGTGTCAATGAAATGATCAGCTCAATTGTTGAATCGATCGATTCGTGTAACCAACCGAGATCGTTTGGAAAGTCAGAAGACTCTTTTTGCAAAAACATATTTGTTTCACTTGTACAAATTTGATTTGGACAAGGACTAATATTTGATTAGTCGGAAACACACATGGAAAGTCAATTTGAGTTAGACCAGGACCATGAACCGATCGGCTCATGCTTGAACTGATCAGCTCAAGTGTCCCAACCGATTGGTTCAGGTGTGAACCGATTGGCTCATGTCACCAACCGACCGTTTCATGCTTGAGACGATCGGTTCAACTGGCATAGTTGGTTGTTTTGTGGAAAATCTCGAATCCTTCTACTCCTGCTTTAAGGCTGCATTGCCCGGGGTAGAGAACCTTGTCCCATGACCCTCCTATATATATAGGGGTAGTGGGGGCTTCTCAACAACAACAACTTAGAACACCAGTTGCTCTGCAAAGTTGTTGTTCTCTCTAGTTGTGGTAACCAAGAGAGCCCGAGCATGTGCTACCCAATAAGGGAGGTACAATAAGGGAAAGACAACTACAGAAAGGCAACTGGTTGCAAGAGAGTGTGTTGGTAACTAGTATGCTGACAGGAGGGAGCGACTCCTTTTGATTCCTTGTGGGACAAGGAGATCGGAGTTCTAGGTGGTCTGTGTGGACTACTTCAGAGGCGGGATACTTCGACTGCTCGGAGGAAAGTTGTCAATCCCGACAGTCCTGGTGAGACCAGGAGCTGCACAAACACCGTCCAAGACCAAAGGTGAAGACCGCGCAAGCCGTGAGGTAATGTCGCCAAGCAAGCCTTAGGACAACGTATGTCTCTACAAACCATCCTTCCTACTGTATAGACGTTGACACAATTCCTTTATTCTGGGTTCGGGAGAAGACAATTTTTGTTTCTGCTGCCTTCTTTGTCTCCCCTAAAACCCTACAGTGGTATCAGAGCCACGTCAACTACTCTATACTTTAGGATCGCCGATATGATCGATTTTGGTTTGTCGCCTTTATTTATTGCATACGATGCGAATAAAATTGGCTTTATGCATGTCCAATCCTAAGTCCACAAATCCCAATATACATATATGATATGTAATATGAATGCACTCGATACGCGTCGCCATTAAATGAGTTTTTTGGTGGATGTATAGCGTGGTCATGGCCAATAAACCCTATGTATGTGTGCTTGGTTGAATGTGGTTGCTTGCATCTCGATCTGTGCACTGATTCCCTATCTCTTATTCCTGATGTAACTCAAGATAACTCAAGTTTTCTTTCCTACCTTTGCTCCCCCCCCGAATGTAACTCGGGGTTTCTCAATTCAAATGTAAAATAGGATAGATCTTTTATTTCCTATTATGTCAAAGAACAACAGACACTTAATGACGACTGAGACGATCAGTTCAAGGCGTGAACTGATCGGTTGGCATTCTAGACGATTAGTTCAAGGACTAAACTGATCAGTTGTTGACCGGTTCATGGAGCAAGCTGATCGGGTGTCGGCCATGAGGAGATGCACGATGACTAGGCGAACCAATCGGTTGGAGGAGCCAACCGATCGGCTGGTGGCACCCAACCGACCAGCCTGATGGTGAGCCAATCAATCATGGAGATGAGTTAATCAAACCCAGAATGGCAAAGCGTAGAGTTCATCTTGTACATGTTGCATGTGATGTAGACCTAGATGACTGTGATTTCTCTTGGCTCAAGGAATCACATTAGGATGGCCATAATCATTGCTTTGATCGTTGCACATGTTTTCTGTGGGATATAGCATGTATATGATATGTACTATATATTGTGGTGATTGGATATGTATATGTACCTATAAAACCAAATCCCTCATTAAATATTAAAGTTTTATATGCCTTCCAAATGAGACACACGTGAAAAGCTTGATCAGCCAAGTGTGGGCATGCCTTAGCGTGGTGCACCGTCTATCTCGTGGAAGCGTGAAGGATGGATATGTGGGTCTGCCCTAGCAAGATGCATATTCATCATGTTGGTTTTGGGTCAGACTTAACAAGGTGACCTAGATAGGATCTAGCACCTTGAGGCATGGAGGTTATCATGACAAGGAGTTGCATATGACATCTTTCAAGAGTTGCATATGATGCAATTGGCAAAAGTTACCTACCTGGAAGATATAAGTTGTGGGTGACAACCCTAGCTGGTCCATGACTCAAAGGATTTCAGGATCTTGACCCACTAAAAGATTGTACGCTACAATCTTCTGAATTGATGGTGAGGGCTATCAATTTGAACAAAAATAGTGGGAATGATAATTAATTAAAGTCCTAATTATATCATCAACCTTTCAAAACAATCAAATAAGTCAAAATTGAGTTTTGGACTAAATTGCATATATTTCCTTTTGTAGTACAAATGACAACAAACAACAATCACTTTTCATTGCGATCTATCCTTGAAAAGGACAAGCTGAATGGGACTAACTTCCATGACTGGTTTAGGACATTGAGAATTGTTCTCACTCAAGAGTAAAAGCTCTATGTCCTGGATACTCTAGCTGCAGAGGAACCTGCTCCTACTGCACCAAAGACAGAAAGGGATGCTTATAAGAAGCATTCTGAAGATGCCATTGATGCAAACTGCTTGATGTTGTGCTCCATGAACCACGAGTTTCAGAGACAACATGAAAACATGGGTGTCATTGAGATGATTCAGCATCTCAAGAACATGTATGAAGATCAAGCACGGTAAGAGAGATATGATGTCTCCAGGGCACTGTTCAAGTGTGTCATGACAGAAGGAGATCCAGTTGGTCCTCACACGCTCAAAATGATTGGGTATGTGGAGAACCTGACAAGACTGGGATTTCCCCTGAGCCAAGAGTTGGCTACTGACGTGATATTGCAATCGATTCCATAATCCTACAGTCAGTTTGTGATGAACTACAATATGAACAACTTTGACAAGCCGTTGACAGAGTTGTTGGGCATGTTGAGGACAGCCGAGGCACAGATGAAGAAGGACAAGCCTAAGTCTGTGATGATGATCAGCAACAAGAAAGGCAAGTCCAAGCGCAAGGGCAAGGGCAAGGGCAAGGGCAAGGGCAAGGGCAAGGCTAAGAAAGGTTTTGATGCTAGCCAGCAGCCCAAGTCGTCTTCAACTCTCAAGGCCAAGGGAGGCGTGACCAAGAGAGGCAATTGCCACCATTGTCAAAAGCCAGGACATTTGAAAAGGAATTGTCCACTCTATCTGGAAGAACTAAAGAAGAAGGAGGCGACAAACGTATCCACATGAAGGTGTCATGAAATAAACTTGTAACATTTTTGAGGTATATGATATCAAGATATAAAATGTAAAGCACTCAATAAATGGGGCAAGTGTTGCCACCATAGATAGGAGTACTTTAGTTTATTTTCAGACTTGAAGGCATGTAATAGAGTTATGAACTCTTATTTCATATTTGTCAATGAATAGAAACACCTTAATTTTGCATATTGTATGACAATTATAGCAAAAGTTGATGTTTCAATTTAAAAAAGATATGATCTTTATGGCAATGCCTTCTTTATCTTGTGGTACTTGGTATGCATAAGATAAAATGATACCTAAAAGTTATTGATAACTCAAACAATCAAATTAACATAAATCATGAGAAATTCATTTCTAATTTCCATATGATGGATAAGTCTAGACTCTTTTTGGTTAGAGAATCAGTAAGAGACATGAAACTCTTAGACATGATTAATCAATCTTCACTAGTAGTAGCGGGAGAATGATTATCCTATTAGGTATAATACATGTGATGCATTTACATACCCATTAGAGTTAATGTTGGTACTTCAAACAGTGTTTAGAGAAATACCAATATGAATATCTTGAAGTGTTCAAGAATATCATAGATGAAGTACGAATTCGGTAAAGTGTTAATTCTTGATGATATCAATGAATGACATACTTAAAGAAAATGTTTGAGATCCTTATAAGTGATTATGATAATGTATCATAGTAAGCTCGTGATTAAGGCATGGTGATGTCTAAATCAAGAAGGAATCATACTCTAAGGAGTTAGAGCATGATTATCAAATAACTAATTTCTTTTTAAATAAAGAATACCCCACACTAATAAAGGACATTAAGAATCACAAGGAGTTGTGAATTCTTATATCCTTGACGGATACACCTCGATTATCTATGTAATTAGTTGATCATGTGATGAATCAACTATCTAGATGAATATGAGGAACCGGATTTTGAGTTATGGTTTATGATCATTACATCCTAAATAACTTCCATGTGAACCATAAGGTATGACCTTAATGGTAGCACCCATTGGAATGAAATCCATAAGTGTGAATGAGTCTTAGGTGTTAAGACACATGGATAACATTTTGAGAAGGATGATGCTTGTTGATTGCAACTTAATGACTAAGAGATTTGGCATACGGATACTAAAACTGCATTCCTATGAGGAATAAAACAAGGATGTGTACGTGACACAACCTATAAGGTTTATGAATCCATTAATGAAAATGAAGTCTATAAGTTACAATGGACTAATCAATGTGATTGATTGAGTACAAACAACTCAGAACTGTGATCTTTACTTTGATAATATAGTCAAAGGGTTTGACTGATATGTCAAAGATAAAGAAGGGATCTGTGATTTAGTGGGAGCGTATTTGCATTCCACATGTTAATGAGGAATGAGATGTTCTAGAATGGAAATCCAAAGTGGAAATTATCTTTAAGGATGATAGAGATGTTTTCTATGTGATAGGAATAGAGATCTATAGAGATAGTTCTTGAAAACCTCTTGACATGAAAAGAGATAGCATACATTGGCAATCTATACTGAAGGGTTCATTGTGCACATATTTAGTGGGAGAAATCTTGTCCATGTTACATGGAGTTAGTATCCCAAGGCCAAGTGTCCAATTCTTATGAAGAATGGGAACACTAAGAATAGATATGGATCTATCATGTATGCAATTATCCCATTATCTTGCATGTATGGACATAGCAAGAATAAAATGCATTCATCATTTTGTATGTAGGATATGACAATATGATGTGCTCATCCTGATAACTCATATGTGGGACATGACGAGTGGATGTCTGTCTAGTTCCAGTAAGGGTTACTGGAATACCATAAGAACTTGATAAGTACTTAAGAAATACTAGTTCTATGGAAATAAGGAAGGGTTCACTGTAATGAGTTACACTGATGCGAACTTCTGAAAAGGACAGAAAATTAATCACAAAATATATATGAGATATATAAAAGTGAATGTTTGTTGATAATTAGAAACGTTCCAATAAAGGCATTTAAAAGGAAAAGACATGTATCTGTGTGTTACAGAACATTAGTGGATACTATATGGATCTGGAAGTTCATGAGATGAACTTATAGATATTCTGGTCATTGATGACAAGTTAGGAGTGCTTGGTCATGCAATGTGGCTAAAGGTTAGCAAAGGAATACTAGATCGCATATTACAGAAACTCCATCTCATACGTGTGATGTACATCGAAGAGATGAGAGACATGCAGTTAATACTGACTTTGGCAAGGTGTTGCCATAACTCACTATGCTGGCACTAGAGCATAGTAACATGTGGGAAATGTTTGAAGATCACTAAGAATATGATTCAAGGGTGATTGGCTCACAGTGCAAGTGGGAGTCTGTCGGTATGTATGCCCTGAGAGCCAATCATGGGATGATTGGTGGGATACATTAATATTGATTTGATAAACATCAAAGGCAAGCTTCCAATTCTTTCTGGTTCAGTCATATGAGATAATGATAGAACAAATTGAATGTCTAGAGAATGATAGTACTCAATGACATATGCTTTCAGGTTAAGGACGTGAACGATGAGATCATACGGATGCTAAGAGTTTGTACATTCTTATTATGTCCCTAGTCAGATGTCATTGTGGAAGGTAGATAGACAACAATGACACACAAGACTAGATTGTGGTGTTGGTTGATGATAGAATCTCGTTAGTCATGATATGGATATATCAAACCAAACACATAGGTACTTGTTAGAGAACAAGTGTACATACCCACCGTGAGTTTGACACATGGAACCATGACATGGTAGTCACAGTCAGTTCTCACAATGATGGTGGTGAGTGTGATTCTTTGACCTAAAATCACTACACTGAACACATGTCGTTGGGTACACTTTGACATCATCAAACGCAGTCCTGAAACATGGGTTGTTATAAAGGTGATGATTGGGTGGATTTGACACATGGGGCTTTTGAGGGGTGAGTGATAGATATGGGATTTGTACCTCCTGAGGGAGTTTGATATCCATGGCCACTTGATGAGTAGGATTGAGATAGGCATGTACATGCATGTGTGAATCAATATGTGATATTGATGTCATACATATCTCCTCCAATCTACTCTGAGATCAAGAAAGAGAATGAATGTTGACAGGATGACTGTTCCATGCCTTGAGTTCATTCAGGTTATCAGTGACAAAGGAATTATACATTCTTTGTAACACCATTCACAGATTGTAGGATTGAAAGTTTTCTCCAACTTTCCTTTTCACTTGGGTAGCACTGATGTGCGACTAGGCACCGCTCTTTGCTTGTGAAGTCATAAGTGTTATGGACTTTCACTGCCAATGTGAAATGGGCCTGCAGGGTCACACACATAGGATTTAACCTGGAAGAGGAGTTTATCCACAAACGATGTTTAGATTGATTACTGAAGGAGTTTAGAGTTCAATTAAACACTCAGTTGATTGATAGCTCAAAATCATAGTGTATAAGGTGTTGGACTGATTGATTAGAGTATCAGATTGATTGAAACTGTAATTTACTAATTTTGCACAGTCTGCACTCCCAACCAATTGGCTCATGTGATGAACTGATCGGCTCAGTTTGGTGAACCGATCGAATCAAGTGGTGAGTCGATCGGCTCTTGTGTCAATGAAATGATCGACTCAATTGTTGAACCAGTTGATTAGTGTAACCAACCAAGATCGTTTGGAAAGTTAGAAGACTCTTTTTCCAAAAACATATTTGTTTCACTTGTAAAAATTTGATTTGGACAAGGACTAATATTTGATTAGTTGGAAACAAACATGGAAAGCCAATTTGAGTTGGACCAGGACCACAAATCGATCGGCTCATGCTTGAACCGATCGGCTCAAGTGTCCCAACCGATCAGTTCAGGTGTGAACCGATCGGCTCAGGTCACCAACCGACCGTTTCATGCTTGAAATGATCAGTTCAGCTGGCGTAGTTGGTTGTTTTGTAGAAAATCCCAAATCCTTCTACTCTTTCTTTAATCCCGCATTGCCTGGGGTAGAGAACCATGTCCCATGACCCTCCTATATATAAAGGGGTAGTGGGGGCTTCTCAACAACAACAACTAAGAACAGAAGTTGCTCTGCAAAGTTGTCGTTCTCTCTAGTTGCGGTAACCGAGAGAGCTCGAGCAAGTGCTACCCGATTAGGGAGACACAACAAGGGAAAGACAACTGCAGAAAGGCAACTGGTTGTAGGAGATTGTGTCAGTGACTAGTACACTGATAGGAGGGAGTGATTCCTTTCGATTCCTTGTGGGACAAGGAGATTGGAGTTCCAGGTGGTCCGTGTGGACTACTTCAGAGATGGGAGACTTCTGCTGCTCGGAGGACAATTTTCAATCCCGACAGTCCTGGTGAGACCAGGAGCTGCACAGACACCGTCCAAGATCAGAGGTGAAGACCGCACAAGCTGCGAGGCAACGTCGTCGAGCAAGCCTCAGGATAAGGTATGTCTCTAAAAACCATCCTTTCTACTGTATAGACGTTGACGCGATTCCTTTATTCTGTGTTCGGGAGAAGAAAGTTTTTGTTTCTGTTGCCTTCTCTATCTCCCCTAAAACCCTACAACTTCCTCCTCATCTCTTCTTCTAGTTCCCACGTAGCCTCTTCAACACCACGATGATGCCAGAGAACTTTCACAAGAACCATGTCTTTCTTTTTCAACTTTTTGATTCTCCTGTCAAGAATCATCATTGGTCCTTCTACATAGGATATATCTTCATTTAACTCTACTTCCATAGGTTGCAAAACTAACTCCGTGTCAGGGTGACACTTTCTTAGCATGGATATATGGAATACTGGATGCAATCTGTGTAGTTCAGGTGGCAACTCCAACTTATAGGCTACCTTTTCAATTTGTTCAATGATTGGATAAGGCCCCATAAATCTAGGAGCTAACTTACCCCTTTTCCCAAATCGAAGAACACCTTTCCAAGGTGAGACTTTGAGATATACTCTGTCTCCAACTTGGAATTCTAAAGGTCTTCACCGTTTATCAACATATGACTTCTGTCTATCCTGTGCAACCTTTAACTGGTGTTGTATTACTTTTAACTTCTCATTTGTCTGTTGCACTAACTCAGGACCTAAAAGTCGGTATTCTCCTATTTCATACCAGTACACTGGAGATCAACAATGGCTATCATATAATGCTTCATATGGTGCCATATCAATACTGTGCTAATAACTATTGTTGTAAGCAAATTCTATTAAGTTCAAGTGTATATCCCAACTTCCTACAAACTGAAGGACACATGCCCTAAGCAAATCCTCCAAGGTTTGTATAGTCCACTAAGATTGTCCATCCGTCTGGGGGTGAAAGGCGGTACTGAATCTTAATTGCGTACCCAAAGCTTTATGTAGTCGTTCCCAAAAATGACTCGTGAATTGTGGACCTCTATCAGAAATAATTGTAGTTGGAACTCCGTGTAACCACACTATCTCATATATATAGATTTGTGCAAGTTTCTCAGCAGTATAGGTTGTTTTGACAGGAAGAAAATGTGCTGACTTAGTCAACCTATCAACTATCACCCAGATGGAATCATGACTTTTGGTTGTTCTAGGTAAACCAACCACAAAGTCCATGGTCACGTGATCCCATTTCCACTGTGGTATAGGTAAAGGTTGCATTGTTCCTGCGGGCTTCTGATGTTAAGCTTTAACCTACTGACACACTGGACACCGCATAACAAACTCATCTACATCTTTCTTCAAACCAGGCCACCAATACATATCTTTCGAGTTATGATACATTTTAGTGCTCCCTAGATGCATTGCATACATGGATGAATGAGCTTCCTCCATGACTATCTTCCTTAAGTCATTGGCATCAGGTACTACCATGCTACCATGATAAAAGACTACCTCATCATCTGACTCATGAAACCCATCCCATTTCTCACTACCATACTCTGATCTAATCTACAAAATCACAATATCAACATGTTGTGCCTCTTTGATTTGTTGTTTCAGAGTAGGTTTTATGTGCATCTCAGCTAACAATCCAGCTAACAAGGATACTTTAAGTTGTACATTGTTTTTCCTCAAAGAGACAAACATGTCTCTTTTAAAGCACACTAAAGAGTTCAATTGTGCCTTGTCCCTGGTTGGCAATGATGATTTTCTACTTAGTGCACGAGCCACTACATTAGCCTTTGCCGGATGATAATCAATTGTACAATCGTAGTCCTTGATTAACTCCATCCAGCGGCGTTGTCTCATATTCAACTCATGTTGTGAAAAGATGTATTTTAGGTTCTTGTGGTCCGTGAAAATCTCGAATGTCTCTCCATAGATGTGGCATCCAACTTATAAAAATGAGATTTACTTAAGCGGAAGCGAATCATTTGCAGCGGATTATTGAAAATCACTAAAACTTAAAACTTTTTGCAAAGAGATCCAAACATAAGAAATCTCTTACATCAAGAACCAATGTATAACATTATATGCATCCTGATTTAAAGGTACATGACTTGCACTATCTCTTCTCAAGGAATACAACATTAGTTGTCCTATAACATTATATACAGACATCACAAAAACCTTGAGGCATCAAGCCAAAATCTCGAGTCGATGATGAAATCACTATCTATAAATCCCGAGGACCTGAGAGTACAAAGACGACACATAGGACTACTATCTATACAACTGGATAGGCAGTATCTCCACCTGAGATATTACTACTGTCCTCGATGCTGTTACTGTTCCTTCTCTGCCAAAGGTTTCCTGCCTCTTTGTCCGTGTCCACCTAAAAACATTGGATCCCACGGGGGTGAGACAATTGTAAATTGCCCCAACGGGAGATATAACTCTCCGCCAAAACATTGTATTGCAATTTAAAGATATGAAACTGAGCAGAGGTTAAGCAGTTTAAATCATCCTCAACTTTGTAAGCATTGCAACTATTTATGATAGAGCAATATATCATCTATTCTTTTAATAAGGAATAGGAATGACATATATATCATTTATCAAACTAATATACCATCATATCAAACTTTTCTTGTGACACTCATCATCTTGTTATGTTACCCATGAAACATTCATGTTTCATTCTGTTGGCCTTAGCCAACCTATTAAACAGATAAAGAGATATATCTACCATGTACTCATTTATCATCAATATAGTAATTGGGTTAATATCAATCCTAAATCAGCATTACAGGCATTGGGTTATTACCAATCCTGTGTTATCACTACAGACATTTAGCCTCTGTCAGGTATTGGACTCTTCCAAACTTGATTACACCGACAGGCATTGGACACTAACAATCCTGATTTCACAGCCAGGCATTGGACTTTAGCCAACCCTAATTACAGGCATTACACCTCTGCCAGGTTTTGGACTTTAACCAAACCTGATTACACAGCCAGGCATTGGACTTTAACCAATCCTAATTTCACAGCCAGGCATTGGACTCTATCCAAACCGAATTTCACATCCAGGCATTGGACTCTAACCAATCCTAATTTCACATCCAGGCATTGGACTTTAACCAATCTTGATTACAGGTATTACACCTCTGCCAGGTGTTGGACTTTAACCAAACCTGATTACACAGCCAGGAATTAGACTTTAACCAATCCTGATTTCACAGCCAGGCATTAGACTCTATCCAAACCTGATTTCACAGCCAGGCATTGGACTCTAACCAATCCTAATTTCACAGCCACGCATTGGACTTTAACCAATCCTGATTACATAATTCATGGAATTTAATTCCTTTAACTCATCATTGATCATCACATACTACTTTAGGCTCTGAACCTTGAGGTTAGCCTGTATAGTTTTACACATTCTTTATTGAATACAGTTGTTCCTCTTATTAAGTTTATTAAAACATTATCCTTTCTTATAATAAACTTTTATAATCATTTTGGTACCTCTCACTATGCCATAATTGCTCTCATGGCTCATAAGGCCCATAAAGCATCTTGTCACCTCTCACTAGGCAACATAACATATTACTTTATGTAATAAAATAGTAACACCTCTATTCCCTCAATAGGGTTAGGGCTTACTATTCATATCATATTATGATTTCTCATGTCCCATTCCCCAATTTAGGGTTAAGGTTTCCCATCTCACATTAGGATTTCATAGTTATCAAAGTATATCAACTTTGAGATGCTAACTATGAAGTCTTTCATATCTTGATGTATCACTTACCTCATTACTTCCAACTTTTTAAGTTATCAGCTTATCTTGGATTAAGGTATTTCCCATCTAAATCCTTTCATCCACTAACCTATCACTTTTACCATGAAGTGCATAGGTTACACATATGAATGGTCCAATTATCTTTAATGATATGAACTCATCTCAGGTTAAGGCATTGCTTACAATAAGCTTGCCTATAATCAACCATTTATGATATTTCACCCTTATAAGGTTTTACCCACTTTTTATTATTAGGGTTATGTGTTGTCATCATGTTGTCCAAGATTAAGGCTTCATGTATTATAACTTCAATTAGGGTTTCACATACCTTTACCCTTTATTAGGGCTTTGGGAATTCACATGCTATCATACTTCATTAGAGTTAGGATTGCATATAGCATCACCCTTCATTAGGCTTTCACATCTCATTGCCTATACTTAATGTTTACTATTCATTCCAACCAGGGATTTCTCATGGCATCATCCTCAATTAGGGTTTCTCATGGAATCAACCTCAATTAGGGATTCACATTGAATCAACCTCAATTAGGGATTCACATGGAATCAACCTCAATTAGGGATTCACATTTTATTATCTTGGTTTGGAGTCACAACATTACCCTGGGTTTGGGTTACATCTGATATTGCTCTAAATTAGGGTTAGGGCTCAACAACCTTCTTGATTAGGGTTTCATGATCTCTTTATTAAGGATCATACCCTATTCATCACATGATCAATACTCATGTATGAATTCCTTTCCATCATCCTCTCAACTTGATTAGGTTACATCAACCCTTCAATCAAGTACATACAATTATGATTAACATACTGTACCAAGTCATTGTTCTTATAGGCAATTAGGGTTTATCCCTTAATTGGCACTAATCACCTAGGTACTATTAGGGTTTCAACCTTTGTACCTTCCTTGATTATCATTACTAATCATCATTAGATCAATGGATCATTCATCATCTTAGTTCTCAAGAGATTCAATTACATTGGACCTCCATTACATAAGGTATCCAATTGAATTGACCAATTGAATCTTCAATTACAATAGGTGTCCAAGTGGATTAACCAATTGAGTCCTCAATTGCATTATGACTACTTGAACCCCAAACGTTCTTGGTCTTTCAAAGTTCAAATGGTTTGAAACCATTTGGTAAATGTGTTACTTGAGACTGTTTGCTAAAGCAAGTACTTGAAACTGTTTGTTAAAGCACCTTTTTGAAACCGCATAAACTCAACCGGTTTGGGATCGTTTGGTCCCAAATGGTCTTGAGACCGTTTGGTCCCAAATGGTCTTGAGATCATTTGGAATCAAACGGTCTTGAGACCATTTGGAATCAAACGGTCTTGAGACCATTTGGTCCAAACCTCCTCAAAACTGCATGGACCAAATATGGTCTCAACTAATCAAATTGAATTAGGGTTTCCAATGTTGATTCCTTCAATCATTGAATTCATGTAACCAATCATCAATTGGACCTATCATCATACTTAAATTGAGTTTAATGGGTCAACCTTCAACTAATTTGACCCTCAATTGACCCTCAATTGGTCATCAATTAGGGTGTGAATCAATTGAATTAGGGTTTGGAATCGATGATCCTTCAACATTAATCAATGTAAGATTAGTTACTTTGAAACCATTGAACCATCATCCAAATTGAACATGACCGGACCCCAAACGGTCTTGAGGTCATTTGTATGACCTCCAAACGGTCTTGAGACCATTTTCCCATGTCAACATCAAAATCCAAGTCAATCAATCAAAGTTTGGATCATTGGATTGATCACCAAATCAGCATTTGATTGCACTTCAACTTGGTACCTTTAGATCTTCAAACACCTAACCATAGTCAACCCTAGACCTCCAAACGGTCTTGGGTGACCACCAAACGGTCTTGGGATCATTTGGATGACCTCCAAACGGTCTTGAGACCGTTTTCCCATCATATCATGATCAACCATGTCATTCAATTAGGGTTTGGATCCTAGGATTGGTCACCAACTCAGCACTTAATTGTATTTCAATTTGACATCTTTGGACCTTCAAAAACTTGAACAAACTTAACCCTAGACCTACAAACGGTCTTGGGTGACTCCCAAACGGTCTTGAGACCGTTTGGGTGATCCCCAAATAGTTTTGAAACCGTTTGGGTCAATCAACCCAAGTTTCAAACTCAATCACTTATGAAATCAGCACTCAACCTGATTAGGGTTTAGGTGATTGATGGACCTTCAACTCATGAACCGATTGGATTTAATCAATAATAATTTATGGGTCATTAACCTAGATCATTATGAACAAGTCCCCAAATGGTCAACCCTGGTCAACATCACCAAACGGTCTGAAACTGTTTGGTCTCATGTGGTTTGGTGAAAACGTTTGCTTCTTAACCGGTTTGGGAAACCGTTTGAGAAACTCAATCAAGACCGTTTGCCTTGGATATTTGGAGAGGTGTGTGCTTATCATCTTCAACCTCAAAACTCATGAATCCTACTGTGGTTTCCATGGTGATTGCATCCATCAACCAAATCAATTATTGTAAATGTAGAAATGATCATTATTTGATAAGGAATAGAATACAATAACAAAATGAAGGGTTCAAGTTATAAAACCCACCTCCTATTGAGCTCCAAAGCTCCAAGATCACGGAAAAAATGGTGGATGCAACTCCTTTCACCATTCCAAGGCTAGTCCTCAAGGTTTGAGTGAAAAGGAATGGTTAGAATTGAAGAGGAGATCGAAATAGGAAGAAATCATGCATTGATTTGGGATTTCCACCATGAAATCATGGTGAACCAAGGTCAAGAAGATTACCAACAAGTAGGTAGTCGTCCTCCTGATCCTCCCAAGATCCCTTGGTCGTTTCCCAAGCAAGGAGAAGAAGCGGGGTCGTAAAAGCCTTTCATTTGGCTTGTAAAAGGTCTTTTTATAAAAATTTCAATGAGAGAGAATATGCTTTGTAAAAATCCATTTAATCCCAAAAATATGGCCGCCTCTTCCCCCTCATATTCCTTAGGAATGAGGCTATCTTTTTTGTCTCTTATTACTCTCAATTATCCATGATTTAAAGAAAAGCAAATCAAGCACCTTAAATCATATAATATTAATATCCATATGTGAGTGGATATTTCTTTTTCTTATAAAATTGTGAGTGAGTTATCCATTCCCTTGGATATTTTCGTGGTCCTTGCAAGGCTCAAGGATGTCCACGCACATCTGAATCCAACCATTTTAATTTTGGTTGAGGGCCCTTTAATTAATACATTTATTTTTGTTGTAAATCGAATTAGGGTTTCAATTAGGATTAAATCTTGATTATTTTAATATCAAGATTCTCTCTCCTCTAACTTAATTCAAATGAGGCTCCCCTCTCATTTTCTTTGCTCTACATGGTGCCAAGAAACATTAGGGACCTTATTGGAGTGGTAATTTGCATATTGAACCCTAGGTTTTGGGTAAATTGCACTTTACACCAAAACTAGGTTTTAATGCACAAACATTGCTTTATCAGTTTTTCCTTGGTACTCAGGCTACCACAAGCCATACCTCTCCATCATCTTCATTCTCATGATTCTTAAACATATGAGGAACATCTTATCATGCAACATTTGCAATTGAACCCCTCAACTTGGGTAATTTGCACTCTAGTCCAAAATAAGCAAACATTGCTTCAACATTGTTCAAACATGACCAAAATTGAAACATAAGTTTCTCATGAGACCTAATTACTTTTCACAAGATAAGATTAAACATATAATCATCTTTCTTAATCAAAAAACCTAGGGTTAAAGTGTAACCCAGGTCAGGGATGTTACAAATTATCCACCCCTCATAAGGATTTCGTCCCCGAAATCCGAAATAAAGGAAAACAATTATTATCCATGCATCATATCATCATGTACCACATAACACCTCATTATTATGGAGACACCATAGATTTTTGATCAATAAAAAGTTATTTCATACAAGTTTATCATGGAATGATTCACATGGAACATATACTCCCATGTTCCTTAATTAATTCAGCCTTTCTCATACAAGATTCACCATTATATTCTGTCATTCACTTGGGACTATAAGTCTTTTTATACTTCAATTGTGTCACCTTACCTGATGACACAACATAAGCTTTCCTTATTACATGCACTAACTATCTCATTAGTTGTGCATTTTCTTACCATAAGAAGAGGTTACATATCAACCAAGAACTTTTCTCAAAGATATCTTCAATTGTTATGTTTATGGAAAACATAAACCCCTAACATGTGATGTTCATATTATTTTACATATTTAATTTGATTTCATGGTTGACCATTCCAAGTAGTCAACATGAATCATCTGATATATCTTTAGATACCAGGATTTCTTACCTTGGTACCTATCACATGTGTTGAAGACACATGACATCTTTATCTTCCTTTCATCTTGGAACATTACTTATTATATATATCTTCATCTTGGAACCAAAGCCCAAGATAAACTGATACCTTTCTAAGTATCCATCACATAAACATCTTTATATTATGCACATAAAGTGTCCTATGACCCACTTGATTGCCATGTCCTTGAAAGGAAAGAAAATAAGGATTTATATTCCTCGTATTTATTCATGTGTTTTCAACTTTTCATGAACCATTTACTCTTCATCTCATCCTAAGTTCCTTGCCCTAAGCTCAGGAATCTATAAGGATGGTCACATAACATTATTCTTTTCTTTATTATTATCTAACATGTTTATGATCATCTTAGGATCTCATCACATTTTCCATTCCCACATCATGGAAGGGATCTTTATAATACTTACAACTTTATTGGATAAGATTCATCTCCCTTATTTTCATTCTTATCTTATGAGGAGTATACTTTTAATTCCTCATACAACCATGCTCATCTGAGGTTATCTCAGATTTCTCTTTCTTATGCTTAGGACAGGACACATTTATTCATTCCATACTTCTTATTTCATGATACTCATTAGATTGTATCAGAATGACTGCTTGATCAGGGAAATAAAAAAGATTACAGTCTAAGAGTTTCCATACTCACTTTATCATCAATAGTTGTATACCTGGCCAGGGTATATAAATACTGAGATTAAGTAGTATGCAATTTTTATGCTATTGTATTCCTTCTTTTTCATATTATCACAAATATAAGATTTAACATCACTGGATTTTATCCAAGCATCTCTTCAATACCTCATCTTCTACTCATAGAGGTAAGAACAACACAAAGCATCTACAATGTTTATTATGAAAAATGTAAGTCCTCACAGGATTAATCAAAGAAAGTTCAATCAATTACCTTCCCAATTAACTCAGGAAACCATAAAAGACATTTTAGAATGACATTATTTTGTCTAACCTGTCATGATTCGTGGATTATTCACTGCCTCAGGCTGATTCTGCCTCAGAGGTTGATTCACCATAACATTTCTGGCTGAGCAATCTCTTGCCAGATGTCCAACCTGTCTACACAGGTAGCAAATTCTGGGTGCCAGGTATGGTCTAGAGGGTTCTTTACCCTTTCTAGATGACCATTGCATTGGTGCACTAGGTCCTGGTTGTATTGGTGGTACCAAAATCTTTCCCTTTTTGGAACTATTAGGCCTCTGTCCCTGGATTTGGATAGGCCTTTTCTCAATTCTCTCTTCCTTGTTCTTTGTTGGACAATTCTTTACAATATGTCCAGGATTTCTACACCTGTAGAAAATTTTGCTTTTGGGTTGAAACCTATTTCTTCCTTCACTATTTATTGATTCAACAGGCTAAGGTTGAGCACAGACTTGTTCTAAGTCCAGAACTTCATCAATTCCCATTGCTTCCACCTGTAGATGTGGATTACATATCCAGTTGATGTCCAAAACATCATCATTAAGGGCTGATAATCTAGGTTGCACTGCTAGTTCTCGATCCACTAAATACATCATGGTTGCCCTAAATTCCCCAACAGTGATTCCTAAGGAAGGATTTCTTATCACAATTGGATTAGCTAGGGGGTTCTCAGGCAATTGTCCCTCTCTTTCCTGCCTCGCTGCACCCACTACAAAAATATGGTCTTTAACTACAAAAACAAATTATAGCAAAAATGCCAAAATTTGTCACTAAATGCTTTGGCTACATTTATCCTTACATTTAGAATATGAAGCTAATACCCGTGTAGCTAATTGTTTAGGCTACATTTTTCAAAGTTATAGTTAGTAGTTCTTATGGCTACAAATTCATATGTAACCCTAATTGTAGGTAAAAAATGTCCTTACATATAAAAATGTAGTTTCCATTGTAGCTAAATATATGACTACAATTCAATTTGTAGCTATGATATGTAGGGAGAGATGACATTGGTTACAATTTGTATATGTAGTTCATGTATAGCAAAAATTAGCACTCGCTACACTTGTAAGTATAGCGAGTGTGTAGTGAAAGACATCATGTATTACACATACATATGTCGTGAGAGACATTATTTATCCAGTTAGTCACCTGCCAATATAGAGGGGTTTTTCAAAAAGAAGAAAAAATGAATAGTGATCAAGATCAAGTTGTGTTTATAGTGTCAACAATGATACTTTTATTTATATTTGAACAATGAGTACACTTGGGGAGGACATAAACCTGGCCCCTATTTTACAATATGCATGGAAAAAAGATACATGTATATAATATCTTCTTCTGACTGCCTCTATCCACTGTAGACTCTATATGCCACATGATCTTGTGCATCTTCTTCTATATTAATTTTTCATTTGTATTAATTCCACCACTTGTATCATCAATGAATATGATAACATTGACAAACGCATAAGAAGAGAAAGACTATAAAGGTATAGCTTTTCTTGATTGAAAATAGAGAACTTCTCCGTGTTGTGCTTCTAAATGGCCATAGGAAGCTCATTTAGTTGATATTGATATCCATGGAGATTCTTAAAAGAAAAATCATTCTCATCAACAACTGGTAGTTCCACGTGGTCCCGAAGTTTGAGGTTTCCATATATCTCAGGACATATTTTGTGAATCTGAGACTATATATTGGATAATTTATTTGTCCTCTCTTCCTTCTGATGTGGCAGTTGTTCATGTACAATAGATATGACAACCAACTATTACTTAACCTGTAGTAACATAATTTGTGTTATGCGGGTGAAAGTAAGAGAGTATGACACTAATTTTGAGAAAATGATGTGTATTGGAACAAACCAATGAAATCATTGCATGGTTTACCTTTCACATGTACATGGACACCAGTCTATGGTACTCCCATCAAGGTTATGCAATGGGTTATTTTGTCTAGGATGAAGATGTGATATGAAAGCCTTCTCTACAATCATTCTTGGGATCAAATAACCTAACCTGCAAAAAACACAGAATCCAATGATCAAATAGCTTAACTATGAACTAGCAATTAACTTTAATTGTCTGACTTTTAGATGTAACTTGACCTCGAGAAAGTAATTAAGATGTATGTTTCAAATTTGGGACATTGTTGACTTTTTGTTACTTTTGAATATATAGTTTGACTACTTATGATTTTTAATATATAGCTTGAGTCAACGTCATAAGATGCATTACAAGATATCTTCATTCTCAAACATATGAAAACAAGGATAGTTGGACACACAAGGGTCCAAAGCAAACTTAGTCAATCCTTTCTTATGTTCCAACTAGAAGGGGGAAAGAGAGTTCAAATCAAATGAACCAAAGTTAAAACGTGTTATGTATGTTGAGCCTTGGTTTTCTAATATATTAGGCTATCATTTAGTACTATCAAAGTTTTAGAATAAATTTTGGTTGTCTGATGTGGTTCTCAAGTCATTTAAGTAAAGAACTTGCATACTCCTGACACCTGAGTTACTTGTTATCCTTCCCGAGTCCAGACATTTATGGATATTCAACCCTTTTAATTAATGACCTTTTACATTCATTATGTAACTATATAGCTTCCAAATTGCTAACCGCTTTAGGATGACTAGTAGAAAAATCAATTGACATAGAGGCACCCAGGCTAGGCCCAACCAATGTCATGGGTCTTCTGATATGAGACTTCCAAAGCTACAAAATAGAGTAGACCATGGTACAATATCACACGAGAAGAATGAAAAAATAAGGAAGTTGATTAGTAAGACATATACTAGAATACAAAGATTAAAGAACTAAAAAAGAAAAGAAATATGTTAAGAACATACGGAAGCAAACTTCTTAAATGGGGAACCTACAGGAACATGTTCGAGAATAACATTGAAAGAAAGACACAGACATATGGAATATGCTTCATAGTGTATTTGAAAATGCTAACTAGTCAAGAGGACTACATCCAAGCTATCATAGTACTGTCAAAATTCCTAAATGGGAAGAACCTCAACTGTGCTTCAAAGTTTGCCACTTTAGAATGAACAATTTTGAGTTCTTCTTGAGAAATAACCTAGAAATGCAAAAAATATGTCAACAAACAAACAATAAGCAAAAATAATATTGAAACAAAGATTGAATTACACCTTCAACCTGATTCAATAAACCTTTAACCTAATTTCCCTAAAGAGTGAATCTCACATACAACAGAGCATTTATTAATGCAAAATGTATATCAACAAATATACAATAAGCACAAACATAATTCTGCAAACAAAATATCTATTACATTTTCAACCTAATGTGCATAACGGAGGAATCTCACATACAACATAGAATATGCACACTATAGATTCCTTTTGAAAGTTTTAACTAGAAATTCAACTCAATGAAAAACATTACAAACCGAACCACTTCCTGAAGTAGAAACCTTGAACCTTCTGTTGTTACCTTTCATGAATCCTAACAAGGTGATGTTAGTCTTCATGTAAGATCCCATAAAAATCATACATGTAAAAGCAGCTTATTAAAAATTCGCTAAACATTTTTCCTAGAGTAGATGAAAACATCAGGAAGCTCAATTACTGGACAAATATTTTATAGCGTACTTCATTTACCAACTATTTTCTGAACATAAGAAATTTTTATATGGAGGGACAACAACAAGCACATGATCATTGGTAAGCGCATGCCTATGAAGTATGCCCTGGAAGATAGCCTAGATAAGGTGGCAAATTAAGTTTAGGATTATTTTCTTAGTAGTCGTATGCTAGCTTCGATGCAAGCCAGTAAAAAATGAATCTGTATATTAAAAGATTTGATTAATGCATAAATTGAAATTGATTAATACACTCAAAGATTCATCATCTTGATCGTGATGCATCTGCATGCTAGTTGAGCTTCACAATCCCAAGCTACCTTTCTTGTTTTTGCCAAGAAAACATCAAGAAAAATGCTTTCTCAAGTCCTTAGCTTATCAACTTGCTGGAAGCAACCCTGCAAAAACAAGCAACAAAAAGTGATATCCATGTTTAAATTGAATTAAACATGCATGCTTGCTATAGTTTTGGTAAGTCACAACACTCTTGAAGATTGTAAATATAAAATACCCAGAGTCAGTTTTAATCTTCAAGTACTTGGAGTGGATAGCTTTTTGTACCCATTTGTGTAAATGGCAGATGAAAATAGTTTTTGGGAAACAGATGAAGTTGATGTTTCATCTATTCTTTGATTAGAGCTTAGGAGGGCCATGTATACTATCAGAAGTTTTGTTAGGAACATCCTCAACAACAAAAATTTGTACATCATCAGTACTTCCAGATGTTAGAATGATTGGCCAAAATGAAGGGTGTTTTTTTTATAAAAAGGAGAGCCAAATGCAATACCTCAGTGTGAAGAAATCAAAGCTACATTCTGAAGCAGCAACACCAAGCATATTAAATCCCCTCTTATGCTCCATGGCAGCAACTCCAACTTAATTTTAGACTCGTCTTGGATCTCCAGTAAGAGGTCAATTCTCCACACACTCCAATTAGATGGTAGCTTCAGAAAATAGTTTCAACAACAGGGGAACTAGGAAAGATCAGAACCAAACACGTTCGACCTGATGTCAGCTTCCAAAGAAGTGTCACAAATTGTTCAACAATAGGGGAACTATAAATGTGTTGAATTCATTGAATCATATACAAGGAATCTCATTTCTTATTTTTTGGATCAGCAAATTTTTAAAATGCATAGGGTTGCTTTAGATACTTCCCTAAGTTTGCTTTCTTTTATGAAGCTGCTCCATTTCTGGTTTATCATTATGGATTGGCTAAAGCTTTTGTAAATTTCTAATGCTTGATGTCTCTCAAATGACAATTGATGAGATCAGTTTGAAACCATATAAGCTGCTAGAATTCATGAATTTGTTTATGAAATTCTTGATGTTGGCAAGGGAAATGAATTCAATTTTTCGCTGAGTAGGTGCATGTGCATGTTCCTTTGTTTCAGTTAAAATTCAGAATTCGTTTTCCATATTTAACTGTTAGAAATTCAGAATTCAGAATTCAGAATTTAGAATTTAGAATTCAGAATTTAGAATTCAGAATTTAGAATTCAGAAATTCAATTGGATGAAGAGAGTATATATCCAACATTGTACCTACTAACTCAAGGCATCAATAAACATGTCATTATACCTATTCACTCAATTCTACCATTAGCATGCTCATATCAAGCCTTTTCAGATATATAGGATTATATATAAACCTTCCCAGTATGTATTGTAGGGCATCATTAAGGATTTAAGAACATCAGATAGTTCAACAAGAGATGTGAAGATCATTAAACTTTGAGTTATCCAATTCTAAAGCACCCCACTAATACTAAAATGTCATCTATGAAGTTAATTCAGAATTTAGAATTTAGAATTCAGAATTCAGAAATTCAATTGGATGAAGAGAGTATATATCCAACATCGTACCTACTAACTCAAGGCATCAATAAACATGTCATTATACCTCTGCACTCGATTCTACCATTAGCATGCTCATATCAAGCCTTTTCAGATATATAGGATTATATATAAACCTTCCCAGTATGTATTGTGTAGGGCGTCATTAAGGATTTAAGAACATCAAATAGTTCAACAAGAATTTTGAAGATCATTAAACTTTGAGTTATCCAATTCTAAAGCACCCCACTATTACTAAAATGTCATCTATGAAGTTTAAGATAAAAAAATAGAATAATAAAACACTGGTTAGATTAAAACCTGATTGTTGTCACCATATCAGACTTCTATTGAAATGCTATGGGTGTATGACGACCATATGATATTGACAAAGAGCAATGGAAACTTTCTGTAGAAGGAGCAAGTTGAGTAAACATGCCAATTTTCTAAGTGGTCTGCACAGGGATAGGAGCCCCCTTAGATTGGGAATTTTAGTTGGTCATTGACCAGACTTAGTTGATGCTTGTTGAGAGACTTTCAAAAAGTGGGTTCGTTTTTGTTTGGAAAATGATTATGTAGGGTAATGCCTAGAATTCCAAAGCAATCCATGATTAAAAGTACTAGTTGAAGTGAAGCATTGACATAGTGCAGGACAATGTAAGTTTCATCAAATATCGTGCTTGCAATAATGACTTTTTATCTAAAGGGAGTGAGACAAGGATGGGTCTTGATATGGAGTATGAACCCCAAGAATTTATGTAATGAAAAGGTAAATTTGTTGTATTCAATCTTGGGCAGTAACTAGTAATGTAAGAGGGCTACCAAAATATGGTATATTTACCCAACAAATATGAGACAAAACCTCTACTAAGAAATGAGATCAGGGCTGAGAAGATGAGTTTCCTCATATCAGTTCCTACATTTGATCATTGTACCCTATTTGGCAAGTGGTTGCAAGTTATATTGTTAATTGTGATGGGAGGCTTAATCGTCACCCAAATGTTATGGATTGAACAGTTCTATTATTTTCTTCCTACTATGCAGTTTAGAATTCTATCCCTAGTAGTTTCTTCCTACTTTCAGTCTAAATTTGACCTAATGTGGTTTCTTACAACCTAACATGTGTTTGTAGAAGAAAAAAATGTATTTCTTTTACCACTCCTTTATTCATGTAAATAGTGGTGGTACCTGTGAGAACCGACAACCAACCTGGAAGTGTTTTATTTGTCTATGGCATGTTCCTATTGGAATAGATGCATGGTTTCATGGTGTTTTTCCCTTTTTTATCTATTCAGACCATTCTTTGGACCAGCTGCACATAAAGAAGTACTAGGTTCACTTGAAGGTGTTTCTTAAACAAGATCAATAAGGTTCACCCATGAATGTAAAATTCCAGTTTTCCCACAAATGAACTACCATCTCATTAGATGAGTTCCTTATTCATACTATCCATACCCATCAAGGGTGCCCATTCTGAGATGGACTTGCAGCTTCAAGGAATCTGCATATAATAGCTGGATGAGACCAGGTTGAAGGAGCATTAATCACCCTATTTAGAGAATATCATAGACCGTGAATACAGATAGACCATTATAAGGGCTTAAACATATAAGGAGCCTGCATATAATAGCTAGATGAGACCAGGTTGAAGGAGACCATGAATACAGCTAGAGCGTTACATGTTGAAAATTGAATACAACTTAGGTTACCTATGTAGTAGTCAAGGCACCATTCAAATGCAATGTTAGTAGCTATTCATATGATATACCTATGCAATGCATCCCCATAATTGCCACCTAAGTTTAATCAGAGGAAAAATTCCTAGCTCCTACCATTATTCCTTCTCTAGTATTGATATTAGTTCCCTAATCTCCTATTACACCCTACTACTAACTAGAGATCCTCAATCGCCTATTACACCCTACTACTACTGCTCAATTGCTACCATCTATGTGAAGAACAGGAAAAAAAATGAGTAGAAGAACAAGAAATAGAGAGGCAAATCAAAACGATCAGACTTCACTTCCAGCCAAAAAAGAAGGTTACCTAAAATCGTGTTTTCCTTCATCACAACTAGTAGAGACAACCACTCTTACAAAAAATGATCTTCATGTGACAATTAGGTTACCTAAAATGGTGCCCATCCATATCTCCATGTTTAGACATTAACTGATATTTCCTTTGGAAGAGGTAAACCTTGGAACAAAAATCTCAGCATGACATGAAGTCATTTCTTATCAGGGTGGATTTACAACACAAATGTATCATGACTTGTGACATGCTAGTGAAATCACTACTAGTAAGCAGTTTTGACTCTTTTGAAATTGCTTTTTTATAAATATTGATGTCTCTTAAGAAAGAAGTGGCATTGCTGGCACTAGTATGAATCTAGAAAAAAATATATTAGAACAACTGAGGAATTGATGGAGAACAACCAGCTTATAAGTTGTGACAAGCACACTTGGTAATTTGGATGTTGAAGTGGGTGAGACAACAATAGTCACAGAAGCTAGTGATATGGAAAAAAGAATCCCTCTTCTATACAAAAATAAAGATTAGGATGCCAAGATTCTCATGGCTAGAAGAAAAAAGCATGATGATATTTGGACATTTTTGCGCAAGTAACTAGAAGAAGTATGATCATGTCCATCTATAAGAAGTGAATCAGAGAGTTACTTAGAACTAATCCTAGTACTTTTAGAAGATAATTCCATTCATTTCCACCATGAATTACCAATTCAGACAACATGTGCCATGAGAACAGAGAAAGAATTTAATCCACTCAACATAATGAACTAGCCTATCTAAAATAAGGCATGACCAAAAGAAATTCAAATTAAAAAAAGATGCCAAATATACAAAATAGTGTTGGTCATTGTAATTATTGTGGAAGGCATGTAGTAATGAGAGAGGTAAAGAGGTTACCATAATAATAGTAACAGTTTGATGTCTTAACAGGGTATCCTCAACTGAGATGGTTGTTCATGTTACTTGGTTTTCAAATGTGAATTTGATCCTTGACTTAGCATTTGATTGCTTGCCTATTTCACTGGAACCTTGAATGCTTTCTAGTCCAACCAACACTTCTGGCATAGACGGTCTAGGTTTACCATAAACAAAGATAGAATTGCAACATCTTGAGCTCTCTTCTTTGGGCACTGACCTTCTAATCCCGGATCTATTATTCTTATCCAATTTTTTCTTCCATCTAGATAATCCTGGTTCTAATGAATGGAAGCTTCTAACAAGATTTATTTGACATCATTCAGAGGACTAACATGTAATATGGTATTCAACGATCAACTAACCATTTAGCTAAATTACTTTCTATGATGAATGTTGATACTCATCACTATTGATACATAGTGCATGGAAGAAATAAAACAGAGATTACCTTATATGGATGATATACGTATGGTTAATAATTGTTGTGAATCTTTCAAACCTAGAGCCTATAGAGAGTGCAAAAAGTGGGATAGTATATACCTACCTATAGTTTTTTTATGCGGATTTGTGCAAACCTGATTGGGAATTATAATCATGGTGGTGTCAATTTCATAGTGAATAGATGATTTCAAAAGAGTGGGACAAATTAACAAAAGAGATTCTTTACTGCTCACTTTCTGGTTATGAAAAGGTTGCATACTTACAATGCACAAATCCTAAGCATCTAGATCGTCATGACATTTCCTCCTAAGGAAAAGGGCATCTTCAGAAAGATATCATTTTATTATCATATATCATACTGTTACATAGATGGCTATTGCATGTGGATGACCCTCCATAGAATGGATCCATCCTCTATGTAGCTTGGTTTACCTTTCTATTTCTTTTACATGATGGACACCCATTTCTTGTACTCCTTTCTTGCCAAGGTCCAACTTGCTTTCATAGTCAATGATAGATCATATTCTTACAAATGTAATTCCAAAAACCATTAGATCTTATGAAAAATGCTATATATCATGTGCAAAAGTTCTACTTCTTTGATATGTAACCCAATCCAATTTAGAATTATAGATGTATATTTTCATAGAATGGAAACTCAAGAAAACAATACTCAATGGGAAGTCCTCGATTCTATCTAGAGCAATAACATTATTTCAGTTTACTAAGTAAACGTAAGAATATAACATTCAGGGTGGAGTATAGTACAAAAAATAGCTTGAACACTTTATATGTATACATTATAGAGCAATGAAAATTACTACAAATAAATGATTATCCCACACCTTACAGTAGAAAAATTAGGAGAGGATTCATGCACAAGATGATGGCCTTCTTTCATTGTAGATGTTAAGCACTATTTATACCTACATACATTAAAAAACATTTTTTAGAAGAAATTATGCGGGTGTAATAGCCAAGTAGTTTGCATCTCAACATAGTTGTTACATACTGACCACCTTGACTCAATCCATAAGGATGATATAGAAGAAAAACATACTTCAAAATCTTCAAAGGATCAAAATAGAGGTGATTGCTGACGTAATCTTCCAATAGAAGTCTTCAACAATGATCCATAAAGAAACCATCCACATACATGTTAGCTTGCCCATAAATAAAAACAAAGAACAACTTGTAAATTGATACTTTTTATACTTTTTGAAACTAGAATTCAGATCTATCCACTGTATGTAATTTAATAAAACTCAAATCTTATAACCACTTTCACCCAAGATATAATAAAACCCAGAAAATGTTGACTTCAAGACCTTTAGAGATAGAAATGGAGAGGATAGAAATGTATTGCTACAACAAAAATCATCAATAAGAAATAAACGGATGTCAACCATTACCAGGTTCAACCAACTCGTGAATAGAAAAAAAGATTAGCTTGAAAAAAATGAAACCTTAAACTTTTCTTACAAAATGTAGTAAAAAGGGCTTCTCTAACATATTAAAAAGTAGGACTGAAATGTGTAGTTGAGAAGAAACCCTGCTAGAGGAGGTGCATTGCTTGGTCTAATAACAGATGCTATAACCATATCATAATAGAACATATGTAATGAATAAAAGGATATTGATCACCTCCAGGTTCAACCAACTAATGCACAGAAAAATACAATCTTTATATAACTGAAATTTTTATGCTTCAATTGCCTAATACAACTAAAAAGGGGTACTTTAACAGTCAATAAAGCATGAAATGAAATATGTAATTGAGAAGAACCCTGGTATAGGTGATCCATTCTCAGAACATCAAATCAAATACAAAAATCATCTCAAGCAAACAGTTTTTCAAACATAAAAAGGACAGATTGTAGAGAAAAACCTACCATCATCATATAATTTTCTACCACAACAGTGGTTTACATGTTTTAAGTGGCATCAATGTTCAGTTTTAAGTGAGGACAATGAGAGAAAGGACCACACACCTTATTAGTCCAATGTTAACCCTTAATCAAGTAATAAACTCTTGTTTTTTTTGGATCTAGGGTAACCCTCAATCAAGGATAAGACCAAAGATTCAACATGCCAATCTTGACATCATTTCAGAAAAGATTATTCATCCTACTCAATGAAGTATGTAAATCTTGTTTTTTTGGTCTAGATATGTTTAACTTGTTTTATCATATATATTTCAAAAAAAATTATAATGTCTCCATAAGATGAATATGACAAAAATGAGAAAGCTAAGGTGGATGTGCACAAAGACTAGGGAAACTATGTAAAAATGAATGAGGTGGGAGTGTCTAGTCTTGAAGAAACTTATGAGAAAGTTGTCACTGCCGTTTATAAATTGGGTGTGCAACACAGAGAAATGCACACACTAATTTGGAGTAATGTAATGGACTAAGACAAAGTTATAATAGGAAGCGGTAAACCTACATTAAGTTGGAGGGAATCAATCACACAAGACTTCGATCATTACATCATTATATCCCAGTTGACACTGTGATGATGGTATCCACTTTTTTTAAGATACTTATATGCACAAATTGAGTATGCAAACAGGAAAACATAATAACTAATTTGACTTTGATTGACCTATATTAAACTTAAGTCTGACCTGCAGTAATCTAAGTTAAATAATTAATCTTATAGTCAATAGAACCTAAATCAAAATGTAATTAGACCTAAATGAACCTAATTTACTCAATTTAAACTTAATTTGTCTTAAGTTGGGCACAACCAAACTTATATTAGACCGATATCAATTAGGCAAGATAAAATCAAATAGAAAATGACCTAAACAGAACTTTATTGCATATATTGACCTAATTATACCTATATTTTCCTATGTCATACCTAGTTTGAATTTAACATACATCAATTACCTAATTGAATATGAATTAAAATTACATTTACATTTACCTAAATTTTTCCTAAGTTGGCCCATATATTGGACTTCGCCAGACATAGGTGGTTACCAAACTCATAAAAGGCTATAAGTTCTTAAGCTTCCACCCCATTGCATCCCCCATGCCAAGGTAGATTGATGGTGCCTTGATAACAGACGTGAAGGTTGCAAATACAAATGATGCACCATATAGATATAATATAGACAAATGGTGCAAAGTAGATTTCAGGTTATACCATGGTTATCAGAATCGAACCGGACTGGCCGGTTGAACCGGGAAACGGTCACTCTACCGAGTCAGTTTTCTCCCAAAGCCGGAAATGAAGTTTGACCGGCATCAAACCGGTGAACCAACGAACTGGTCCGGTTTTAGCCCAACTGACCGGTTCTGTCACTTTACAAGTTAATATATTTTAACTGCTAGTTTTTGTTAAACAATATTGGATACAATATAAATGATGGTATATAAATGTCCATGAATAGAATAATATATGTTATTTTGTTTGTTCATCAAGTTATTATGAGAAGTTGTGCTATTATTCATATTTAATAACTTTTGCAGGGATATTTTGCATGAGTATCAAAGACATTTATATATACTTAAACTATTAGTGATGTCATGCTGACGTCACCGGTTGAACTGGTCAGACCACTGTTTGAACAAGTGAACTGTGAACCAGAGGCCTCACCGGTTCGAGTCTGACAACCCTGGGTTATACAAAGTACATGATTGGTAAGGATCATGCATGCGTTATAAATAACCTATATACGATACCAAATTGGGAAATGGTACAATTTTGAAAACCAAGTTTTAAGAATAAGACATATGTGATTAATGTGCCACTTAAAAATCCTAAAAAAGGGACTCAAGTTAGATACTTATGCGTAGTTTTTAGGCGAGGCCTGCAAAAACAATTTTGGTTAGATGTGGATCTCTTTACTAAGAGAAACTGAAACAAGGAACAATAGTTACCTAGTATATCTGGCGAAAATTTGATCTTGCATAAGATAAAATGCCCAATGAAGTTTTCATAGCCTAGAGTGAGAAATGCCATGAAATTTAGTTTAGAATGCATTAAACAAAGTTTGAAGATATACATCTAGTCCAATAACTTAAAGATAGTAGATGCATCTCGTGATAATTAACTCTTACAGGATACACCTCATCTTTTTCAGAGGATGAAAATTGAATTGCTACCTTTGTATTTTCATCTGATACATGATTAAGAATACTCATTCCCGTGACATCCACATCCAGTGATAGAAGCCGAGGTTTCCATGAACTCACCCCAAAGTCTTTTATGAAGATGACATAGATAAATGGTCTCAATATAAATAGAACCCCCTCCATCAAAAACAATCCTCTGTTTATCCCGTTCTTGGACAAAAAATCAATAAGAGAGATTTTCATAACTGATGTTGCTTCATTGAAAGGAAAATCTTTAGAGGATTGCTTACTGCACAAACAGACAGTGCAAAACATGCAAGTTGGTGTAATTCTAATAAAAGCATGGAAATTGTGCAACTCTTACACTAATAAGTAATAAACTTGATAAACTTTGACAGTAACAAACAATATATTCTAATACCAAAAATTTCTGGGAATGACTGGGGTCGGTGCATGCATTATGATTCTGCAACCAGCTTAGCATTTTCTCTAAAACTACACAATGAAAGTAATGTTCTCCCTTCCATGTTCCGTGGATCATTTCCTTGAAGCCAATAATAAACTTAAAAGTTTTGAGGGCCGTGGGAATTGTTAGGCATACCATTTCTGTGGATGTTACCGACACACAAGAAACAGAACAACCCATAATATAAATTCAATGTTACTGAAGTGCACTAGACCTGTTTCCGAACCACTCTCTGAATTTAAGAACCTCTCTGGTAAAAACCAAATTTTTAAGAAGAAAACTAGGTTAGCCCATGTTGAGGAGCTCGCAGTATTCGTTAGCTCACGAAAAGGAGAAAATAGAATATAGGACAAAATGAAGCACCGGGGCTACCAATCCCAGGCGTCAAATGCATCAACCGTTTAGGAGTTAGTAAAAGTATTAGAGGGGAAGAAGAGAGACAGAGGAAAAGGATAGCTCCCGCATGCTTACATTAGCCATTGATTCGAGGGAATGAACACAATCCTTATTTAGCTGTATGAACCTCTTGTTGGCCTTCATCACATGTGCCTCTCTGGTCAACACTCTTCTCGTCAGTTGCTCTGCTTGTGAGAGGGAGAAATGGCGATCAGATGGGGGGTTGGGGGGAGAAGAAAGTTCGGTGGAGAGCATGATGGAAAGGGAGGATGAAAGGGGCGTGATCAAGGTAGATGGGGGCATTCCACGAGAAATCGTGCCAACATGGGACGGTGGGGAGGATCATTGCGCGTAAACAAAATTTAAACTTTTACACGTTTTGGTTATTTGGGGGGAAGAATTGGGAAGAGTATTAGTTTGTAGTCAATCCATATATGTAATTAGTTTTGTAGCTATTACAATTAACTATATTTCTTTTGTTTATATTTTATAAATTGTAAGGAACGGAAGTCATTAGTTACAAATACAATATATGTAGTCATAATAATTGTAGCTAAATCATCTTTTTCTTGTAGTGACCTCTTCTTGGTGCAGCATTACTGCTTTCTGCAGCAAACTCCTCATGTGACCCAGTCATCTTCAAGTTCTTCTTCTCCTATATGAGCAGAAGACACTATCAGATACACTGGATGACACTAGAATAGACTCTACTACCTTAGTCCTATGTCTCTGTAGACTCAGCGAACCTAGAGCTCTGATACCGCTAAATTGTGGCATCCAACTTATAAAAACGAGATTTACTTAAGCGGAAGCGAATCATTTGCGGTGGATTACTGAAAATCACTAAAAATTAAAACTTTTTGCAAAGAGATCCAAACATAATAAATCTCTTACATCAAGAACCAATGTATAACATTATATGCATCCTGATTTAAAGGTACATGACTTGTACTATCTCTTCTCGAGGATTACAACATTAGCTGTCCTATAACATTATATACATATACCACAAAAACCTTGAGGCATCAAGCCAAAATCTTGAGTCGATGATGTAATCACTATCTATAAATCCCGAGGACCTGAGAGTACAGAGACGACACATAGGACTACTATCTATACAACTGGACAGGCGGTATCTCCACCTGAGATATTACTGATGTCCTCGATGCTGCTGTTGTTCCTTCTCTGCCAAAGGTTTCCTGCCTCTTTGTCCGTGTCCACCTAAAAACATTGGATCCCACGGGGGTTAGACAATTGTAAATTTCCCCAGCGGGAGATATAACTCTCCTCCAAATCATTGTATTGCAATTTAAAGATATGAAACTGAGCAGAGGTTAAGCAATGTAAAGCATCCTCAACTTTGTAAGCATTGCAACTATTTATGATAGAGAAATATATCATCTATTCTTTTAATAAGGAATAGGAATGGCATGTATATCATTTATCCAACATATATACCATCATATCAAACTTTTCTAGTGACACTCATCATCTTGTTATGTTACCCATGAAACATTCTTATTTCATTCTATTAGCCTTAGCCAACCTGTTAAACAGATAAAGAGATATATCTACCATGTACTCATTTATCATCAATACATGAATTGGGTAAATATCAATCCTAAATCATCATTACAGATATTGGGTTATTACCAATCCTGTGTTATCACTAAAGGCATTTAGCCTCTGTCAGGTATTGGACTCTTCCAAACTTGATTACACCGTCAGGCATTGTACACTACCAATCCTAATTTCACAGCCAGGCATTGGACTTTAGCCAACCCTGATTACAGGCATTACACTTCTGTGATGTTTTGGACTTTAACCAAACCTAATTACACAGCCAGGCATTAGACTTTAACCAATCCTGATTTCACATCCAGACATTGGACTCTATCCAAACCTGATTTCACAGCCAGGCATTGGACTCTAACCAATCCTGATTTCACAACCAGGCATTAGACTTTAACCAATCTTGATTACAGGTATTACACCTCTGCCAGGTATTGGACTTTAACCAAACCTGATTACACAGCTAGGCATTGGACTTTAACCAATCCTGATTTCACAGCTAAGCATTGGACTCTATCCAAACCTGATTTCACAGCCAGGCATTGGACTCTAACCAATCCTGATTTCACAGCCAGGCATCGGACTTTAACCAATCCTGATTACATAGTTCATGGAATTTAATTCCTTTAACTCATCATTGATCATCACATACTGCTTTAGGCTCTGAACCCTGAGGTTAGCCTGCATAGTTTTACACATTCTTTATTGAATACAGTTGTTCCTCTTATTAAGTTTATTAAAACATTATCCTTTCTTATAATAAACTTTTATAATAATTTTGGTACCTCTCACTATGCCATAATTTCTCTCATGGCTCATAAGGCCCATAAATCATATTGTCATCTCTCACTAGGCAACATAACATATTACTTTATGTAATACAATAGTAACACCTCTATTCCCTCAATAGGGTTAGGGCTTACTATTCATACCATATTATGATTTCTCATGTCCCATTCCCCAATTTAGGGTTAAGGTTTCCCATCTCACATTAGGATTTCATAGTTATCAAAGTATATCAACTTTGAGATGCTAACTGTGAAGTCTTTCATATCTTGATGTATCACTTACCTCATTACTTCCAACTTTCTTAAGTTATCAGCTTATCTTGGATTAAGGTATTTCCCATCTAAATCCTTTCATCCACTAACCTATCACTTTTACCATGAAGTGCATAGGTTACACATATGAATGGTCCAATTATCTTTAATGATATGAACTCATCTCAGGTTAAGGCATTGCTTACAATAAGCTTGCCTATAATCAACCATTTATGATACTTCACCCTTATAAGGTTTTACCCACTTTTTATTATTAGGGTTATGGGTTGTCATCATGTTGTCCAAGATTAAGGCTTCATGTATTATAACTTCAATTAGGGTTTCACATACCTTTACCCTTTATTAGGGCTTTGGGATTTCACATGCTATCATACTTCATTAGAGTTAGGATTGCATATAGCATCACCCTTCATTAGGCTTTCACATCTCATTGCCTATACTTAATGTTTACTATTCATTCCAACTAGGAATTTCTCATGGCATCATCCTCAATTAGGGTTTCTCATGTAATCAACCTCAATTAGGGATTCACAATGAATCAACCTCAATTAGGGATTCACATTTTATTATCTTGGTTTGGAGTCACAACATTACCCTGGGTTTGGGTTACATCTGATATTGCTCTAAATTAGGGTTAGGGCTCAACAACCTTCTTGATTAGGGTTTCATGATCTCTTTATTAAGGATCATACCCTATTCATCACATGATCAATACTCATGTATGAATTCCTTTCCATCATCCTCTCAACTTTATTAGGTTACATCAACCCTTTAATCAAGTACATACAATTATGATTAACATAATGTACCAAGTCATTGTTCTTATAGGCAATTAGGGTTTATCCCTTAATTCGCACTAATCACTTAGGTACTATTAGGGTTTCAACCTTTTTACCTTCATTGATTATCATTAGTAATCATCATTCGATCAATGGATCATTCATCATCTTAGTTCTCAAGAGATTCAATTACATTGGACCTCCATTACATAAGGTATCCAATTGAATTGACCAATTGAATCTTCAATTACAATAGGTGTCCAAGTGGATTAACCAATTGAGTCCTCAATTACATTATGACTACTTGAGATCCAAACGGCCTTGGTCTTTCAAAGTTAAAACGGTTTGAAACCATTTGGTAAAGGTGGTGCTTGAGACCGTTTGCTAAAGCAAGTACTTGAAACCGTTTGCTAAAGCACCTTTTTGAAACCGCATAAACTCAACCGGTTTGGGATCGTTTGGTCCCAAACGGTCTTGATACCATTTGCACTCAAACGGTCTTGAGACCATTTGGTCCAAACCTCCTCAAAACCGTATGGACCAAATATGGTCTCAACTAATCAAATTGAATTAGGGTTTCCAATGTTGATTCCTTCAATCTTTGAATTCATGTAACCAATCATCAATTGGACCTATCATCATACTTCAATTTAATTAAATGGGTAAACCTTCAACTAATTTGACCCTCAATTGACCCTCAATTGGTCATAAATTAGGGTTTCAATCAATTGAATTAGGGTTTGGAATCAATGATCCTTCAACATTAATCAATGTAAGATTAGTTACTTTGAAACCATTGAACCATCATCCAAATTGAACATGATCGGACCCCAAACGGTCTTGAGGTCATTTGGATGACCTACAAACGGTCTTGAGACCATTTTCCCATGTCAACATCAAAATCCAAGTCAATCAATCAAAGTTTGGATCATTGGATTGATCACCAAATCAGCATTTGATAACACTTCAACTTGGTACCTTTAGATCTTCAAACACCTAACCATAGTCAACCCTAGACCTCCAAACGGTCTTGGGTGACCCCCAAACGGTCTTGGGATCGTTTGGAAGACCTCCAAACGGTCTTGAGACCGTTTTCCCATCATATCATCATCATCCATGTCATTCAATTAGGGTTTGGATCCTAGGATTGGTCACCAAATCAGCACTTGATTGTATTTCAATTTGACATCTTTGGACCTTCAAACACTTGACCAAACTTAACTCTAGACCTCCAAACGGTCTTGGGTGACCCCCAAACGGTCTTGAGACCGTTTGGGTGATCCCCAAATGGTTTTGAAACCGTTTGGATCAATCAACCCAAGTTTCAAACTCAATCACTTATGAAATCAGCACTCAACCTAATTAGGGTTTAGGTGATTGATGGACCTTCAACTCATGAACCGATTGGAGTTAATAAATAATAATTGATGGGTCATTAACCTAGATCATTATGAACTAGTCCCCAAACGGTCAACCCTGGTCAACATCACCAAACGGTCTGAAACCCTTTGGTCTCATGCAGTTTGGTGAAACCGTTTGCTTCTTAAACGGTTTGAAACTGATTGCTCCCGAACAGTTTGGGAAACCATTTGAGAAACTCAATCAAGACTGTTTACCTTGGATATTTGGATAGGTGTGTTCTTATCATCTTCAACCTCTAAACTCACGAAACCTGCTGTGGTTTCCATGGTGATTGCATCCATCAACCAAATCAATTATTGTAAATGTAGAAATGATCATTATTTGATAAGGAATTGAATACAATAACAAAATCAAGGGTTCAAGTTATAAAACCCGCCTCCTATTGAGATCCAAAGCTCCAAGATCACGGCAAAAATGGTGGATGCAACTCCTTTCACCATTCCAAGGCTCGTCCTCAAGGTTTGAGTGAAAAGGAATGGTTAGAATTGAAGAGGAGATCGAAATAGGAAGAAATCATGCATTGATTTGTGATTTCCACCATGAAATTGTGGTGAACCAAGGTCAAGAAGCTTACCAACAGGTAGGGATTCGTCCTACTGATCCTCCCAATATCCCTTGGTCGTTTCCCAAGCAAGGAGAAGAAGTGGGGTCGTAAAAGCCTTTCATTTGGCTTGTAAAAGGTCTTTTTATAAAAATTTCAATGAGAGAGAATATGCTTTGTAAAAATCCATTTAATCCCAAAAATATGGCCGCCTCTTCCCCCCTCATCTTCCTTAGGAATGAGGCTATCTTGTTTGCCTCGTATTCCTCTCAATTATACATGATTTAAATAAAAGCAAATCAAACACCTTAAATCATATAATATTAATATCCATATGTGAGTGGATATTTCTTTTTCTTATAAAATTGTGAGTGAGTTATCCATTCCCTTGGATATTTTCGTGGTCCTTGCAAGGCTCAAGGATGTCCACGCACATATGAATCCAACCATTTTAATTTTGGTTGAAGGCCCTTTAATTAATACATTTATTTTTGTCCTAAATCGAATTAGGGTTTCAATTAGGATTAAATCTTGATTATTTTAACATCAAGATTCTCTCTCCTCCAACTTAATTCAAATGAGGTGCTCCTCTAATTTTCTTTGATCTAAATGGTTCCAAGAAACATTAGGGACCTTATTGAAGTGGTAATTTGCATATTGAACCCTAGGTTTTGGGTAAGTTGCACTTTACACCAAAACTAGGTTTTAATGCACAAACATTGCTTTATCAACTTTTCCTTGGTACTCAGGCTACAACAAGCCATACCTATGTATCATCTTCATTATCATGATGCTTCAACATATGAGGAACATCTTATCATGCAACATTTGCAATTTAACCCCTCAACTTGGGTAATTTGCACTTTAGTCCAAAATAAGCAAACATTGCTTCAACATTGTTCAAACAGGACCAAAATTGAAACATAAGTTTCTCATGAGCCCTAATTGCTTTTCACAAGATAATATTAAACATATAATAATATTTCTTAATCAAAACACCTTGGGTTAAAGTGTAACCCAGGTCAGGGATGTTACAATAGAGATAATGTCTCTAGATCTTCAATGCATGAACCACTGCAACTAGTTCTAGATCATGTGTTGGATAATTTTCCTCATGTTTCTTAAGCTGTCGAGAAGCAAAAGAAATCACGTATTTATCCTACATCAACACACGTCCTAGGTCATTCTTAGAAGCATCACAGAAAACAATATACCCCTTCCCTTGCTCAGGTAACACTAACATAGGTGCACTTGTTTACCTTTCTTTCAACAACTGGAAAGAGTGTTGACATTTGTCATTCCAGACAAAAGGAACCTCCTTCCTGGTCAACCTAGTTAGGGGTAATGCTATAGAACTAAAGTTCTTAATGAACCTCCTATAGTAGCCTGCCAGTCCTAGAAAACTGCGTATCTCCGTTGGTGTCTTTGGCTGTTCCCACTTACTAAAATTCACACTTACTAAACTTAGTGTATAGCTTGTGCTCTCTTAGTAAAGTCAGGGCCTAACGAAGGTGTTGCTCATGTTGTCGAGCATCTTTACTGTAAATCAGGATGTCATCTATAAAGACTACTATGAATTGATCAAGGAATGGCCGGAAGATTCTATTCATGATTTCCATGAATGCAGCTGGTGCATTAGTTAGTCCAAACAACATAACTATGAACTCATAGTGACCATACCTTGTTCTGAAAGATGATTTAGGTATGTCACTCTCCTTGATAGGTAACTGATGGTATCCTAACCTCAGATCTATTTTAGAGAATATAGTTGCACCACGCAACTGGTCAAACAGGTCATCTATCCTTGGTAGAGGATATTTGTTTTTTATGGTTACTTTTTTAGCTGTCTATAATCTATGCATAATCTCATAGATCTGTCCTTCTTTTTAACAAAGAGAACCGGAGCACCCCATGGTGAAGTACTCGGTCGAATAAAACCCTTTTCAAGCAACTCCTGTAACTATTTCTTGAGTTCTGCCATCTCAGCAGGTGCCATTCTATATGGTGTTTGAGCTATAGGTTGCATGCCTGGGATTAGATTAATCTCGAAATCAATCTCTCGAGGTGGAGGAACACCTGGAAGTTCCTCAGGAAATACATCCTCAAACTCCCTAACAATCAAAACTTCAGAAAGACTAGGACTCTTCAAGAATACGAAGCATCCTTGCCTCATCAACTGCTTAGCTACCATAGCCGACACTAGACAGGTTATAAGAATCTTTCTATCCCCCTGAAAGATCCATGTAACACCATAGTATGTGAACATAGCCTGCTTGGAACCACAATCCAAGACAACCTTATACTTTTCTAGGGTCTCCATTCCAAGGATTATGTCAAACCCATGCATCTCAAGTCATATAAGATCCACCTGAATGCTATGTTTTGAAAAAGAAAGAACACAGGGAGAACATACCTTCCGTAACACTATAGATCCAACTAATAGAGTTTCTAATAACAAATTATCTGCTCTATGACTGACAGTCATATTGCAGTCATGAATCACTTCTCAAGTGATAAAGGAATGCATAGAACCCGGATCAATCAAAACAGATACAAAGCAGGATGAAGACATATCAGAATGAAATAATTCCATCTGACCCGTCACGACTCGTGGGTTGACCACTGCTTCCGGCTGATTCATAGCATAAAATCTTATCATTGCTGGTTGTCGACCACTCACCCTGTTGTTGGATGTAGATGAGCCAGCTTGGGATGCCTATCCACGTCCTCGAGTGCCACTACTAAACTGTCACCTCTGAGAGCCTTGTTGACTCTGCCTCGGTGGTTGGGTTACACTCACGTCTCTAGCTAGACAATCTTTCATCAAATGTCCCATCTTCCCACATTTATAACAAACTCTATTCTCCCACTGTGGTCTAGATGGTCCTGTTACTGACATTGATGCTGAGCTGTGGGCTCCCTCTGGTGGTAAACTAAGACCTCTAACCTGGCTGGATGTCCACTGTGTCTGAGTATTAAACCTCAGTGGTACTGTTGGTGCAGAAAACCTTGGTTTCTTAAAACTTTCGGACCTCTGTCCTTGGAACTCTGTATACACTTTCTTACTGTTGGCCTGACATTTCTCAGTCACGGACCATTCTATCCGCCTAACTGACTCCACAAAGGTGGAAAACCTCTCTCTATTCTCTAGAGCAGATACTGGTGTGGTCAAATCAGTGTTCAAACCTTTCTCAAAATACAGAATCCTCTCCTCATCTATAGCAGCCATGTGCGGACAGAACTGTAAAAGCTCCATGAACTTAGCTTCATAATCACTAATGTTCATTGATCCTTGCCTTATCCGCTCAAACTGAGAGATCTTCTCATCCAGGTAAGTCTTGGGAAAATATCTACTAACAAACTCTCGTTGAAACTCTTCCCATCTGACTTCAACACCTGGCCTTTTGCCTTCTTTTATGGCCCACCAATGGCCAACACTCCCCTTCTATAGGTACACTGCATGCCTAACCTTCTCAGCTTCTGGGTTATTAAGAATTATGAAGGCCTTCTCCAGCTCAGTCATCCATAAGTCTGCATCTTCTGGGTCAGCTGTACCAGCATAATCAGTGGCTCCTACTCGTCGAATCCATTCAAAAGTCTTACCAACTCCATGTCCCTCATTGTGAGCTGGTGCCCTAGGTGCAGGTGGTGGCATCCTATCCACCATATGTGTCATAGTCGCCATGAACTACCCAAATAGAGCATGGAAAGTTGGGTTTTCTAGTGTAACTTGGTCAAGCTGGGGATGTTCAGGTACTAGTTCTTCTCCAGCCTAATCCCTTGCACCTCATCCTAGTACATCAACACTGCTTTCAGCAGCATGTTCTTCGTGTGATCCAACCATCTTCAAGCTTTACTTATTCTCCTGAGAGCAGAAGTCACTATCAGATAAATTGAAAGACACTAGAACAGACTCAACGACCTTAATCCTATGTCTCTGTAGACTCAGCGAACCTTAAGCTCTGATACCACTAAACTTGTGGCGACAATCATCGAATAATGATTAATGCGGAAGAAAACATAACCAGTGGATTAATGAAAATCACTAAAAATTAAAATCTTTTTGCAAAGAGATCCATTTCCAGGAAACTCTGATAACCAGAACCAAAGTAATATATACATTATGGTCCACAAAGTACATACCATGTAACTTCTCTTCTCAAGGATTACACATAATAGTTTCTCTATTAAATCTACACATAAGCAACATAAAACCTCGAGGCATTCAATGCCAAAATCTTAGATCGATCATAAAACACTGAATACTGACTCCTAGGACTTGAGAGTATAGACGACACATAGGAATCACAATACAAGACACGACAATCAATATCTCCACCTAAGATATCACTGTTGTCCCTGATGCTGCTGTCCTTCTCCTGGTGTATGGTTCTTACCCCCTCATCTGCGTCCACTTAAAAATGTTGGTGACCAATGGAGTGAGACCCATGTCCCAGCGAGAGATATAACTCTCCGCCAAAAATATTATTATTGCAAGTAAACAATAATAAACTGAGCAGAGGAATCTCTATTGAAAAGTAGGATTTAATCATTATTAAGCAGAATTGAGAAATATCATCTTTTAAAGCATTACAACTATAAATGATAAAGCAGTAAATCATTTATTCATTTTAATAAGGAATATGAAGAACATGTATAACATCTATCCATTTAGGATACAGTAATCAATGTAACATCAACCAATGGTTTTCCGTATTTCATCCTTAAGCAAATACGCTACATGGCTGATTACATTTTACAATCATACTTATGCCATGAGGAAGTGAGCCGTACCGCTCAAATCCAACCTTCGGTTGAGAAACCGAAAGTCGGTGCCATACAAGACCAAAGGAAGAGTCAGACTCCATGATCTCATCTGTCTCCGTCAGTGCGAGACCACAAGTAGGACCGCAGTCTCTTGCTTAAGTGACCTCAGTCATAGGGTTAGATCTCATAGGCTACCCATTCTCTAGCCCACCTTGGTACAGGTCCCGACGCTAGTAAATATGAGCCACGAGCCAGTTCACCACACTCTCTGAGCCATGAATGCATTCATGCTCTATCACACTGAGCCATGGGCCTGTTCATCATGCTCTTATACATGTCTTGAGTCTACAACTGAAGTTGCACTCTAATCCTCCTATTTTCAGCTAGGAGAAACCCCGTATATTCAACAATATATGCTCTGGATTAACCAGCAAGAGAATTCGTTTCACCATCACTAGGTACTGACGATGATGGATTTATAGCCAGGGCTCTACATGTAGAATTCCACTTTATTATTTAAGTACATTACCATATTCTTTTAGCATCAGTCAAGTTTTCAAACAAGAATTATTATGACAAATGCTACAAAGAAACATGTATTACTTCTATCAAATACTTTTCAAATATTTATAAAACATTGGGATCTCAATCCCTTATTTTATTATTGGGAATTCACATCTCTCAACAATACCATCATCATGTTTACTAGATCTGGGTATTCAAACCCTTAGTTCATCACTGAACATGGTTACCATTATCAGGTAACTATTACCTCCAGGTCATCTGACCAAGGTATTCATGATACTTGTTACACAATCATCTCACATAGTTCACCAAGCAAATTCAACTTCTTGTCACCTTTCACTAGGCAACAAAAAAAAGAATGGCTCACAAGGCCTATTAACATCATAGCTCATACCTGGTTATGCTCATCATCTCATAATACCTGTATGGTTAGTATACTTGATAACAACCATATCAATTACATCTCAACATTATGCAATACAAAGATAACATCACTATTCCCTCATTAGGGTTAGGGTTCCCCATCTTTATCATTTAGGGTTTCACATAACATCACCCTATATTAGGGTTTCACATAACATCACCCTATATTAGGGTTTCTCAACCCATAGCCCAAAATTAGGGTAAGGGTTTCTCATTCTCCATTGATTAGGGTTTTATGATTACCTCATTAATTCAATCCCTAAGTCAGAGCTTCTACATATCTTGGAGCTCATAGCATTATCTTGTCATTGTTCCATGTACTAGGAACACACATCATCATCATACCTTATTAGGTTGACTTAACCTTTCACTAAGTACATGCACCTATGCTTATCATAGTGTATTGAATTTATTACTTTCATAGGCATCAACTGATAATCACTCTAATTATACTAATCACCTAAGTACTTTAGAGGTACTTCCATTGAAATCAACCTTGAGATACTCTTCAACCACTTATGGTGTTATTAGTACTTACATGGTTTGAATCAATTGGACCTTCAAACGGTTTAGACCAATTGAACCTTCAAATGGTCTTGAGGTCACTTGACCTTCAAACGGTATTGAGGTCACTTGACCTTGAAATGGTCTTAAGGTCACTTGACCTTCAAACGGTCTGAAGGCCGTTAGACCTTAAACGGTCTTGGTCTCTAATCCCTCAAACGGTTTGAGACCGTTTAGACCTTCAAACGGTCTTGTCCAAAATCTTCAAACGGATTGAGACAGTTTAGACCTTCAAATGGTCCTTCCCTAATCCTTCAAATGGTTTGAGACCGTTTAGACCTTCAAACGGTCCTGCCCAAATCCTTCAAATGGTTTGAGACCATTTAGACCTTCAAACGGTCTTGACCTCTTTGATCTTCAAACGGTTTTGAAACCGTTTGATCTTATTAGGGTTTGAAACTGTTTAACCCTTGAACGGTTTGAAACCATTTGATCAAATTAACTTTTAAATCGTTTAACCTTAAACGGTTTGAGACTGTTTGGTCATCAAATGCTTTGAGACCGTTTAGTCACTTCAGGGTTGAAACCGTTTGAACCTAAATTAGAGTTTTGACATCAATTGATCTAGGGTTTTGAAACCAATTGAGCTAGGGTTCTGAAATCAATTGCGTTTGATTGTTTGAAGTTATTAGGTCATGAGACCAATTGATCCTTGAATCCATTGAAACTGTTTGGTCTCTAAGGGTTTGAAACCGTTTAACCTCTAACGGTTTTGAAACCGTTTGGTCACCAAACGGTTTGAAACCGTTTGGTCTCTAACGATTTGAAACTGTTTGACCAACACAATGAAACCGTTTTTTCTTGATATTCTTGAGGTGTGTGCTAAGATGATGTCATCATCCTCAAGCTTCAGACCTCCAATTTCTGTTGCCATATATATGATAAATTCATCAATTATTCAAGAAGAAATAAAAGATCAACATATAATGAGAAATTGAAATCAATAACAACATTGATGGGTTCAAGTTATATAACCCACCTTAAAAGTAGCTTCAAACCTTAAAGCTTCTCATCTCTAATGGTGAAAGAAGCTCCTTCAACTATCCAAGGTTCTTTTCCAACTCTTTGGATGCAAAAGATAGTCAATGTTGAGCATTGAATGGAAGAGAGAAGAAAAGAAGTGTTGAAATTCGATTTCAACCATCGATTCAAAGTTGAAGATGATCATGGAGCTTACCTTCAACTTGGGGAACATTTCCCCCTGCTCCTAAGCTCATTGGTCATCGGCCAAAGCAAGGAAAGAAAGTGGTTTGCAAAATAGCCTTTCAAGTAAGGAGAAAATTGAGTATATGTAATTGATTTTCTAGGAGAGAGAAAGTAGGAGAAAATTCATCCATTTTCTTGCCACATTCCCCCTCCCTTCCTTGCCTTCAAAGCCATCTTCCTTTTCCCTCAATATCCTCTCAATTAACCTTGAATTAAAATCAATCACTTAAGCGCCTTAATCATTATAATATTATTATCCATTTTTAGTGGACATTACTTTTTAATTAACAAATGTGAGTGGATTTCTTCACCTACTTAGGATATTTCGGTGCCACTCAAGGAATTTGGACGTACTTGCACTATAGGATTTCAACTATAGCCTTTTTAGTTGATGGGCACTTCAATTAACATATTTATTTTTTGTTACAAAATAAATTAGGGTTTCAATTATGCTTATTTCTTGATTATTTTATTGTCAAGATTATCTCTCCTCAAATGTGGTTCAAACAAGATGGCCTTTCTTTTTCTTTTCTCAAAATGATACCAATAAACAATAGAGACATAATATAGGTGGTATTTTACATATCCAACCCTAGGTTTTGGGTAAATTGCAAATTACATCAAAACTAGCATTCAATACACAAACATTATTCAAACAAGCTCCTTCTTGGAACTTAGGCTTCCACAAGCCATAACTCAGCATCATTCTCATCCTTATGATGCCATAACACTTGAGGAACATTTATCATGTAACCTTTGCAAGGTAACCCCTTAAATTGGGTAAATTGCACTTTAGTCCAAAACAGGTAAAATATTGTTTCAACATTATTCAAATAGGACCAAAATTGAAACATAATCTCCTTTAGTCTTAATTACTTTTCAAAAGATAAAGGCAAGAATCTAAAAGACTTACTTAAGAAAAAATTCTAGGGTTAAGGCATAACCCAGGTCAGGGATGTTACAGTCTCACCCCGTTGGTTTACAACCTTTTTTAGGTGATCGTGCTAGATGTGGTGGTGGTCGTGAGGTTGCGTCCGAGCAGCAAGAAGAGCAGTAGGAGGCAAGAGATGGATATACTGCTATTTTGGTTGTTTTTTTGTAGAGACCTAGGGTCATCCCTGTACTCTCAAGTCCTCAGAGGTGTTTTGACAATGTTTTACAATGTATAGATGATGTAGCTTTGTATATCCTATTCCTGGCCTGATGTGGCCCATTATGTATGTATAAATAGGTGGTGAACTCTGGTGCTGACAGGACAGCTGGTTCCTATAGGCTGTTGACAAATATCAAGTCTTGTAAATATTTACTATAACATCTTTTCCTTGCAAGATAAGAATCTGGATGTAATAGTTCTCTTTTATCTGCTTTTCGCAATAAGTTTTAATTAACCCGTGTTTTCGGTAATATGTGATTTATGGTGGTTCCACACATTTTCATGTGGCATCTCGTTGTATGTGTGATAGCGAGATGTCACATACGAAGTTTTGGTATCAGAGCTCTAGGTTCGTTGAGTCTACAGGGATCTAGGACTAGGGTTGTGTCTGTTCTTGTGAGTTTTCCAGATTTTCTTACAATAATCTTCTTCCCTCAGTGGAAGATAAAGCTTAAAGATGTCTGGAAACCATGAAGAACATGCTGCCGAGAATGGTGATGTTGCATCAGTTGATGGAGTAAGAGTGCAGGCACATGAAGATCGGGTGCCTAAGGTCCCCCAACCTGACCCAACCATTCTCGAAAACCCTACCTATCAGTAGCTTATGGGGCAGTTAATGGCTATGATTAATCTCATGGTAGAAAGGTTTCCAGTGCCTTCGCCAAGAGCATAGGCTCCCCATAGTGAAACATTGGGTAGTTGGAAGACCTTTGAGTGGCTTCGCCGAGTCAGAGCTTCAGATTATGATGGAACAGCTAATCCAGCGGATGCAGAATTGTGGCTGACAGGTCTCGAGAAGGCCTTCTGGATCCTTGACATCCCCGAAGCAGACAAAGTTAAGCACGATGTCCACCTTCTGAAGGGTAGTGTTGGCCACTGGTGGGCCATTGAGGAGGAGAAGCGACCCGATGAGGTGATCTGTTGGGATGTTTTTCGACGGGAGTTCGTCAGCCGATACTTCTCAAAGACGTATCTGGATGAGAAGATCAACTAGTTTGAGCATCTGCGCTAAGGATCGATGAGTGTCACTGAGTATTAATCCAAGTTTATGGACATGCTGAGGTTTTGTCCTCACATGGTGACGACAAATGATGAGAGAATTAGACGGTTTGAGAATGGTTTGAGCACTAAGTTGACAACACCTGTTGTTGCTTTGGAGAACCTGGAGCGATTCACTACGTTTGTGGAGTCTGTCTGAAGGATAGAATGGTATGTCAAGGAGAAGAGAGAGTCCATGACCAATAAAAGGCCTGCTAAGTTCCCGGGATAGAGGTTTGATGGCTTCAAGAAGCCAAGGTTTTCAACACCTTCTGTGATACAAGGTTCCAATGCGCCATCATAGTGGTCTCCGAGTAAGGGAAGAGGGTGTGGATTTTCACCATCCAAAGCCCACAGTATAACTTCAGTGGTAGTGACAGGGCCGTCTAGGCCACAATAGAGAGACCAGTCATGTCATCTTTGTGGTCAGGTTGGGCATTTCAGGACAAATTGCCCAAAGAGAGATGTTGAAGTGACACAATAGTTGAGGAAGAATCAGCAAGGGTCAGATAGACAACAGTCTAGTGGTAGCATAGGGCGAGGACACAATCAAGCGTTGTAAGAGGGATCGTCTGCCCAAGGAAGCAGAGGACATGGATGACAGCAAGAAAAAGCTTGATTCTATGCTATGAGTCAGCCGGAGGTGATAGTCAACCCGCGAGTGGTGGCAGATCAGATGGAGTTATTTCTTTCTTATTTGTCTTCTTCTTATTTTATATCTGTTTTGGTTGACCTGGGTGCTACACACTCTTTTATGGCACGTAGTATGCTTGATAGATGTCTTTTACCTGTTAGCTGTAAGAGAGACAGTCTATTGTTAGAAACCCCTCTTGTTGGACCCATGTTGCTTTAAGAGGAGTGTCCATCTAGTATTTTATCCTTTTTGGGACACAATATACAAGTGGATCTTATACCACTTGATATGCATGGATTCAACACGATCCTTGGAATGGATACCATAGAAAATTATAAGGTTGTATTGGACTGTGGTTCCAAGCAAGAAGTATTTAATGACGATAGTGAAAAGTGGATCTTCCAGGGAGATAGAAAGATCCTTCTGACATGTTTAGTATCAGCTATGGTGGCAGAGAATTTATTGCGGCAAGGATGTAAGGCGTTCTTAGTTCACATTGTGGATACCAAGGAAAAAGGTCCTAGCCTTGAGGAGGTTCCTGTTATCCAAGAGTTTGCATATGTGTTTCCCGATGAGTTCCCCAGTGTTCCCCCACCTCGATAGATTGACTTTGAGATCAATCTGGTGCCAGGAACACAACCAGTTGCTCAAACACCGTACAGGATGGCAACCAGTTGCTCAAACACCTCGATAGATTGACATGGGTTGCAATGTACCTACCAGCTTCTGATGCTCAGCCTTGACTTGTTGGCATACCGTACATCTAGCCACAAACTCAGCTACATCTCTCTTCAAGCCAGGCCACCAATATAAGTCCTTCATATTATGATACATCTTGGTGACACCTGGATGCATGGAATACATCGACGTATGTGCTTCCTCGAGCACTAGCTTTCTCATATCATCAACACCAGGGACCACCATCCTACCATTATAGCAAACTAGTCCATCCTCGGACTCATGAAACCCATCACGCTTTTCACTACCAAACTCTGATTTGATTAACTTAACTGAAGCATCTGCCTACTGTGCATCTTTGATTTGCTATCTCAATGTAGGCTTTACTTGCATCTTTGCCAACAATCCTGCCAACAAGGAGACTTCTAACCGTACATTCATCTGCCGCAAAGAGACAAACATATCCCGCCTATGGCATACCAAGGAACTCAACTGTGCCTTCTTCATAGAGAGAGAAGAAGACTTTCTGCTAAGCACATCAGCTACCATGTTTGCCTTACCAGGATGATACTCAATGGTGCAATCATAATCATTGATCAACTCCATCCAATAATGCTGTCGAATGTTCAGCTCACTCTGTGAGAAGATGTACTTCAAGTTCTTATGATCTATAAAGATCTGACACACTTCCCCATAAAGATAATTTCTCCAAATCTTTAATGCATGGACCACCACTGCCAACTCCAAATCATGTGTCGGATAATTCTCCTCATACTTCTTAAGATGTCGCGAAGCAAAAGAAACCACACGATCTTCCTACATCAGCACACATCCTCAGCCTTTCTTGGAAGCATCGCAAAATACCACATAGCCTTCCCAGGCTCTGGAAGCACCAACACTGGAGCACTAGTTAGCTTCTCCTTCAAACTTTGGAAAGCTTGCTGACAACGATCATCCCAAATAAAAGGTACATCCTTCCTGGTCAACTTTGTCAACGAAAACGCGATCATACTGAAGTTTCTTATAAACTTCCGGTAGTGTCCTGCTAAACCCAGAAAACTACAAACTTCAGTTGGCGTCTTTGGTTTCTCCCATTATATGACTGACTCCTCCTTCTTGGGGTCTACTCTAACTCCTTCTGTAGATATCACATGACCCAAGAAAGTTACTTCTTTCAACCAGAACTCACACTTACTAAACTTGGCATACAACTGATGTTGGTGTAGAAGAGTCAACGCTTGTCGAAGATGTTGCTCATTCTCTTGACTATCCTGACTATAGATCAAGATGTCATCTATAAAAACTACAACAAACTGATCTAGAAACGGACGGAACACCATGTTCATCAGAACCATGAAAGCAGGAGGCACATTGGTTAGCCCAAACGGCATAACCACAAACTCAAAGTGACCATACCTCATCCTAAAGGCTAACTTTGGTATGTCCTCATCCTTAATTCTTAACTGATGATATCCAGACCGTAGATCGATCTTTGAGAACACTATAGCGCCACACAACTGATCAAATAGATAGTCTATCCTCGGTAACAGGTGCTTGTTCTTGATCGTAACTTTGTTCAACTGTCGGTAATCTATGCACAAACGCATCGATCCATCCTTCTTCTTTACGAACAGGACCGGAGCACCCCACGATGATGTGCTCGGTCTGATGAAACCTTTATCCAGCAACTCCTATAACTACTTCTTCAGCTCTGCCATCAGAAGCTGGTAGGTACATTGCAACCCATGTCAATACCGCAATGGAAATGGGATCATATAACCATGGATTTCATAGTTAGTCTGCCGAGGACAGCTAAGAATCATGATTCCATCTGGGTGATAGTGGACAAATTGACAAAGTCTGCTCATTTCATACCTGTGAAGACAACATATACATCATAGAAGCTTGCTCAGGTGCATGTAGATGAGATAGTGTGTTTTCATGGTGTTCCCACAACGATAGTCTCTGACATAGGACCCCAATTCACGAGACATTTTTGGGAACAGCTGCACAAAGCGTTGGGAATGCAGTTGAGGTTCAATACCACTTTCCACCCACATACAGATGGACAGTCTGAAAGGACTATTCAGACTTTGGAGGATCTTCTCCAATCTTGTGTTTTGTAGTTCCTAGGCAGTTGGGACGTGCATCTCAGTTTAATAGAGTTTGCCTACAACAATAGTTACCAGTGGAGCATCGACATGGCTCCTTATGAGGCTTTATATGGTAGGAAGTGTAGATCTCCTTTGTGTTGGTATGAGTTGGATGAGTATCAGCTTTTGGGTCAAGAGTTAGTGCAGCAGACAACAGAGAAGATCAAAGTGATACATCAACAGTTGAAAGTGGCACCGGACAGATAGAAATCGTATGCAAATAATCGTCGATGACCCCTAGAGTTCCATGTGGGAGACAAAGTGTATCTCAAGGTCTCACCATGGAAAGGTGTGCTGAGGTTTGGACGGAAAGGTAAGTTGGAACCCATGTATATGGGGTCATATCCAGTAATAACACATGTTGGCAAGGTAGCTTACAAGTTAGAACTGCCGCTAGAGTTGCACATGTTACATCCGGTGTTCCATGTCAGTATGCTGAAGAAAAGTCATCCAGACACAAGGACAGTGATACAGCCAATTGAGGTTGAGCTTGATGAAGACATGACCTACGAGGAAGGTCCAGTGTTGATTCTTGACAGAAGAGTAAAGAAGTTAAAAAGGAAGGACCTGGTGCTTGTGAAGGTTCTTTGGCATCATCGTGGCATTGAGGAAGCCACATGGGAGCTCGAGGAAGAGATGAGAAGGAAGTATCCCCCGCTTTTCTCTTTGGATTTTGGGGACGAAATCCCTTTGTAGAGGTTTATGGCTTGTAAGGACCCTGACCTTCGTTTTGGGCTTACCATGTTTTCTTTGCCTAAACCTTGTCTTTAGATGCTTGCTAATCACCTCAAATGGTGATTAGGGTTTGTTTGTGCTTTGTTGAGAGTCAGAGGTGCAACTTGCAAATAACCCAAGTTTTAGGGTTGATGTGCAAGTTTGACACCTTAAGAGATGTTTCTCTCTCTCTCCTTGCATCCTCTAGGGTCGAGAGGATGGGTTGGGCTTGTTGTTTGAGTAGCTTTGGGCTTTGTTTTGCCTTGTTGAGCCTTGTTTGGGCTTTGCTTAGCTTTGTTGGGCCTTGTATCGGGCAAGGGTGAGCTTGGTGCCTTGTGTCAGCCATGGTGTATCGGCCAGGTGGTTGTATCAGGCAAGTGGTGTGTTTCCCATGAGGTGTATCGGCCAAGTGACCATATTTGACCTAGCATTGTTTGTGTCACCCCCCTTGTGGACACTTGGTGCTTGTTGCTTGCATGTGGCAAAAACTTTAGACATGTGGTGGTGGGCGAGATAGTAGGTGGCTTTGCCCCATGGACAAGTGTCCCTAGGTTGGGTGACACCTTGCCTTAGTCTCCCCTTCACCCTCTTCTATATATGTCTCTCCTTTCTCTTGCTTGGGATCCCTTTAGTTCCTTAGTTACCTTCCTTTTTCCTTGGTGGACGATACCTCTCCTTGGTAGAGCTTGGTGGCTAATCTCCTTGGTGGAGTCTTCTTCTTCCTCTAGTGGTGGTCGAACCCTAGAGTGTGTCTTGCTTCTCTTCTTGTGGTGAGCATCTCCCCCTCTTTCCTTGGCACCTTCTTCTCCTTCTTGCTTGTTCTTCAGCCATGGTGGTTATAAGCTTTGTTTTTCTTCTTGTGGTGGCCGAAGGTGGTGCTTGGAGCTTGGTGCTAGGAGCTTGGAGCTTGCTTAAGGAGGGTTACATAACTCCTAACCCTAGCTATACTACTTGTTTTTCATGTTGCATGTTTATATGTCATCTTGATCATCCATGCATCTTGTTTGATATGTTTCTTGCCCTAGTATGTACCCTTTTATCTTGTTATATATATAGTGGTCATGTTATTGATGTGTTCTTAGACCTTGTGGATGAACCTTGAGTTTAGGGTTCCTTGGGAAAAAACCCTTTCTCTCCCATTTGGTTTTGAGAAGTGAGTTCGAGCTCTAGTGGTGTAGGCAAAACCCCTATCACTTGGTTGTTGAGAGGTGACTCTATGCTCCAGTTGCTTGGGCAATACCCTTTTCTCACCATGGATTTGAGAGGTGAGCCTTGGTTGGACGTTGACCTAGTGAAGGTTGGAATCTTAACCGATAAGGGGATGATCCACCTTGTGGCCCGATATGTGATGGAGGATGTGCAAAACCCCTCTCTCTTGGTTGTTGAGAGGTGAGCCAACTCTCTTGATCTATTAGGGTTTGATGATGGTGATCTTGAGGTTGATGATGACCAAACTGATATGGTCCTTGTGCCTTGCACGATACCCCTCTGTGATGAGTTTCCAGATACCCCTCTCCTAGGGTTGAGTCTTGGGCGATATGCTAAGAAGCGTTCTTTGTCCCTTTTGCCCGATATGAACTCCTGCCTTAGTTGGTGCTTGTGGGTGTTATGCCTTTGGTCGACATGATGCATGGTAGACATCTCTATTTTGTTCCTTGGGCGATATGGGTTGGTTTTGGTGTTTCCCGATATGGTGCTTGGGTGGTGGAACCCTATTTAGGTTCCCTAGTGTTGATCGATATGTGGTGCCTACCTTGTGGGGTGATAGGTTACCTTGGACGCCATGGTCTCGTTTGTTAGTTGTGTGCTTGTTGGGCGATACAATGGTGACCTTGGGCATCATAGCCTTGGATGATATAGTTGTGGATGACATGACCCTGCTGGTTTCCCGACATAAAACCCTAACCCATTATGGGAAATAGGGGTGATGGCTGATATGTGACGCCCATATGTTGCCCGATATCATCTTGCACCTGGTTTCCCTATATCCATGGGTGCACGATACAACTCTTGGCCCCTGGTTGCACGATATCCCTTGTGCATGGGCGCATGTTATGCTGGTGACCCATATGGGTGGTTTAGTGCCTTAGGGTTTTGATGCCCTAGCCGATAGGCTTTTGGTGAGGGAGGTAATCCCGCCCAATACCCCTTTTCGGTGAGGGATGCACTGCCTGCCACACCTATAGTGAGGGTAGGCGGTATCCTTGGTAAGGGTTGCACCTAGATCGGAAACCCTAGTTTTGGTGAGTCATTATCTTGTAACCGCACCTTTGTTGATGATGTGTTATGAATGATAGGTTGTAACCAATGATATGTTTGATACCTAAAGTTGGTGCTAAGTAAGATGATAAGATACATGTTTATGTTCATAAGATATAAGGCATAGTGAATGCTCGTGGTTTGATTATAATAATGTAATTTGTTTACAAGATACAACTTTGTTCTTCATGTAGTTATAATCATGGATGTTGATCCAATCATGTACCTTCAACCATAATAGCATGATAATCATAAAGATCTATGTTTAGTGATTCAATTATCTCTCTCAATATGCATACTAACCATGTTGGTGTATCAAATGAATTCATAGCCAGGTAAGAGCTATGAGGTATATGTGTTTTGAATAGCACTAAATAATGATAATCCTTGATTGATGGGATAACATGTATCACCCGTATGATGTGAAAAGGTTTATGACCTGATAAAGGCTGAGTGCCTAGTTGAGGTGTTATCCTCTGATGTTGAGATAACAGATTGCTATCCCATGGTGATGATGTAAGCCTTGAGAGGCAGTGGCTTTCTGTGATGAGGGATTGAGATCTCATGGTAATAATGTAACTCAATGCTATTTATGTTTTACAACTTGGTTGCCTCAACAATCCACTTAAAATATACTAATTAATTATAGTGGAACATATCATGTAGTTTTCCCTGGCCATAGATCCATCATTGTCAGTAGTTGGTGATGGTGAAATGGGTTCCCCTACGGGTTAACCTGGAAGCGCATATTGTTGAATATGCGTGGTTGCTCCTAGCCAAAAATAGGAGGATTAGAATGCAGCTTCGGTTGTAGACTCCAGAGCGCGGTTTCAGGCCCGTGGCTCAATATGAAAGAGCATGGTGAATAGGACCATGGCTCAGGATGTGTGATAAGAGCATGGTGAACATGCCCATGGCTCAATGATTCTGGAGCACAGTGAATAGGCCCGTGGCTCAGATCACTAGCGTCGATACATGTACCAAGGTGGGCTAGGCAGAGGGTAGCCTGACCCTGTGTGGTTGCGGCCACCTCAGCATGAGACTGCAGTCCTGCTTGTTAAGCACTCGTGCACTGACCACGAGGTGGTGAGGTCATGGAGTCTGGCTCTTCCATTGACCTTGTATGGCACTGGCTTTGGGCTTCGCAACCGATGGTTGGATTTGAGCAGTATGACTCACTTCCTCAGGGCATGATAATACTTAATCCAACTGAATAGTATATACTGCTTAGGGAAAAACACAGAACATTGATTGAGGCCTTGCTTGTATAGTTGATCTAGTTATACCTTGTAGTTATTTGTACGATCCTTATATTTTGTGATAAGTTCTTATAAAGCTTATCTTGTCAATCATGTTCCATAAAGAATATATGGTCATATGCCTCCTGGATACCCTAGTAAGATTGTTAATAAAATAAGTTCTGCTCAAGATGCTGCTCTTATGATCTATTGGTATTAGTTATCTATTTTACATGCTTATTCTAAAGTTTTATAGTTTTCAGCGGGGAGTTATGTTTCTCGCTGGGACTGTGTCTCACCTTGTTGGTTTACAACCTTTTTTAGGTGATCATGCTAGACGTGGTGGTGGTCATGAGGTTGCGGCCGAGCAGCAAGAACAGTAGTAGGAGGCAAGAGATGGATATGTTGTTGTTTTGTAGTAGAGCCCTATAGGCATCCCTGTACTCTCAGGTCCTCAGAAGTGTTTTGACAATGTTTTACGATGTATAGCTGATGTAGCTTTTATATCCTGTTGTTGGCCTGATGTGGCCCGCTATGTATGTATAAACAGGTGATGAACTCTGGTGCTGACAGGATAGTTGGTTCCTATAGGCTGTGGACAAATATCAAGGCTTGTAAATATTTACTATAACATCGTTTCCTTATAGGATAAGAATCTGGATGTAATAGTTCTCTTTTATCTTCTTTCCGCAATCAGTTTTAATTAACTCGTGTTTTTAGTAATATGTGATTTATGGTGGTTCTGTGCGTTTTCGCAGGGCATCTCGTTGTGTGATGGCGGGATGTCACAATATATATATACATATATATATACATATATATACATACATATATATATAGAGAGAGAGAGAAAGTCAGGCTAGAATACACTCGAGTGTATTCGGAGTAGAATACACCCAAGTAGTTTTTCATGATGCAATATTTTTTTCAAAAATCTAATCCATTAATCTTCTTAAACATCTTGTGAATAGATCATACACAAAATTTGAGCACATTTGGACATTTATAGGCCGCGTTATAAAGACCACATAAATTATGCATTTCAAATTAGTTTCACGCATCGATTTTGTTGCCCTTGGATGAGTGACTTACATTCATCCAAATGGGCTCAAAATTTGGATGTAGCCTAGTTATAGTATGATGGTGAAGATCAATGGTTTGCATTTTGCAAAAAATAGTCTTGATATGCAAACACACTTGAGTGTATTCGTGCGATCAATGTATGTATACATACATACATACATACATACATATACATATATATACATAGTCTGGCTAGAATATACTCAAGTGCACAGATCGCACGAATACACTCAAGTGTGTTTGCATATCAAGACTATTTTTTGTAAAATGTAAACCATTGATCTTCACCATCATACTATAACTAGGCTACATCCGAATTTTGAGCCCATTTGGATGAATGTAAGTCACTCATCCAAGGGCAACAAAATCGATGCGTGAAACTAATTTGAAATGCATAATTTATATATATAGAGAGAGAGAAAGTCAGGCTAGAATACACTCGAGTGTATTCAGAGTAATACACCCAAGTAGTTTTTCATGATGTAATATTTTTTTCAAAAATCTAATCCATTGAACTTCTTAAATATCTTATGGATAGCTCATACACAAAATTTGAGCACATTTGGACATTTATAGGTCGTGTTATAAAGATCGCATAAATTATACATTTTAAATTAGTTTCACGTGTCGATTTTGTTGTCCTTGGATGAGTGACTTACATTCATCCAAATTGTCTCAAAATTTGGATTTAGCCTAGTTATAGTATGATGGTGAAGATCAATGGTTTACATTTTGCAAAAAATAGTCTTGATATGCAAACACACTTGAGTGTATTCATGTGATCTGTACACTTGAGTATATTCTAGCCAGACTATGTATATATATGTATATTATGTATGTATGTATGTATATATATATGTGTGTGTGTATATATATATATATATATAATTGTTACTTTTCATGCATAGATAGTTACATTTGTACCATCTACAAAAACATACAGTTACATATTTATTCCAGAATTTTTGCTATGTATTTTACACGGTTTAATTTTTTGAGTCGAATAACTACTTTTTGGTCAATATAATTACTTTTTTTCAACTGAGTTACTTTTCTAACCGAATAGTTACTTTTTTTGATGCACATGTAGTGATTTCTAGGTTACCCATGCAGGGGTATATATATATATATATGTATGTATATGTATATGTATATGTATATGTATATGTATATGTATATGTATATAGGGGTTAGGAAGTGTGTACCGGCCAGTACATGCAACTTATGCGTATCAGCCATAAAAATGACATATGTAAAATATATTTTTTGAATCCAACTTTATGAATCGAATCAAAATTCAATAGATTAGATGTGTTCAAAAAATCACAACCATACCTCATGTATATCATGAGATATAATGATATATCATTCAAGGGTTTTTGCAATTTCTGAAACTTTCCCTTGAGTAGAAAATATTTATATTAATTCATTTGATGATCTAGGAATGTCAGTTTGAATTGATTTTTGATACACATGTTATCTAAGGCGTATGCATCACATCCATAAGGTTGGATTATACTTTTGTAATCATCACAAATGAAGATGGGTACATGTAAGCTACATGTACTAAGGTACACAATTCCTTTTGTCACACACACACACATATATATCTATATATATATATATGTATATATATATCCTTTTCACTAGCTTAGGGTTCATATGGCTACACTCCCATTTCTAAGATTAGGGTTTTAGGGTTCAGTTTGGAGACTACACCCTATCTCTTGAGGCTTATATGTCCCCTGATCCACTAGGTTTCCCTATACCAACCCTAGTTCCATATAGGGTTTACCTTTGTAAGGAAATAAACATAAAACATTTTTCTTTACTATATCATTATTTCCATATTACATGTACATTAATTGGCGGAGGATGCCTTAATCCTACTTCTTCTCGAAAACCCTAACTTGAGATGAGGAGGGAAGTTTCTTTTATAGTTTATTAATCAAGAGGATGAGAAGTGGAGGTATGAAGATGAGAAGAAAACCTAAAGGTATTTTACTTTGGGAAAAATCTTCTGATTTTGTCTGTGTAGAATTTAGAAAAGCTTGGGAGTCCTTATAAGCTGACTAGTGGTGTAGAGGAAAACATTTCCAGCCCCTGGGTCATGATCCTTTCTAGACACCATTGTCTTGGATAATTTCCTAATAATTCCCTCATATTTCTACAAATTACTTGACATTATAAACTATTAAATATTATTTTGAAAATTTCAAGCACTAATATTAATTTAACGACCTCACTTTCAACATCCCCCAATTAAGGAAAGACCTTAAAGTTGAGAGCCATTACCTATATTCCGAAGGATACAAATTTAGAAAATAACAAACAATAGTAAATAATTTCCATTCATTCATATATTTGTTTACAAGTTGCTCGTCCAAGGAGTTATATGAATCTCTATCATCGTAACTGTACATATGAGAAGAAGTATCATCTATCTAATTTTTCTTGACAAATCTTTAATACCTTCACTATCTTTCATCTTAATTTCCATGTCCTTTATCATGCTTATCATATACCTAAAATGCTGAAAAACAATACACGGTTAGCATATTGCTATATTGTGTGCTTGGGTTGCTACCACAATGTGTGCAACTAAGATAATCACATATAAAGCATCAAATATTACAAATAAAAAATGGTATTTTCTATACATATTCTAGCCCTTTCTAGATATATTATCTTGGGCCCTTCCAGGGCAAATGTGTATCACCCCTTGATACTCATTAGTCTAGGGTAAATAATATGATATTTAAATGTATATGGTATCATAGTGGCATTATATTGAACAAAAGGTAAATAAACACAAAAAATTATTTAGTCAATCCTCGAGAAACAGTCAGTAAGCACCAACAAACTATTGTGGGTAGTCATAAGAATAATCACATACGTTTTGTAGAACCGTGTAGATTTTGTAGTCATACTTTAAGTTTATCATCAAAGAAAATCAAGAATTCTTAATTTAATATGCATGTATGTAAATCATAAAGCGTCACCATCACATTAATTAGATTAAACCCTACTAGGGTCGTAATCTATGGTTTTGGGTTTGGATAAGGGAATAAGGGTTCAAACCCTAATTCCATCCCTTATTACACATTATAGAAACCTTAATTACTATATCTAACATATCCTTTCATTAAGACCACTTAGATTCAATTGGCTTCATTAACAACATAGAAAGTTATGATCTTTAAATCCTAATTCTTCATATGCATGATTATCCACTGTTAGAAACTTTAATTATCATCATTGTGATCATAATTGTGTTAAATTCCATTTTATTCCACTTTATTAGTTTACATCTCAAGGAATCATATTTAACATGATTAACAACCTATTCATCAAAAACTAGGGTTTATATGCATTAATCACATCTGCAACACATATTTGCACTACTTTTAGAAGTGGGGTCAATTTTAGGCGTCATAGATATTTTATTCACACTGTTCTCATTTTCTAATTAAAATGATATATAATATCATTATATTCTGAGTTACCAATTATTATCTACAAATTTTACAAGAGAACATTACTGACCGATTATATGTTGACATGTCACCCTAATCAATTTATCTAATTATCCATGCGGGACTCGGCCCAGCTAATGGGATTACGCCACCTCAGTACCTAGTTCCATGTAGGCAAGATCAGGACCCAATGACCCTAATACATATGCACAATGACATGAATGTCATGCGGACTGAGGGCACCTGTCTCGTTTGCCCTAGGGATTCTTCTCCCTCCATGGATGCATGAGAAAAGCAACATCATGCACTCAATATGGTGGTTGACTCTGGACTTCCCTCCACCTATCTCTGGGGTGAAGATCAGGTCAGCTTCGGTTGACAGTGGCAAAGGTGTTGCATTCATAACCGGGTTAAGAAATGACTAAAATAGATGGTGGGGTAAATATATAGGTTGTGTAGGAACATGGAGAAACTAAAGAACAAATTAGGAAGCTTACCTCTCTTCATGGCGTTCTGAAGGCCGAGGAAACTTCCAAGTGATCCTATCGATCATCCCCACCATTCGTGGGCCACTTCAATGACCTGGAATGCCCTTTCCTATGAGGAGCCTACCATGATTGGGGAACAAAGTTTAGGGCCTAGTTCAAACGTTCCCCATCCTTTTCTAAGATCTAGAAATCCCTCATTAACTCTCATGAGTGCTCTTGGCCCAAGGAATTTGTCAAAGTGTATATCTACCCTTGAAGATCAGTGGTGGTCAACAGAGATAATGGTCATGTTCTTATGTGAGTTACGGGGGCTCCCTCAAGAATTTGGGAGTGGGTTTTAGTCTTTGTCCATCTCGAGGAGGTATTTGACCCCTTGGAAAGGTAGGAGATAGCAGTCAAGAGGGAGCCCTATCTGGCCCTAGTTTCCCTAAGAGAATACAAGTTGGGCACATCCCAAATATGGCACTATAATCTTCAAGTTATGGCTCATTAGGTTCACTTATTCCTCCTGAACCTAAAGGAGAAAGAATCAAGGAAAAAGGTGGAGAGGCGAGGGAGGTAGGGGTGAGGGAGATTTGTAGTACTATCGACTTTATTTCCTTTTTCTATCATTGGGTAGAAGACGATAGCTGGGCCATCAATTCTCATATCCATGGTCACCAGGGTGTGTGCCCTTATCAAAGCACCGTCCCTTTATTCCTTTTTTACAAAAAGTAATGTGACATTTAATACATTAGTCAATTAACCTTTTGACTTTAGGAAAAACCAATTAATCCATCTCTCTCTCCTTTCATCCAAACAACTCCAAATTTTAATGGAAGGCTTATAAGGATTAAAACTTGGTGTGGGAAAGATGTGGTGGCAAAATCTACAAGTTAAATACCCTTTTCTTTCCCTTTAAGAAAACACTTTATTTGATTCATATTATGCATCAACTAATTCCTTTTTCCATCCTAACTTGGAAAACTATCCTATATTAGTGTATTTTCTCATTGAGTGCACTATTAGGCTAAACAAAACTATTTAATTGCCTTAAACTCTCTTTTTCTACAAATTCTACACAATTCCATATTTAAAATATCAATTTCCCATTACTTTTAGTAACTCCTTTGCTATTGATTTTCCTCTCTTTCTTTATCTGATGTATATTAATGAATTATTGAAAAAAGTAAAACCATGAAATCTCTTATTTCTTTATCTTGTGACTTAAGGACTTATTCACAATGCAAACAGTCTCATGGACCTCACTTGGGCCATTAGTTACACCCATGTCTCAGATGCTTAACAATATTATTCTATCAATAATAACATTGGGAAAAGTATTTATCAAATCACAATTTTATATTTATATAATTCAATTTCACCTAAATAGAGTTACATAACCTTTCTTAGTTTTATCCTTGCCCTTGGACTTTCCTTTTCCTTTGCTATCTGTCAACAAGGATGTGGACTTCTCTTCCATTTTCCCCTCAGCATTTCTCGATATGCCAAGTATCTTAGTTAATGGCTTATAATGATTGTTCAGTTATAGGACATGACAAATTGTTTGCATGAATCCATGAATGATTGTAGGATTACATTGGTGGCCAACTCTTGACCTAAAGCAAATCTCAATCTTGCAAGACTTTAGACATACCCATTTAACTTGAGTACATGGGTTCAACTGAATCACCTTCTTCCATTTTGCACTTAAATCATTCTTTGGATACATCACACCTCTCATGATCTTTTTGTTCTTGATACATGTTCATGACATGTATTATGACACTAATAACTTCCATTTTCTCATCTTGCTTCTGAAGCTCATGATTCATGAAGAAAATCATAAAGCATTTGATGTCCATAACATCATCAGAATGCTTCTTATGAGCCTCCCTTTCCGCTCTAGGCTCATTTGGAGTCGGTAAATTAGGTATCAGTGTGTCAAGGATATAGAGATTACGGTCATGTGTGAGAACAATTCTCAACATCACAAACCAATTGTTGAACATATTCTGTTAAGTTTTTTTGTGAAGGAAGGATCACAATGAAAACAAATTGTAGGTTTGTTTTCCATTGATTTACAATACAAGATAATTTTACATGAGTCAATAACATTGATTTGATTTTAACTTCATTTTCAAAATATGATTTGATGAAACTAATTTAGACTTTAATTCATTACACTCTCACTATTTAGTTCAAATTAATAGCCCTCACTAATAATTCAGAAGATTACAACTTACAATCTTCTAGTGAGCCAATATCCAAAATATATTAAGTTATGAACCAACCATCGTTGGTGTCCATAACTTATCTATCAAGGTAGGTAAAAACTACCAATTGTATTATATGCAATTCTTAGATAGATAGTTTCCTAACTCATGGTAAAAAAATTATCATATTAATTATATGCCACCTTTATGCCCCTAGGTGGTTAATCTCATTAAGATGACCTAGTCAGGTCCAACCCAAGGACAATACAATAAGATATGCACCCTAGTCTGAAAGCCCAAACACTTATTATCACACTTCCCCAAGTTAGATGTTGCACAACACTTACACTTACTCGAACAAGGTTTTTATGTGTATTACACTTAAAAGTAATCTTCAATATTGATTTTATATTGAAGGATTTAAATATATCCATATATTTCCAATCACCATTACATATATATTATTGTACGTATCATATACTATCACAATCACCACATGTGAGAAAAAATGATATGGAAACTAGTACATCAACTAGATTCAAAAAGTGTTGTATGAAAACCAACCAAGACATTTGCATCCAATGTAATAATTATTCTACTTCTTATAATTTTCTAGTTGCACTCGATCAAGCAAGCTGATTACCCAATCAGATATCCCATATTTACCTCTTCAAGGTTTTTTGATTGTCCGATTAAGCAATTTGATCGATCAATGTAAATTCCTTGATCATCAAAATAGATCCTTATCAGGGTTCCTGATCGCCCTATCATACAAGTTGATTAATCGATCATAAGTCCCTAATAAGGAAAATCTTATGTTGTTGTTGATCTGTCACCTCATCTTATTCACAAACTATCCAAGGACCTTCCTCTTTGGCATGGGTATCTGATCTTATCCTCCTTTCCACCATGGTCCACTGGTGACGATTTATATCATTGCAAAATTGAAAATTATTACATGGAGAATGATAGATAGAGAAATTGCATGCAAGCAATATACATGTTGCATGATGTTTGATCAAAATAAAAACCACGATATTACATATTTCAAACCACACCACAATTGACCTAGTTGTCATATCCACACATCCACCAAACAAAATGATTTTTAAGGCTTCACATGGTTTACATAATACATATATCATATCATATATGATATTAGGTGAATATGTGGATACAATTCACACAATATTCATCCAACGAATCAATGTGATTCAAGAACCCAAATAGGCGTAGAAAGCATAGATGTCATCTCTGATACCACCATAGTGTCTTCAAAAAGGAGACTTAGTAGAATGTTAAAATTTTCTTCCTAAAATTTCCATGCCAACATATCCTTCACAGCTATAAAATTTTAGTATATAAAAGAATAGAATAGGTATAAAGGTGATACCTTTGGGTACACTTTTTGTCCAACAATAAGATATGTCTTGTTTTGGTGAAGATTTGATCTACTAGATTATCCTAGCAATTGTGAGATATGGGTAGAGGAGAAAGAATCCATATTGTCCTTCAAACAAAAACCTTTTGTCATCTTGTAGATGATGATCTCCAAGCCTCCGCCTATCGTTCCTTGTCTTCTTCTTTGTCCACACAGATAAGGGAGGACGTGGTGCACCACCTTGGTCACCTTGTTGAAGAGGAACAGAAGTTGTGGACGTGCTAGTCATCACGTAACTTCCTTTATTCTCCTATCTTGAGAGGTAGTGTTAGGGTTTTTCTTTCTCTTATAGAGAGAGAGGAAGGTCAACTTGTCTCACATGTTGTGTATCAAATATATGTCTCAACCTTTTAGACGTGCCCCATTTTTGTAGGAGATTCATGGTCTTCAAAAAACCTAATTCCAATCCCTTCCCTATCTGCAATCCTAAAAATAGAATAATGTTGAAAACTCATACATGATTTGTGAAAAACTATTCACATCTTGTGTTGGCCCGATCATGAGAGTCCAGATCTAGACCAGACATATTTTCTAATTTTAGACTTTCCATGTAACATTGTTATCAATTGATCATGTGGCCTGATTGGTAGATCACATGTGTCTAGCAGAAATCTAAATTGATCAATTGATAATCAATTGATATGTTGAACCAGTCAATATGGTTAGTCGATCAAACATTACGATTACCCAATCATAGGGTAAATTGGCACATTTATGATTTAGAAGCATTCTAATCATTTTTTCTATTGTGGATTTCAATACCTTCATCCATCCTTATGTGTGTGACCCGATAAGATCATGATTATGTTGGTAGTGATGTTAAAAACAACACAAGAAAAGTGCAGTGCCTAGCCACACATCATTGCCACCCAAGTAATAGGAATGAGTTGAAAATCAACTACAACGTGTAATGGTCACTACTAGAAAAAGTACTATTTAGCTACAATTTATCTAACTACAAATAATTTATATGTAGTTCAAGCTATTTTTAGTGATACAAATTAAAAATATAACCAAACTAAATGTAGTCAATCGATAAGACTATGCCTTACTACATTTTTCTCTTTATTTTAAATGTAGTCATACAAGTATAGTTAACTGCACTTTGAATAATTAGATAAAATCATAAACCCGAAATTCATTCTCCCGCGCCTCATCCCTATTCAATTCTATACCATCCCCCCTCTCCCGCACAATACTCCCTCCCACCCCCTATTCTCTGTGATCTCCCCGAACTCCAAACTTCCGTCGACACGCAAAAACCACCAAGCCGCTCCATGCCGCCGTTGCTACACACGATTCCCTCCGACCGCCATCTTCCCCACCCTGACTGCAGATGGAGACATCTCCCCCAACCGACCACAGGGTTGGCCGGGAAGTGTCCCTCATCGCCAGATTTCATCTTCTCAGCAACGCCAGTCAAGTCTGAAGCCCTCGATGATGGAGTTTTCCTCTTAAGGACGGGACTACAGTTTCCCTGCTCATCATGTCTTCCTAACAACTAGGTTCTAGAAGGTAAATCCTCACTTATACATTGCATGCATTTGTTTTCCCCAAATCAATCTAAATGTACGATCACTCCACCTTTTTCATCCCAGTAGTTGAAAGCTAGATAAATTTCCAAGATGATAGTATAAGCTACTTACTTCACGGTGGCAGCACTAGCGGCTGGCTGTCAGCTGTATAAGCTACTACAGAAAAAGTAAGAATGGAAAAGGCTAGTTGCACTTCTCACCCCCTAATATCTGGGTGATTAGAGACGGCCATGGTTTCAATGACTCCGATTGCAGGACAATAGTTAAATCCCCTATCATAGATAATTTATTAACATTTAATATAGACACTACCAGTACTTAGAATGTGTCTAGCCAAACGTGACATCAACCAAACTTGAAAAGTTCAATTCCCATCTCACTCAATTGGAATTTATTAGTATTAGTTAGTTCCCCTTGTCTGCAAATACATCAAGGACATTCTTGTAGAAAATTAGGGAATGCAATCCAGCCATAACTATTGGAAATGCACAAATCATGGTGTACTATAACTTCCAATATGCATTCTATAAAAAGTTTTAGTTATGTATTCTTGATGCAAAAACACAGTGAGGGTTCACCTATCCATCATGCGGTATCTTCATTGAAGTATGTGAGCAATGTTTAGGATCTCTCAATAGACTCTAAAGAAGTTGAGGAGATTTTTTTGCACATACTTGATTAGCTGAATAATAGTTGAGTTAGAATGACATTAAAACTTTGCTTATGGCAAATAGTTGATAGTGAATATTTGAACTTGCTAAATGATAATCACCTGAATGTATCTCACCTTCAACAACATTTCTTTCCATCTTTTTGGTAGCTGCGATCTAGCTGCTGCATAGGTATTGTTCAAGCAAACACTCTTAATAATCTCTTCTACTGTAATGCTAGATTTGGCAGTTGAACCAAATGTTAGTATGCTCGTGTGTATCACTGTAGGTGCTCATTACGTTTGGTAATTGTTTCATGATCTGGTCATTGATCTATGCTCATGTGTATCACTGTAGGTGCTCATTATGTTTGGTAATTATTTCATGATCTGGTCATTGATCTCATACCGAGTATGGATTTTCCTTTATTCAGATTTCCCCATGTGGTACTAGCTAGTGGTTAAGGCATAAATAAGCGAACAACTAGATCAGTCAGCTATTAAGGCAAGAGAAAGACAACAAAAGAGACCTAATATCTTTTCGTACATGGTTTTGTGAAAAAATATATTTGTCATGTGTCAAATTTAAAGTTAGTTTGTGATAAGTTCAGTCTTCAAGCTTGATAATATTCTGACAATTATCTTTTCATGAATGAGATTAGCTTAAGAAATTCTGACAATTACCTTTTCATGATAGAGCTTAGCTTAGAAATTTTGACAAATATCTTTTCATGACTGAGCTTAGCCTAATTGGAAATGGAAAAACTGACGATTCTCCTTTTGATAAGTTCACTCTTCAAACCTGAGAAATTCTAAAAATCATCTTTTCATGACTGAACTTAGCTTAAGAAATTATGACAATTATCTTTTCATGACTGAGCTTACCTTAAATGGAAACTAAAAGGTTTGATTAACAAGTTTTTGTGGTTCTTTTATGATGATGCTATTCTATTATCTTTTTATTTGTTATTGTACGAAAATAAAAATTTCTAGTCTTTCTATGCTCTGGTGGTGTTACTAGAGTGGGGATGCTCCATCTTCTTATTCATAGGGGGGTGATCAATCTTCTTATTCCCCCTAAGTGGAGGTGCTCCACTTATTATTTTGAGCATGGCATATTTCAGGAGCTTTGACAGAAATCTGTTTGTGTTTAAATTTTTCTAGATGTTCTAGATCACTGGATTAGTTGTATTAACTTCTTAATGCAGAAGATTTTCATTGTGGACTGGGAAAAATAAGAGTGATTGTGAGGCAACACATCCCATTATCACACAGATAACGAGGTGTTACGCGAAAACGTGCGGAAAACACCATAACCACAGATTATCAAAACACGGGTTAATTAAAACCGATTGCGAAAAACTGATAAACTGTGAAACTATTACTTTCCAGTCCTCATCCTGCACAGAAACATGTCATGTAAGATGTACATACACAAGAGCTGACACGTGTCCACAACTCAGGAACAGCGGTCCATCCATCACATGAGTTCACCACCTGTTCATATATACATAAAGGCCCACAACTGGCCAACTGCAGGATATACAGATATCATCGAACGATCATCGTGAAACAACGTCAAAACACTGCCAAGGACCTGAGAGTACAGGGATGACTCTAGACTCTACTACAAAACATCCAAAACAGCAGCATGTCCAACGCTTGCCTTCTACTGCTCCTCAAGCTGCTCGTCCGCAACACCACAACCACGACCACGTCTACCTCGACCACCTAAAAAGGGTGAAAACCAGCGGGGTGAGACAATTGAACAATTGTCCCAGCGAGAAACATAGCTCCCACCGCAACCATAGAACCTCAACAAGATAAACCATAACAGCAATTATAACATAAGCAGATATATCAGAAGCAATTATATATAGCAAGATTTTCTCTTACCGACAAGCATACCGGCTGTACCAAAGCATTTAACCAGATGTCTTTCAAAAGAACATGACTATCAAGATGAGATATATCAACATGTAACAGGATTATTAGAACAGAATATAACGTCAGATAACCTGATTATCAAGATAAGGTAGATTACCACATGACCTGCAAGGTATAACGGAATATTACACAAACAAGGCCTCAACCAATGTTTCGTATTTGATTTGATCTGTAAATACTAAACGGCTGTATTACATTTTATTATGCCCTGAGGATTTGAACCGTACCGTTCAAATCCAACCTTCGGTTACGAAACCCAAACCGGTGCCATACAAGGTCAATGGAAGAGCCGGACTCCACGACCTCCCACCTCATGGTCAGTACATGAGTACAACACAAGCAGGACCGCAGTCACATGCTGAAGTGGTCTAAGCCATAGGGTTAGCTCCATAGGCTACCCATTCTCTAGCCCGCCTTGGTACAGGTCACGGCACTAGTAAAACTGAGCCACGGGCCTGATCACCGTGCTCTGAGCCATGAACGCATTCATGCTCCATACATCACATATCCTGAGCCATGGGCCTGTTCACCATGCTCTACACACATATCTGAGTCTGCAACCGAAGTTACACTCTTACCTCCTCATTTTCAGGCTAGGAGCAACCTACACATATTCAACAATATGCGCTTCCAGGTTAACCCGTAGGAAAACCTGTTTCACCATCACCAAGTCCTGAAGATGATGGATCTATGGCCAGGGCAAACTACATGATGTATTTCACTGTGATTAATTAGTATCTTTTAGATGGATTGCAAGATTCAACCAAGTTGTATAACATGCAAAGATATAACAGAATGTAAAGAACATTATATTATGATCTATTCATATCAACCCGATCCATCTTAAGGATCCAACATCACATGTTATCACTTGGACTCTTGCCAACCATCCAGATCCATCTCAAGGATCATCACATGCCACAGGGTCTCAACCCTTCATCATGTATTGTTACTGCCTCTAAAGGTGCACATCATCATCATGGGACCAACACATCACATACATAATCTTATAGGGCAATTATCAAAGTAATGTTACTCATTACACATGTCACATAGCCCTTTCATGGCTAAGTCATCACCTGTAAGGTTAAGGTATGCAATAATTGTAGATTCAACATAAGGACTATGCTCACTATCCTGAAATATTATTCAAGATAACCTACTTATCAATATGACAGTTATTTGGTAATCAAGTATGTTAAATACATCATTATCAACCACACTGATGCTTACCCTAAATCTCAGGGTTACACAAACAATCAAGGTATATGGGAAACAGATTGAGTATACAGAATCCACACTATTATTAACAAGGTCATTACTATGCCATCAACTATAGTCATCTGTATCATGAAGCAACCTTTAACATAACTGTCTCTTAGCATCATTATTACCAACATTATTATCATTAACAATTAAGCATAACGGGTCACATCATGCATCTATTACATGAGGGCTATCATCATATACGTTACTACCATTAGCATCCTTATTATTTGCAAGGCAACATAATACATATTGATGATATCACAAATACCACCATCGTTTTATTAGTTAATGGATAAACATCCACTTCTATCACATAAGGGACCATCACCAAAGAAACTCGTACCCTCACTATAGCCTCACAACCCTCATCTATAGCCTATCACCCAACATGCGCATCGGCCACCACACTAACCCTATCGGCCATCATGGCCCAAGGCATGTCGCCCAACATGGTATCGGCCACCATGGTATCGGCCATCATGGTATCGGCCATCATGGTATCGGCCATCATGGTATCGGCCATTAGGGCACAACGCCTATCATCTAACATGCCATCAACCATATTGGCCAACATGGGCACAAGGCATGACGCCCACCAAGCTTATCGGCCAACACACTAAGCTCACTCTATCGCCCATCATGGGCAAGGGTATCGTCCAACATGCTACTAACCCTATCGGCCTACATGGATATCGGCCAACACAAGGGAGAGGTATCGTCCACCAAGGTACTAACCCTATCGGCCATAAGGCACATCAGCCTATCGTCCAACAAAGAACCCTACTATGTCGTGCAACATGAGAGCAAGGGTGTTGCCCAACACCAAGAGCATTAACCAAAACACAAGGGACATCACTATATCTCCCATCATATCGGCCAACCAGACCTTAGCTCACTCCATCGCCCATCAAGGTGCCATGTCGGCCACCAGAGAGAGCACCATGTCGCCCAACATGGTCACCATGTCGGCCAACACTCAAACTAGGTCAACCTATCGACCTCCAACTCAAGGAACTCCAACCCTAAGCATCATATCGTTCAACTTAAGGGCAAGTGTGTCGCCCAACACACTCACAAGGAAGGGGGTATCGCCCAACCCTAGGTCATCACCTACCCCCAACACAAGAGACTTCGAACCCTAGAAAGCAAGGGTGCTCAAGGAAACCCTAAACCCTAAGGGGGATATCGGCCACTAAGGTACACTTAGAAAAGTACAAAAGCAAGGAGCTAAGCTAGTCCACTAACATGCATAAGATCAAGAAAGAGGTAAAGGAGTTAGGGATAGAAGCTATGCAACCCGCCTTAAGCTCCAAGGAAGAGGATGCACTTTGAGCTCCAAGGTTGTCGGCCACCAAAGCTCCAAAGCACTTCAGGGTCCAAAGCTATCGTCCACCAAGCTGCTCTAGGAGGGTGTATCGACCACCACTTCAGCTCCAAGGAAGTGTATCGGCCGACACAAGCAAGATGGAGAGGGGTATCGTGCACCAAGGGTGGAGGGGAGACCAAAGGACCAAAGGAGACTAAGGCAAGGAGAAGAGCTACCTATATAGGAAGAAGGGGAGGAGAAACCAAGGTACAACCACTCCACCCAAGGGACACATGTCCACCAACTCAAGCCACCTCTCATGCAATCCATAAGGCACTTGTCCAAGATAGGCACCAAGTGTCCACCAAACATGGTCAAAGCTGGACCAAGCAGCATGGGCGACACAACCAGCAGCTCTATTGGGCGACACACCAAGCAACTGGGTGACACAAGGCTCAAACAAGCCCAAACAAGGAACCCCAAGGCCCAAACAAGCTCAACTTAGGCCCAAAGGACTCAAACAACAAGCCCAAGCCTTCCTCTCAACCCTAGAGGAAGCAAAGGGGAAAACAACTCACAAGATGGAAAACTTGCACACGGAACCCTAAACTTGGGTTATTTGCAAGTAGCCCCTCGAACTCTCAACAAAGCTCAACAAAACCCTAATCACCACTAAAGGTGATTAGCAAGCACCAAAGCACCAAGATCAAGCAAAACAAACAGGGTAAACCCTAAACGCAGGTCAGGGTCCTTACAGATTGGTGCAGATATAAGAGTTGTATTCAACACGAATACTAGCAGTGTGATCAAAACTAGAGAATGGAAAGTCCGCACCATTTCCTAAGTTGTTGGTAGATCTTTCACTTTTCAGGTGCACCTTTATACCATTCAGTAGCTGAACTCTGAAATACTTATTGGGAATTCATTTCTATGAGGAACATGTATTAGAATGCCTTGCCTATTTACTTGAGGAGGGTCTAATTCCTATATATATCAAAGGAGAAAATATTTTGACTACTAAATAGGTATACAATAGTATTACCTTGACTTGTTGCTCCCAAGAAAAGAAGTGGTCCCTTGCAATATCTTGTTCTCTGTTCAACTTGATGTCAATTATCTTTCTTATATTCCATTGTTGTATATGTTGCTCTAACATTAGGAACTCTCTTACAAATTGGTTTTTGATAGTATATGTTAGAATAACACGCTTGCACATCTAGATTCTATATGGAAACAAGTAAACTTCATTATTGATCATTAGGATAGAGTGTGTAAGAAGTTGGAGGATCTTCATAGGGTGGGTGGGAATCTTCTAAATGGATCAGAGACAACCCTAAAGTGAGGAGGAACATAATTAAGATAGCAAGATAGAAGAAATTGAACCCGTCATCCTTAAGCTCAGCATAGGCAGTATAAATAAAGGGAAGGATAATAGAAACACAATGATGGCCAAAGGAGTGGTTAGAGACATAAGATTTTACTTTCATCTTTTGTTGTGCTACTAGGCCGTTGTCTCAAATGAAGAAGGAAGCGTTTTATGCATTGAATCAGCCTAACTACGTAAGAACAATAACTGGCCATGAACTTGCATGTATAGATAAGGAGTTCAATATGGCCTACATGCCTTGGACCTAGTAGAAGAAGTATATGAAACACTTTGAAAAATTCCTAAGGTGGTCAGGGAAGTTTGTGATAGATTAAAGGGATAGGCATAGGGCTGGTGATACAACACATTCCAATAAAACAACACTAAAGTTGACTGGTTGATTCACACAAGATGAGGCCAGTGGCATCCACACAATGAATTGTCTCCAACTTTGCCAACTAAATTAGTCTGTATCAGCATTTGAAACTATTCAAAGGATGATTTGAATTTCTCTTGTAACAGACACAAAAAATTATTAGCAGGTCTCTGTGGGAATTTCGATCTATTTTTGTTGTTGTTGAGGCAGATACTTTCCTTCTATTGCTCATCATCAGTTGTTACATTTCCAGGATCAAAAGGGAAAGACCCCACCCATACAAGACCTTTTTCTCCCCCTAATCCTCTTTTAGCTAAGTGGTGTGCAAGTTGGTTCCATTTTCTGCCTTTAAACACAAAGGAGCATAACTTAAACATGTTCGTCAGATTGTCTATCTCGGTGAACAACTTCATCACCGGGTTGTATCCTCTTTGTCTTGATTTAATCCTATCCCATACATTTTTTGCATCCATCACTATCTGTATATTCTCCATCTTTAGTGTAGCTGCTACCTACAGGCAGTGCCTGACCCCCATCGCCTCAGCTGTGAAAGCATCCCATGAACCATTGAAAGTCTGAGTGGCCATGGCCTTCACCTTCCCTTTAGTATCTTTGAAGATTGTTCCAATACTGGTCCTCCCATTTCTCACCCTGCCAGCATCTCTTTGGATAATCGTATACATGTGCTGATCATCATGACAAATCCCCGGGTGACTACCATCTTCAGACATAGAATTGTGAGGCCTGCCCTTGTTCTTGTTGACGGTCACCGTATCATTTATCCATCTCCAAAGGACATAGTATATAATAGCAGGGGGTGTATCAATGTTGTTGAATATCTTCTGGTTTCTATTGAGCCAAGCTGTCAAGCAACTCGCACTGAAGATGACCAGTTCCTCCGTTGAGCCTTTGTGTAGCTAGAACCCTCAGGTAGGCTATTAATCAGATCTTGTTGAGCTTGAGAATCCCAACATTCCTTACATTTCGGACAATGCATGAGTGCATGCTCTGGAATCTCGACCTCCAGTCCACAAAGATCACAAATATCTGAGTCCCTAGCATGATGGGTCATCAGGTTGCTATTTGTTGGGATATAGTTGATGCAACACTTCCAAATAAAGAACTTGACCTTCAGAGGGAGATTAGTGGCCCATATTTTCATCCACACATCCCCTTGCCCCTGAGTGTTCCTAAGTTCCCACTCATCAGAATGGCCGTTCATTCCCATCCAGTAGGCTGTTCTGATCGTGAAGTCTCCCTCCATGGTTGGGTACCTCAAAACAGACATTCCCATCCAAGGGAGCCTAAGGTGGCGGCAGTACAGCTGGGTGCACCCAGAGAGGAAGTTGACCTGGAAGAGGGGGCTGGAAGGTGAAATGATGAAGGTGGAAGTATTCTTTGGGGGAAGGAGGGTGGTATATTAGGTAGATGGTTAACATTTGTACATTTTTTGATGAAAAATATATTAGTGAATCAGGGATGACATTGTATCCAGCTGATTATTTGATGCATGGTGTTGAACTTTCCATTTGAAACCTTGTGAATATTTTCCTTGAGATAAATATTATTCAGTCTTCTACTGCCTAATGTGCCATTAGGTGCTTGCTTGGGTTTAGAAAAAGGCTATTTTTGTTGTGTCAAATCACTACCCAAATGGGGAGAAGGGGCCAAACAGAAGCCACATTCCTTGTTCAACTATCGTATCAACTATGGGAATTTACATAGATCAAATTTTTGTATAATGTTAGGTTACAAGGTGATGCTACATTCTTTGTTGTGGTGATTCTATCAACATCTCTTGCTTGACTGTCAAGAATTCATGACCACATATAGATCACTTCAAACTGATCAGATTCATGACCATCATAGCCAACCAGATAACAAAACAAGAACATCCATCAAGAAAAAAAGGGGGATACCACAAGCAATTAAGATTAAACCCAACAACTTTAGAATATGGATTTATAAAATATGTTGGAGTGAGCATATTTTAAAAGTCTTGATTCTACTTTTTCATACATACGAGCTAGTCAAAAGGTTCACTAGAAATCATTTTCTGTTCTAAACAGAAATAAGGTCAACATTAGCTGACACCAAAGCTAGTAACTTTAGGAGATAGAGTTTATCACAGAGGAAAGTATTTTTTGGCTCAACAAATGTATGTATACATAGTGTAAGCACAAATACTTCACTTTATTATATGTTTGGATTTGAAATGGTAATGTCTTATACAAATTTCTCAGACCAGTGATACTTTAATCTCAGTTAATACATATAGCTTGTGTGACCTTTTTTATTTACTATGCATGCAATCTGGTTATATGACTATAACTTTTGACTAGGACACGGATACTCTGTGCTATAATTATATTGTTGATGCTCTTTTCAACTACATAAGCTGCTAACTTCACTTATTGCAGGTGTAATTATAATGCCTCAAACAGAGTACTACAAATAATCTATCTTTAGATTTTGAAATTATGATAATACAATTTCAGTATATTACGCTGGTACTATCCTTTTTTTATTAACAGTTCTATCCTTTATTAAATGAATGTGACTCATCTACATTTGTTTACATTTAGCTTCCTTGATCTCAGTTGAATTATTTGATGTACTTGGCAACATAGCAGAATGCAGGGATTCTCACCATACTGGATGTTTTCTCAAACTTCTTTGTGAACGTATTAATTCATCTGCTTTGGGTTGATACTGGCTTTTTTGCTTTTCTTATGAACTGATCACATGGCCCTTTTTTCTGAGTTTTTTCGCCATGCAGCGCTTGCATTTTGATACAACATTTTCTTTGTTACATATATGATATTTGTCTTTTCACCATCATCTGTATTTTTTGAAACTGAAATTTCTTTTGACTTTCAACATGTGGACTAATAATTTTTTGTTCACCTTCTTGAATCTCTATTTCTGCATTTTACAGACTATACCTTAACAAGTTAGAAATCTCTTGTTTCAGAATCTCCTTTGTTTCTCTTTATTGATCAGTATTTTGGTAGTTTTCATGTACTCGTTTAGAAAGTTTTTTCTCATCTGCAATTTAGTACAAAAAGAAACCAGGACCCATAGCTTTTGAGATGCATGTGGGATCCAAAGGAAGTCAATTTTAACCTTATTTCACAAAATGAACTGTTGATGATTAGATCGTCATCTTCCTGCCATGGTTTATATCTGATGTCCTATTCTTATCCTAGATCACGAGATATATACATTCATTTGCCATCTTGCCTGCAACTTTGTGGTTTTCGGGCTTCATGAAGTGCAATTTGGTATTTTGGTCATCTTGTGGCAGCGTATCCTTCCTATATATAATGAGCATATTCAATTTTGTTTTGGAGCTTTGTTCTGGTATTTTGGTTGTTTAGGTGCAGCATGAAGAAGTGATTTCCTGTAACTTCCCACTATTTGGTGTTTATTGTTGTAAGATCCCTGATTTTACACCTATTCTTTATAAGGTAAGCTATGTTGTATAGTTGGACTACTTTAGTGTTTGCATGGTGCCTAAGGGGACTTCACTAGAAGCTGATAGATCAATCATCTGCTTGCCTACTGTTATGTATATTATTCTAGTAACCTAACTACAGGGACTTCACTACAATTGTTGGTCATTAGCCAATTACATTTTTAATGTCAGGTGTGGGGTTTTGTCATCTTTTCGTTTGCCTAGTATACTAAATATTATTAGGCCTAGTGTAAGTAGTGACACCGAGTACTACCATAATGATTGTCACTTTGTTTCGAATATGATTTACCCTATGCTTTAGAGGACGAGTAACTTGATTGAAGATCTCTTCATTTCTACACATCCATATGTAGCTGCAAATGAATGAAAAGGTCACATAACTTAGTGGATCAGTAGTACGTTGTTCAATATAAAGATGAATCCTCTCTTTTAGGGATTGTTGGTGTAGAAATTTGTCGGGGTGTATTCTTGTTGGAGGTATTGCCACACCATCTTAGCCCTCAAGTGACACTCTCATTAGGGTAGTTACATCTTGGACATATTTCACTGCTACTAATGTGCCTGCAGACTCTCTCAACATTAGTGAACAAACTTCCATATTGCATTATCCACATGAAGCATTTATCTATTGCATGATTTTTGAGGTTCCATATTTTTTTAGTCATGCTCTATAGGATCTCTTGACGGTGAGGTGGTTTGTAGATAAGACAGTAAAGTTTCGCATCCTTTGAAGGGCCCCATCTTCATTCATCCTTCCCCATATGTAAGTCTGGAGGGCATATGGTAATGATATGTTTGACAATGTGAATAGGTAGCCATGCATACATGAAGTCCCCATCCCAATTGCCCTCACATCTAAGCATACTACTAATGTAGAGGTCGTCTAGCTCATCTGGGATTTCCTGGATGGTGTGATTAGTAAGAATATATCCTCCAGGCACCCAACTACTCCTCCAAATATGTAGAGTTGTTATCGAGAAAGATATATAATAATATGTAGAGCTACTGCGTTGGTGTTTTTTTGTCAGATCTGTGTTGACAACTATTTTTTTATTTTAGATTTTTCATAGTTAACACATGTACTACCAAGTCTTATTGATGAGTGTAGGTTGGTAGATAATGTAATTGGAAAATACCAGCCACTTCCATGTTTGCTTTCAACTTTCAAGAGTCATTTTAGTAGTGGAGACCGTGGACATTTTTTTATTATAGTTCATGTTAGTCAAGACTCCAGTCCAGTTGGCCTTAATCACCCTTTATATTTCTTCCCATCTCATTAATCTAGTTGTTGTTGTTTTAGTTTGATGTATCGAGGCACTAATAATTGATCATTTCTGTTCTTCCAAAACACAATGAATAGATCATGAATACAGTCATCTCCGAGCTATCCATCTTGGAGAATAGCAATTTCAGAAGGTCATCACCGGGCATATCTTGCAAGGTGTAAGACAAATAGTAAAAATGACATTCAAACCACATGGATGGGTATAGCTTCCATATAAATGTTGACACGAAAATGTCCACCAAGCATTCTGAATTTGTTTTCATTTACTTATCCACTCCGAGGCACCCTGGTTGATTGCTAGATAGTAGGTGGAATTAAAACTAAACATTAAATTTACAACAGGAAATAGTACAGGTTAGGAACAGACTTTGGGCATATTAGTATGTTGGTAATTTTGGCACTGTCGTCAGCAAATTGAAAAGATTCATGAACCCGCCCATATGTTATGTTCATTTCCTATTATAAATAATCTCCTGAGCGAAGAGATCCAACAATGGAATAGGTTACATGTTTTATTACACCCCTGTTTGACATTCTCCTGAGTGACCCCTATTTTCTACTTCTAAAATATTATCCTTATGATTTGAACCATTTCGTTCATGTGGCCATACACAATTTACGAATGCATTATAAAAATGTAACTATGTAAGTATTCTTCCAAAAAACTATTCTGAGCTATGTGATGGTGCGAAAAGGTAAGTGAACCCTGAAAAGTAGCGTGTAGGAAGGAGTAAATGTTTGACTAATTCCTTAGAAAGTAGGAGATCAAGTATTGCTACAAATTTGTTGTTAGTCTTATTGGGCCTTTTCTTAATGTGCAGTCCTGCACTTGAAGCAGTTCATACACATATTGTATAAACTCAGATGTACAATTATGCAATTAGGATGGTGTGATCTGATCAGTTTTGAAGAATTTATTCAAGTAAGTTTATTGTAGATAGAGAGAGTGTGGGTTATCATTCTTGGATGCTTGTTATAGATCATACACTGATCATCTTCCTTGATGTGCCATACTCCATCCATACTTTGTTTTCTAGGCTTCCATTACAAGATCTCCACACGAATTCAGAGAACTTTGTCGGTCAGGCTTGCTTCCAGAACTTGGTATTTTGTAGTAGAGAAAACAATACGCTACCTTCATTGTGAAGTAGCCACTTTTATCAAGATTCCATGTCATTGTGTCTCTTGGGCGTCATTGTTTAGCATAATGCACATAATTCCGCTAGCTTGGGCATTTGTGAAATATGTGTTTATTATATCGTGGTTCCATTCCCAAGGACCCCTATTTTTCAGTTCACAAACTTTCAGCGGTTCATGCCATGTGCTTCATTGTACTCTGGTGGTAAGAGTTTGGTTCCTTTTATCTACTGATCTTAATTATGAATTAGTTAAGCCATACAAATCCTTATTAGTAATACTTGGAATAATGTTATGATCCTTAATTTTGTTTGATTTTGCATATAGAGACAACGAAGTGTCCAATAGGTTATGGGAAATCATTTTGATAGTATTGCTACAGGGAAAGGACCATTTGAAACAAAACATTTTCAAGCTTCACCTAGTAAGTATTTCTAATTTATGTACACTATTTTTTTAATACGATAAATTCTTTCTCATGTGTATGATATGTGATTGAAATTTTTATTTGCATTAAATGTAGCTATTTTGTATCTTTCAGTGTGCTTTGCTCAAAAGACGATATGATACCTTGTATGCTTTGAAGTTGTTGTTGATTCTTTGTGAATATCAAAGGCTTATAGAGAAACTTCTACAACAAAGGGAGGCGGTCAGAAAAAGATAATACAAGTGGTGGAATAAATATAAAAGAAAAATCAAGATACAAGAAGATGTGCATGATCATGTGGCATATAGAGTCTGCACTGCATAGATGTAGTCAGAAGAACATATTGTATACACGTGTCTTTTTCCCATGCATATTGTAAAATAGGGGCCAGGTTAATGTCCTCCCCATGTGTACTCATTGTTCAAATATAAATAAAAGTATCACTGCTGACATTGTAAGCACAACTCGATCTTGATTAACATTCATCTATTTTCTTATCGAAAACCCATCTATATTGGCAAGCGACTGACTGGATACATAATGTCTCTCACTACATATGTATGTATAGTACATGGTGTCTTTCACTACACATTAGCTATAATTACATGTGTAGCAAGTGCTAATTTTTTCTATACATGAACTACAAATACAAATTGTAACCAATGTCATCTCTCCCTACATAGCATCGGTACAAATTGAATTGTAGTCATACATTTGGCTACAATGGAAACTACATATTTATGTGTAAGGACATTTTTACCTACAATTAGGGTTACATATGAATTTGTAGCTAGAGGTATAACTAACTATAACTTTAAAAAATGTAGCCTAAACAATTAGCTACACGAGTATTATCTATGTAAGGATAAATGTAGCCAAAGCTTTTAGCTACAAATTTTAGGGTTTTCGCTACAATTTTTTTTTGTAGTTAAAGACCATATTTTTCGTAGTGGGTGACCATTGTTTACATGATTGTATAATTTCTTTGTCACAAATATCCTAATTGAAACTGAGGTGTGGAATGCCATCTTCTTAACTCTCAATCTATGTCCCTTGATCTAGAGCAGACTATACAAGATATTGTGAGCTAAATATCATATATTAACTCATGTGAGCATGGTCATGCATTTCATAGTCTCGCTTATCAAGTTTCCATGATATCACTCTTAGTGGAGGTACAAATCTCATCCAAATCACCCCCAGTCATCCCCAAGTGTAATAGTGCACCCAATACTTACCTTTTTGGCAACTAGTATTTCAGAGAATGTTGGGCTAGTGGTCAAAGCACACAAAAGGACTTGTGATTACTGTAGTGAATTTAGGTCTAAGGATCACAGTAAACACTTCCACTTTGATATGACTATGACATATCACTACATGACTTCTATGTATCAATACAAAGGTGGGCATGTTCAATATACAACTTGTTCTCTAACAAGTACCCATGTGTCTCGGTTGATATCCAATATCATGACTAAAGAGACAGTCATCACACTCACCATACAATATATTCTTAATTGTTATTGTTGTCCCATAGTATCCACGATAACAACCCAACTAGGAACATATCAAGAATGAGTACTCTTATTATAGATATGATTTCATGTTCATTTCCTCAAATCCAAACCATATGTCATTGAATCATATCATTCTGAGGACATTATTATGTTTATTCATTATCTCAATATTGAAACCAACATAGTAAGTGGAATTTCCTTTTATTAATAATCTAATCCAATATAAAGAATCCCTATTACAATCATCACATTGTGGCTCTCAGGTCATGAAACCAACACATAGGCTTTGCTATCGTGATACCTATGGATTGTGAACTCATTGCCCTAGAGAACATTTCATCGAAAGATCTCACATGGGGTTTAACAACAATTAATCAGTATTATAATACTAGGATTCAAAGTTCTCTAGGAGTACAATTGTTATGACATGTAAAACAAGTTATCAATCCACAAAAACATGCAATACATAACTTATTTGAAAATCTTTCATTTCATACAAGAAGAACATAGAAATATGAGATTACAACATACACATAGAAGCCATAACCCTTACATGCCAGTGGGAACTACTCACTCATGGTAGGAGAGTAAATACATTAACAAGAAATGGGGGAAGAAATCATCATCACTGTGATGAAGAAAACGAGAGTCGTGGTCTTTAGTGATAATCCTACACTCCAATATCATTCTCTTTCTCCATCATGTGTGTTTCCAATAGTCCAAAATTGGACACTCACAATTAGGGTGAAACAATATTTTATACTTAAATCGACGAGCCAATTGGAAGGTCAGTTTGATTGATTGGACATGCGTTGGGATAATCTCAGTGCCCATGATCAAGGGATTATCTTCCAATTTTTTAGAGATGGGAAAAGGTAAATCCCAATTGGCTTATCTCTTTGAGGTTGGATCTTTAAGTGCTTCTCGTTGCAATTTCAGATTTCCTAAAATAAAACACGTTTCTCTCATTAAAAAATGAAAAAATCGAGAAAAAACAATAAAACCTAATTTAGTTTGACATAACTAACAAAATGCATAAAATGGATATAGATTTTATATTATTACATGACTAAATCTAGATGGTTATGCATCCATCAATGTACTAAATCAAGAATAAAAGCCATTCCAGTGAGCTATTCCAGTGTACCATGCCACTTTGTACCCCACTTGAACTATGATTTGGTCACCATTGAAATTCGGCTTGGACAAAATTAGAGTGTGAACGCACGACTCAATAATATGAGTAGTTTAAACTATAAGATAATAAACCCATCCTCCCTTAATGGATTGTTTGACAATCAGTTTCATATATATTACAACAGAGGTAAGGGGTAGGAAGAACCACATACATTACTTCCTCTATGCCCATGAGCCTACCCAAAAACCTTCAGAAAAAGAGTAAAAAACTTCCATAAATAGGAGACAAGCCTCATTTTTTCCCTAAACCACTTCAGAACTAACTACTCAAAATCTAACTCATTGAAGGTAGGAAAGGAAAAGACACCGGTTGTTGAAGACAACCCATATCGTTCTCTCTTTATGTGTGTGTGTGTGTGTGTGTGTGTGTGTGTATATATATATATATATATATATATATATATATATATCAATGTCATATAAACAAAAACCTTAAACAGAGAGGCAATAATGTAACAATGAATAAAGTGCACAAGAGAAAGAAGATAAGGAGGGACAATGTGTCATTGGGTGGAGGATATTGTTGAAAACAAAAATGTCAGGTCGCATAGATTGCATTGCTCTTCATTGAAGGTCTTTAACAATAATTACACTAGTATTGAGTTTGGTTGTTTTTAATAGATTATACAATTGAACCGCTGCGTCCACCCTTGGATGGCTAAAATATTCATTCGGAGTAATTATATTATGTTTCATTCATTGTTCAAGAAAACTCTTTTGGTTTTCCTTATTTTCACTTATACTTGTTTTTTGAAAAATCGATTTCACACTAAGGATTTTCATCATCCGCTCGAGGGAGATTACGAGCTAACACGTTGTCACATAGTGTTCATGTTCCAATCTGCGATGTTAAATTAAGGGAGACTAACCTGCTGATATGTTTATCATACCCATTTTTTGTGGTAAAAATTTGTGAAACGTATCTGAAGTACAATGAGATCCTTTTCTTCCCCTTCTTTAATCTATACTATATACTACAAATGGGCTCTTTCGAGTGTCGCTGTAACGATCTGCACCCAACGTTTAATCATTTTACATGTTATTAAATTACCGGGCCCATAGATGTGATAGTATGATCAATCTGCATCATAACCGATTGAATACTTCAAGCGTGGAAAATAAAAGACAGCTGTGTGAATGGTGGAGACATTATCTGAGCTGGTTTTCTTCTCAGTCATCCTTTATTTTTGCCATCAGTGTTCTATTAGATCAAGCTCTTCACTCATAAATCGTTTTCAACTTCATCACCTATATTGTTTTCGGAAATGCATTTGTGACGCGCGCACAGGAGCATGATGCTAGTTTTGACGCGCCTCTTGTGGCTGGTATCCCACAGCACGGGATCCGGGGCGGGTGGTTTTAGGCTGATGAGTGGTTTAGGGGTGAGTTGGCATGGGGTTGGTAAAGAGGACAAATAGAGTGATTTGATAGGTCTGTTAGAGAGAAATACAAAAGGAATTTTATTTTGTGCATAACTTTTGATCAATTTTTTAACGAAACAAAAACGGTTGGATTTGTAATAAAAAAATGCATTCCAACAAGACCAATATTGACATATTTTTGAGAAAATAATACACATGTATATTATGAGGAAATAAAAAGTAAAATTTATTTCGTATATAAATTTTGATCCGTAATGAATTTTTTGACGAAATAAAAATTGTTGGATTTGTTATAAAAATTGCATTTTAACAAAATCAATATTCTCATTTTTTTAGAAAATAATACACATCGGTATGAGGAGGGAATTAAGAGAAGTGAGAAAATAAAAAAAGACATGTGAAAAGTAAAAAGAGGAAGGACGTGAAGAGAAGAGAGGAAAAATGTGAGGAGGGAAGTAGTTGGCACATTCAATGTTGTAATGGGAGCATTCTTGCAAAAGTGGATGTATTGAGAGCTGCAGTGGGCACATTGAGAGCTGCTATGGGCGCATTCAAGTAAAAGTACGCGCATTCAACAGAATAGTGGGTGCATTCACGTAAAATTGGGCGCATTGAGGGGAAAGTAGGCTCAATCAGGCCAATAATGGGCTTATTCACATAAAAGGGGTGCATTCGAGTAAAAGTGGGCGCATTCGAACATTAGTGGGCTCATTCATGTAAAAGTGGATGCAATTGAATCAATAATGAGCACATTCAAGTAATAGTGGGCACATTCAAACAAAAGCGAGTGTATTGACACGAGGTTGTAGTAGGTATTCAAACAAAAGTAGGCGCATTCAGGTCAATAATAGGGCCGGCCCATTGGGGTGGCCAACCTGGGCGACGGCCAGGGGCCCAACAAAGAAGGGGGCCCATGAATTTTTTTTCTTCTAATACACACACATTTGTAAATGGAACGAGATTGATTCAATATAACTTGTTAGGAAAAGACCGGAAGGTCTGGAAAAATTTTCCAAGCTAAAGTTACTCAAAAACTATCTTAGTTCATCAATGTCTCAAAAAAGATTGAACGGTTTGGCAATGTTATGCATTGAGAAGGATATGTTGGGAAATATTGATGTTGACACTGTTATTCAAGATTTTGCATCTAGAAAGGCTCGAAGAAGTCATTTTATATGATGACTGAATCTCGATAAGGAGATATCTATATTTAATTTTTACGTTCTTTTAGTTTGATTTGTAAGAACATGTTCTATTTTTTTATATGACAGTTTTGACAATTATGACTAAAGTTATGTTTATTTAAATTTGTTAAATAAGAGTATACAAAGGGCTCATTTTTTTATCTTCGCACCGGGGCCTCTAGAATGTCTGCAACGGCCCTGGTCAATAATGAGTGCATTCACGTAAAAGTGAGCGCATTGAGCTGGTAGTTGGCGCATTGAGAGCTGTAGTTGGCGCATTCAAGCAAAATATAGGCGCATTTATCACAATAATTGGCGCAATCACGTAAAATTGGGAGCATTGAGACTGTACTAGGTGCATTCGTCACAACAATGTGTGCAATCCCGCAAAACTGGGTGCATTGAGGCTATAGTAGGCGCATTCAAACAAAAGTAGGTGTATTCAAGCCAATAATGGGCGCATTCACATTAAAGTGGGTGTATTCTAGTCGGCGCATTCAAGAAAATGTAGGCGCATTAAGGTCAATAATGAGTGCATTCACGTAAAAGTGGGTGCATTGAGCTGGTAGTGGGCGCATTCAAGCAAAAGTGGGCGCATTGAGAGTTGCAATAGACGCATTGATGCAAAATTAGGCGCATTCATCACAATAATGGATACAATCACGCAAAACTGGGCTCATTGAGGCTGTAGTAGGCACATTCATCACAATAATGGGTGCAATCACGTAAAACTGGACACATTGATGATGTAGTATGTGCATTCAAACAAAAATAGGCGTATAGAAGCCAATAATGGGCACATTCACATTAAAGTGGCCGCATTGAAGCAAAAAATAGACGTAATGAGGACAATAGTGGGCGCATTCAAATAAGCATATTGTGAGCTGCAATGGGTGCATTCAAGTAAAAGTAGGTGCATTCATCACATTAATGGGTGCAATCACGCAAAACTGGGAGCATTAAGGTTGTAGTAGGCACATTCAAACAAAAGTAAGCGTATTCAACTCAATAATGAGCGCATTCACGTTAAAGTGAGCACATTGAAGTAAAAAAAAAAGGCACAATGAGGATAATAGTGGGCACATTCAAATAAAAGTGGGCATATTGAGAGTGTAGTTGACGCATTCAAGTCAAAGTGGTCGTATTGGGAGTGCAGTGGGCGCATTCACACAAAAGTGGGTGCATTTATTATCTTTTTATTTTATTATCTTTTTTTTCAAAATGTGTCAATATTGACCTTGTTGGAATGTATTTTTTATAAAGATTAAATTGCATTTTATTTATAAAAAATTCTTTGTCGTTTAAAAGTTATGTATAAGTAAAAAAAAAAAGTAAACAAATGTCTCGCTAGGATGTAAACAGGTGACATGAGTTGGTAGGTGGCAGTGTCAAGACGGCTGACAAGCAGTTGGCAGGAGTTTTCCCAGCACGTCAAACTCGAGTCACGCGAGTGCGCGTGAGGGAAACTTTATTGTTTTCCATCGGAGTGGTTTTAAGTGGGGTGCCGACCTGGTCAAGAGGCTTGAAGCGACGCCTATGGATATTGAGGTGTATTCCGTTGCCACGGCACATCCCGTTTCTTATTCCAGATCCTACGCGCGCGGCAGCCGCCTGCCTGCCTTGCCCGCGGTTGCTGTCTTGAGGAAGGCGTCAGGCGTGGCAACAGTTAAAGTCGGCAAGTCGCATCGCAAAGATAAAGAAACGTGTCCTCCTCTAGCCTTAAAGGCCGGTGCCACGCAGCGCACCACATCCATGGGCTGAAAAACGGACTGTTAGATGGCGACTCATCTAATCTCATTTTTTGAATAATATATTTAAAATACGAGTATTGTACTAAAATACAGGCTATACAAATTTAAAATATAAATTTTATATTTTTTCGTATTATTTTTTTCCAGAATATGTCTATGTTAGTTTTGTTTAAAAATATTTATTGTAACATATTCAATGTGTCTTTATTTCATTAAAATATATATTATGTTTTTGAAAATTATTATATGACAATTTTCTTTTTAATCCTTCTTTCCTCCTATTACAAATGAAAAAATATTTTGTTCCACGTATTCTTTACAGCCAGCCTTGTCGGGTGGGCTATTGGTGATGTTTAAAATTATTCATTGCTAAAGGCTAGTGCCAGTGTCGCACAGTGCCACATCCAGGGCCGAGAAAAGGGTTGTTGGATGGCGAGTCATCTAACATCTTTTTGATGAATCTGATCAATCAATAATACCAGTAACAAGTAAAGAAATACTTTTAGTTGCGGAGGGGACCACAACACGACGAAGATGCATGGGACCCAAAGAAGGGAGAGTGAAAGTTTGGGTCTTTCCGCACATTTAGGCCCTGTTTGATAGGGTGTGCTCAGATTTAGCTGTGATTTGTAAAATAAAAAGTTTAAAAGAACTGAATCTATCTGTACATGTTATCTTAGGTTGGGTGCAGGTTATAAGCAACGGTTTTGTTTGATATTATTTGGTAGAGTTACTGCTGGACGTGTGTTTGACACTGTTTTTGGTTTTCAGAAATTGCAGTTGCTTGGTCTTGCATCGTACCAAATGAAATACCGGGACAAATTCATGACATTTGAATTTACTTTTTTGTCTTACATCGTACCAAACCTGCCCTTATTGCGAAGTACTTGTAACGCAGTAGCTGATCCCGCCAGTTCAACACTCCGGTCGGCAGCGTTAGTTAACTAGGAAGGGATTGGTTGGTATATACTCTCCCCATTGACCAATAGGTGGCACAAGTTGTGGTATTATTTGCTCGCACCACATCGACAAGATCCACTCTTTGGCGACGACTCGACTGAGAGGCCAGACCGACCACTCCTTTCCGTTTTCAGCAACTTTATCCTTTCCGTTTTCAGACCGACCACTCCTCTCACCTGCTGGGTAATCCCAACCGTATAAACCTGAACTAAACCCATCAGTCTTTTTCACAAAACTCCAAATCCAACCAAGCAACATTAATTAGACAAAACAATATATTGTTGGCGTAGCGTATTGGGATTAAGTTGCAGTGTTGGAAAATGATTGACTCAAATTTAACATCTCAATAGGGCAAAGATGCCAAATTACCCTTTTTTTAACCGATTGCGTGGGACAAATTGGACAAAGATGCAAACATACATTTGTTTGTGATAAAAAGTAAAAAAAAAGTTTCTTGAGAACAATGCAATCACTTTTGTCCTTTTGTAATCCAGACTATAAGTGGGGCTCTTTATAGTGTCCCTTGTTACGACATGCAATCTATAATTCTCTTATTTTACATGTTAAATTTCCCGGCCCATAGATGCGGCATTAGGATAAGTTTGCATCATGATTCATTAAGTACTTCAAGCGTGGAAAATTAAAGACAACTAAGTGGAAATCTGGAGTTGTATTTCATAATCATGTCAAGCACAGGAGCTGCATATATTTCATGATGGAACTAGTTTTCTTTTCTACATCATTTTTATAGTTTACCACTAGTGTAGTAAAAGATATACTTAAAAATTTCACATATATTGTTTTCTTCTCTCCATCTTTTTGGTCTACATTCAGCCTTTCCATATAATCGGGAGTGGAATTGGAACTTTAACCTTTTTTTATTGTTGTGTGTGTGTGTGTGGGGGGGGGGGTCAAACAGACACTAAATGATTTTTGACAAGTATGAACCAAGTTAACTTGTATCAATGATATGGTTCGTCTTTATATGTTCAAGTCAAAATAAAAGTCTTTGTCTATTAAGAGTCCCTTTCTCTCTCTTGCTTACTATAGATTAACATCAATTTGAGTGAGACATGTTATTTGTGATAGAGCTACTTCATAGTACTCATTGTGAAGCTCTCAACCTTCCTTTTTCTAATCCCTTTCTTTCAAACAAAGTTGGTGAAAGCTTCCCCTTGGTGACGGTGAAGGTGAAGTTGAAGGTTGAAGATGTAAGAGAAGAGTGGACAATTTTTTCAAGGCAGAGGACTTGTTGCAAGAGAAGAGTTTCTTGGTGAAGGTGTCTAACACGTTGCAAAAGTGAGTAAGCCCTTGTAGAGGTTGTAGACTCTTGCTCTAAGTATATTTAAGACTTTTGTAAGGTTAATGGCTCCTTTGTTCCTTAAAAGGAAGGCTAGGTATCTTTGCCCTACAAAAAGGAAGGCCATATTGTATCTTTTATAATGGAATATAAGAAAGACGCAATGATTGCAAAATCCTAGAGGTTGACCTCTCTAGCTAGTGGATGTATACTCTCCTAACTGGAGTTTGAAACTCCTATACATAGCTTATTCTAGATCTTAGTTAATCTCTCTCATCCTTACTATGTATGTTTAGTTGCACTCAAATTCCATATTTGCGATCTTATTTCTTGAAGTAATTTAAAGGTCTAATGAATTTGATTTACGTATTTTATCTCTATTCAACCACCCTTTCTAGATCACATCGATCCAACATATAATATATATAATATTATATATATATATTATATTATATATATGTTATATATATAAAAATATATATAGATAAATATATATATAAATAAATATATATATATTAATATATATATAATATATAAGGGATTGTTTTTAATTAATACCCACGCGGGTACTATACATTAGTTACCCGACAGCAGAAATTCACAGTGGCAGGCATTTGTAAATAAATGAAATTCTTCCTTAGCAGAGTCCGCTTGTCCCAAACCTCTCTTTCCCCTCCCTTTCAACCGTCGCAGTCGGCGGCGCCTTCTGCCCCACCACGCTCGCACGAATGCAGCGGAGAGCCCTCACCTGGTCGACCCGCACCAAAGCCTTCCGATCCGGAGGAGACCGTAAAGCCATCTCGTTTTGAAGCTTATGCGGCAAAGCTTCCAGTCTTGGGAGGATGTTCCTGCGAGTTGACCTTTGTTCTGGTGGTCCGAGGCTGGGAGCCGCCAGACACGGGACCCTGTCCCACTTGGACTGACCACATCTCCGACAACGAGGCTTTCCCTCTCCTGGAGAATGGATGGATAACCGGTGATGAGGCTTCACCTTGTACTAAAATTTCATGTGCTAGCAGCAAGTCCTTGTATTGCCGCAATGGGTGATTGTTAATCGGTTGCTTGGAACAAGGTAACTCATGTTGATGTTGATAACATCCTATTGTGCGAGGGGTACTGATGCGGTCTGTCATTGGAGCTTCCCTAGTTTGATCTTGCAATTTCAAGACGTGGATGAATGGTGGACCCCTGAGAACAAAAGGGGGCACTACAATTGGGATGGGGATTTCCAGATTAGCGAACAAGACACTAGATAAAAGGGCAGGAATCTGTGGTATGAAGCAATGGAATAGAACAAGGACAAGAATTGTGGGGGCGTATAGATATTATAGAAATGGGGGAGATCCAAATAGGAAGGGATCATGTACACCGACCTACCAGGACTGTGGCTGCCAGTCATGGACTGTAGAGTCAAACCTCTAGTCCACAACTTCGAGATGTCGTGTTGTTACACCCAAAGTCGACAACTCAACCACCACAAACATTTTCCTGCCTCCTCTCCATAAGATGGGGCTCCCAACTTTATTGGCAGAAAAGTAACTGGACTGGAAGGTGTTTGGTTTTATTCCTGAACAATGTGGATGGTAGTAAATAATTAAGGCTACTAAGCTTACCTCGTAAAAGAAGTTCTTATGGTTCTTGTATAAAGTGGAAATGTACATAACTACAATGATGAATAATATTTTTCCCAAAAATTAACCATGTCATATAAAGAGTAATTATTTGATACGAAAAGTAACTATGTGAAACAAAAAGTAATTATTTGTCAGTGAGTTCATGATCTCGTAACCCATAAAGTAATTATAAGAACACTAAGGGTAACTGTAAGAACACTAAGAGTAATTGTAAGTACACTAAGAGTAATTGTAAGAACACTAAGAGTAACTGTGACAGTAGAGAAAAGTAACCCTGTGATTCAAAAAAGTAACTCTTATACTTTTTAAAAGTAACTCTAACAGAGGAAGGTAAAACATGTATCACAAAAACAATGTGTATGGAACACATAGTAATAGGGACATCTTGTAGTAACTGTACGAACACGAAAGCAAGCGTTCTATTCCAAAAAAATAGTATCTATATCAAAACTTACTGACAAATAAAAGAGATGAACTCGTCATCGATAAAGTAATTATAAGAACACCTAGAGTAACTGTAAGAGCACTACGAGTAACTGTGACAACATAAAAGTAACTCTATGCATTCAAAAAGTAACGGTTATACTTTGTAAAGTAACTCTTGTGGAGGAAGGTAAGTCAAATAGACGAAACCAGTGTATGTGAATCACATAGTAACAAACTGACATTTTGTAAGTAACTGTACAAACATAAAAGTAACTATTCTAATCCACAAATGTAAGTATTTCAGAAGAAAGAGTATTCATTGGACACAAAGAGAAGCAAATATTCATTTGTGTTCTCTTCTTGATGTACAACTCATCTTGAACAATATTGATTTTGCCCTTATATTTTGGCTGAATGTACAACTGATTAAAATGGATTATTTATTAGTGTGCTGCAAAAAGACTGAATGTACAGCTGATCTTGAATGCTTCGAATACATTTATGGTTTGAATGCTTATGTTCTTGAATGCTTTAAATACCTTTATGATTTGAATGTTGTAAGAGTAACTCTAAAACCACTACGAGTAACTGATACAACCATACGAGTAACTAAACTAAAAGTAACAGAATGCTTGAGTAACTGAAAAGTAATGCTTGAGTAACTAAAATTAATTCTTGAGTAACTGAGAGTAATGCTTGAGTAACTGAGAGTAATGGTTGAGTAACTAAAAAAACCCTACGAGTAACTGTCAAAACCCTAGAGTAACTGAAAAAACAATGTGAGTAACTGAGAAAGGACTACGAGTAACTGAAAAAACATTGCGAGTAACTGTGACAATACTGCGAGTAACTGTGACAATAATGTGAGTAACTGAAAAAACCCTACAAGTAACTGTAATAGCAGTTAGAGTAACTGCGAAAACACTGGGAGTAACTGTCACAACCCTGCGAGTAACTGAACAAACAATGTGAGTAACTGAAAAAAGCCTACGAGTAACTGAAACTAGCCTGCGAGTAACTAAACACTGCAAGTAATGGTTGAGTAACTGAACAAACACTGTGAGTAACTATCACAAACCTGCGAGTAACTGAACAAACACTGCGAGTAACTGTCACAACCCTATGAGTAACTGAACGAACACTGTGAGTAACTAAAAAACCATGCGAGTAACTGAAAAAACCCTACGAGTAACTAAAAAACCCTGCGAGTAACTGTGAAACACTATGAGAAACTATGACAACAATGTGAGTAACTGAACGAGCACTGCGAGTAACTCAAATAGCAATTAGAGTAACTATGAAAACAATACAAGTAACTGAAAAAGCACTATGAGTAACTGTGACAACCCTGTGAGTAACTGAACGAGTACTACGAGTAACTCTAACAACAATAAGAGTAACTGTGATAGTCTAGAAAAGAAATACTATGATTCAAACTCAGTTACTCTTATACTTTGTAAGAGTAAATGTGACAACACTAAGAGTATCCATTGCACACAAAGACAAACACATATTATTTAAAAAGAATAACAATTGATCAGAACATATTCTTTGTAACATATTCAGAGTATACATACAGCTGCTGGAGCGCAAGGTAACATATTCAGGAAGACATTCTGTACTGAACTAAATATATTGGTGTATTTATGTATTTCAGACTCCTCAATCATTTTCATAGAATGATGTAGCTCACATTCACAAATAATATATCATCTACATATAGTTTATGTTAACCTCCTAAGATTAATCTCTTGTCCTGTCAGACATGCATCGAATAATGGTTCCTTTGCAAGTTAACTAATCTCCTGTAATGAGCCAACCCAAAGTCAAGCACCAAATGCAGTAGGTAGAAGACTAAACTTTGACAATGATAGTGCTCCAATCATCCCAACTGGAAGATTAACCTCCTGAGATTGACTCAACCGGCCACATGTACACCTCCACCAAGACCTAATCCTAATGGGCAGACTCTCTCTTTACGCATTTTGCCAAACACATCATGTACAAGCGTACCAAACTTCATGTCAAAGATTTACATCTCTTCACTTGTAGTCCAGCGATATCAAACAGATTTAATAAAGAACGAGATGAGGAAGAATCAGTTCTGGCAATCCTTATGTGGCTGCCAGGACTTGTGGAGTATAGAGGACGAAGGGGAGTAGGGGGTTATGGGTGAGGCATGAATCGAGTCTCAAGTGGTAGTCACAGAGGTAGAAACAAGAACATGTCCTTCTGGTCTATCTCTCGAAAACCCCATCCCTCAATCGATCCAACACATGTCACCCAAACTCTATGAGATAGAGCCTCTTGACAATAACAGAATTAGGTGACACATTTAGGAGATCTCGACAATTCTTCTATGAGGAACTCCTGTTCAAAATCTGAAATGAACAAAGTCCATTTTGACTACACCAGTGCACTAGAGTCCGATCTGATCGTGCATGTTGGATCCTTGTATGAGTAATCAGAGAAGGTATATTCCTTTTGGTGGTGAAAACATTGTGCCCATTCATGCAACGCCCTCTCATCGGAGGGTACGGCAGGGGGATTGCATCCGGGATGGCGCCTAAAGCCTTCTTGGGAGTGTACAAGGTGTTCTAGAGTGTCGGGTGCTTCGACTTAGACATTCTCACAGTGTTCAACACTGCTATAGCTGATGGTGTTGATGTAATCTCACTCAGCGTTGGTGGAGTTGTCGTGCCATACTACTTAGATGCAATCGTCGTTAGCGCTTTCGCTGTTGTGGAAAAGGGTGTCTTTGTGTCTGTGTCAGCTGGGAATGGGGGGCCTAGAGCACTGACGGTGACCAATGTCACTCCTTGGGTGATGACTGTGGGTGCTGAGTCTATGGATTAGGATTTCCCCGCAGATGTCCGGCTAGGGAACGAGATGGTTTTGCTGGGAGTGAGCGTGTACTACAGAGGGGTGGAGTTGGAGGATGGGCGGATGTATCAACTCTTCTACGTCGGTGCTGAGGACGATGCCACCGACGGCGGTGGTGCTGGGGATGGTTACCCATCCTCACTGTTCCTGGGAAGGAGTCAAGGAGGCGGAGGATCCAGAGGAGGGAAAGCATCTCTTGGCCCTCCCCACCACCGTGTCCTGGCGATTCGGTGCCGCAGCCAGCTGCAGAGCGTAGGGGTGGTGGTGGGGGTGGGGGTGGGGGTGGGGGCAGGGGCTGGCGGTATTTACAATTTCTTCCACTGTATCCACAGACGGGTAGATTCAGGAAGATACCGCGCGGGCAATGAATAAACTCCCAATATATAAATAAATAAAAATATATATATACATATATATATACTTATATACATATATATACATACACATATATATATATAGAGAGAGAGAGAGAGAGTCAGGCTAGAATACACTCGAGTGTACAGATTACGCCGTACACCTCAATGGTGTTTGCCTATCTAGACCTTGTCTTTCCCAAATCCAATCCATTGATCTTCATGGTTACAATAATAATAGGCCACAAACAAAATTTAAGCTCATTTGGATGAGTGTAAGTCACTCATCTAAGGACAACAAAATCGACGCACAAAACTAATTTGAAATGCATGATTCTTGCCTCCTTTAGATGCACGACCTATAAGTATCCAAATGAGCTAAAATTTATTATATGGTATGTTCTTAAGATATTTAAGGAGATCAATGATTTATAATTTTCAAAAAAAAAATACTACATCTTTAAAAATGACTGAGGTGTACGGTGCCTCCAGGTACACTCGAGTGTACACTAGCCTGACTCTCTCTCTCTCTCTCTCTCTCTATATATATATATATATATATATATATATATATATATATATATAATGTATATATGCTCTCTACTCAGGGAAGAGATTTGTGCAATGCCACTGTACAAAGATGATTGCAAATGGTGATGATACGTCTGTTTGTACCAGGAAACTAGGTACCAGGTTTCAACAAACTAGACGACAACAACTATCTATGTAATGACCCCGCCTCCCGATAACCCCCAATTAAGGGAGACCAAGAGATCAGAGCCATTATCTCAACTAACAGGATCAAATGTTCGACAAATAATCAATAACAATCATCAATTTTTACCAACTAAGCTAAAACCTGGTATAAAATAAAACCTTGCATACCTTTTTAAAACTTTGTTAAGCTACTCTATCCAAAGCCTGGATTCATTCTATCTAATCCTCCTTGTACTTTATTTCTTATTTCCACAATGTGTCACTTTACTATTTGTTCTTTCAATTGTTGTACCTAAAACACCGACAAAAAAATGTCAGTCAGCATATTGGAATATGCTGGTATGTGGGAACAACCAAAATTTCACAAATCTGGCTAACAATTTAATTATCACAATCAGGGTAATTAGCAAACCAATTTACATTTTCAATGTGTCATTCTCCACCACTTTTACCCTAACCCTGGAATACCCCTCTAGGGTTTCTCTTTTGCCATTGACTTAAGGCCACCTTCTCAATCTCGAGCTTGGTGCCTGGGGGTCACCTCTCATGGTGCCCCAAAGTCATGCAACATAGACCACCTTCTCATTCCCGAGCTTGGTGTCTGGGGGTGACCTCTCATGGTGCCCATTGGTCTACCCTCTTGGGCCTGACCTTTATGGCATCTTCCATCAGGGTGGCATGTAGGTGCGAGAATACACATGTATTTATAATTGTGATAACCATAGTGACTTTATAATTGTAGTATGAACATCCAAACGGTTTAGTTTCAATCAATGCGATTAACCACCCGGGAAACCTTCGGGAAAACTAATGCGATTAATCATAATTAACCACATACCTATTAGGCTGAATTGAGATAGAATAGTCCAATCAATCAAGACATCCAATCAAGCAAGTACAAGAGTCCTGAAATTACATATGATTCCTTTTTATCAAAATCTATTCAACTATCTTGCTACTTAAGGTTTATATTCCTTTTTAGGGTTTCTTCCTCTTTTTAGGGTTTACTTTGCAATTAGGGGTTTTACTTCATTTTACTCTTTTAAACCCTAATTTCTCATCTATCCTTCATGAAAGTTATTAAGGTTACCTTTTAACAACATATAACCTTAATTTCAGGTTAAAGCACAATTAATCATTAGATAAGTCCATTAAGCCTTTTTTTTCATTAAAGCTACCATTTTTATCTTTTTAATCCATGACAAAGTCATTACGCTCATTTATCATCAATTCGTAGTTCATTATGGTCTAATTCACATATGAATGTTATTTATCATTAATTCTACCTTTATTCATTAGAAAAAACCCTAATGATCATATTAAGGATATTTATCCACAATTAAGAACTTCTATACTCAAAATAGCTTAAAATCATCATCTCTTAACTTTATTCGTGATTTTGAATAATTAAAGCCATTAAGAGTCACATTTACCAATATTAGGGTTTCAAGGCCCATTAAAGTACATTCATGCACATGAAACTCTAAATTAAACCAATTACGTGCAAAGTTCATCCTTTTTGTTTTCAATATACCTTTTTACAATTAACAGGTTACTATCAACTATAATCATCCATTAAACCCTACTAAATATATTAATCATCTCAAAATAGGGTTTCTTAATCTTTAATTCATCAAAGTTGATAAGTTACACTACTTTTCGAATTTCAAGAGGAATTAGCTTCTATATGCATTTTTATTGGATTCCTCTCATTTTTCTGAGTAATTTTCATATTTTATACGTGCTAATTTGAGCTACGAATAATTAACTATGAATTTTACAAAATCCACTTACTTTGGCCAATAGGGAGGCGCCACGTAGCCTTGTTCCCATGCAATCACTCACTGGTTTGGAAAACATAACCAAATGTCAGTTTTGCCCTTGGTTAAGTGGTTGACGTTGTGTAGCATGGAGGGGCAAAGATGTCAAACTTCTCTGGATCATCTTCTTCCTCGCGACCCTAGCTTGGTCACCTCCTGCAGCCACCCGCGGTCCTTCCTTCTCCTTCCCTAAGGCTCAAGGGTTGCCGCCCATGGCCACCCCAACCTCGCAGCACCTTGGTGCACACAAGGCGCCTCCAGGTCGTGACCACCATGGCCGTTCTCGAGTGAGGAACAAGCCGCGTTTGCTGCTGCGTTTGCAGTAGTTGCAGTCCTACAAATGGAGTTGCTTGAAGACAGGAGCACGGGTTTGATCTCTGATCCCTCCTAGGTTGTTGTGGGTGCATCCTGCTTCCATCCAGACTACATACAAACCCCTTCGTTTCTCTATGGATATAACTATGCCCTCGTTAGGGTTTTGCGTGCAAGAAACAAGAAGAAGGGAGAGAGAGGGTGTGGGATTTCTCTGGACTCGGCCTTAGGTCTTACCCCTTTTATAAGTGAGGGTAACAACGCCCAAGGACGTTCATCCAAGAGGAAACAAGTCCCACTCTTTAAAGGAAACCTATTCCTTCCTTGAGAAGAATTATTCTCTCTCCTAACTTATTCCTTTAATAAACCATATCTCTTGGATAATTAGGAATTCGGAATTCCTCTCACTTATTCTCTTTATTCTTGCTTTTGGCACGAATTTCTATTTTCTTTTAATAGAAATTACTTCCTTTTAAACAATACTACAAAAATCATTCATTATGCATCATATTATTCTCTTATTTTCTATTTTTGGTATTTTCTCTTTCTTTTTCTCCATTGGGGCTCCTTGGACCCCAAGAAACTCAAATATCTCGAAATTCCTTTTTAAGGATATTTATTATCCTTCTAGATGCATCTATATTCATTATTTCACATTATCTTATTTATTTCTTATAAAAAATATCTCTTTTTGAGGATTTCTCTTTATCTTTCTTTTTATTTTCCTCATTGGCATTCCTTTTAACATTAGGAATCCTTTGGATATGAAAATCCACCAAGGATAACTCAATTGTACTTCTTTTCACTTATTTTCCACATTTTATCATTGCTTTCAATTTCTTTCTTAATAAAGAAATATATAATTGGTCTTTTCTTATCTTATTGCTTTATCTTTGCAATTTTGGACTCCTTGGGACCCAAGGAACCTAAGAGGCACGAAATCCACCTTTGTATTATACTCTATTGGCTTCTAGAGGTTTCTACATTCACTACTATAGAAACAACATCCAATGTCGCTTTTCTGGGCGTCGATTATTTAGGAAAACCGACGCCTATAATATTAAACGTCGGTTATTTATGCAAACCGACGTCTATATTCAAAGACCATCCAGACACGGGTACCGCTTTGTATTCAGCGTCGGCTGGTTATAACAGACCGACGCCTAAAATCGCCCGCGAAATCCAATTTTCGAGCGAAAACATTTTAGGTCACCTACAATGTCGGTTTTTTAACTATTCACCGACGCCTATTTAAAATGAAAATTTGTGCGAAAAGTCCCACTTTCAGTGTCGGTTATCCTTAGATAACCGACGCTGATAATGGTTCCCGCCAAATAATTTAGGGTAAAGGTTGTCTAGTTGGGTGTATGTGTGTTACTATCAACCGACACAAAATCATAATAGGCGTCGGTTTTGTAGATAACCGACGCCGTTGACCAACTTAATAGAGGCCCGATCACCCGGCTCTTCCCCCTTTCTTCCTGTTTCATCGATTCTCCTGTGCACTGCTCGTCACCGCTCTCCCAAAATCGCCGCCTGGTGCCTGCTGCTTCTCGCTCGCCGCCGACGCTCCCTACTGCTGCTCTGCGTCGCCGCTGCCGCCTTCCTCCTTGCATCTCTGTTGCGCCGCCTTCCTCCTTGCTCATGCCCTACTGCGGCATGCTCCTTCCTCCCTGCTCACGCCCTACTGCAGCGCTGTCTTCTTCCTTGCCGCTGCCCACTGCTTGCTGCTCTGCTCTCCATGTATTATCCATAGCCTCTGTTCTTCTTTCTCCCTAGCTCTTTAACTACATCACTTCCTGACTTCAAAACCTAAGCACCTTAGCCACTTGGCTACGGTTACCTGGAAATTCAGTGAGATACCTTCTAGTTATAGAAGTCCTTACTTAACTTTCTTCTGACTAAATAATCAATCAATTTCATTAAAGACTAGTTAGTGTTCTACTTCTTTCACTGAGAAGAATGGCCTACCACGGCCGTGCTGCCCAGCACAGCCATGGTAGGCCAACACAACCACGGTCGTGTTTGCTGTTGGTAAGGATATGGACAAATCTATATGTAATGTTTTATGTAAATTCTAGGATATGAACAAATCTTTTGCTTGCATATATTTGTGCTTCTAATCCTAATGCTTGACCTAATTCAGTAAATTTTGATGCATGTTGAAATAAGATTTAAACTTGTCCATTCTAGCATCCTAATTTGATTTGATTAAAACCTAACATTTATTATATATAAGAATGACATCACATGTGTTTGTTGGCCTAGAAACCCATCCAAGATTTACTCATTAGGAGTAAATCTTGGATAGTCCCCGGTTTGGGACTGTTCTTGAACACCTAATCTCACTTAGGATGTAAGTGTATAATGTGTATTGGGTTTTCGAGAAAATTTCGGTAGCATTTCCCCGTTTGTTCTCTAAGTACATATGTACTTAGAGAACAGCGGGGAAATGTTGTCGAAATTTTCTTGAAAACCCAATACACATTATACACTTACTAGTGAGATTAGGTGTTCAAGGATGGGATAGGTGGTACACATTTATTATATATAAGAATGACATCACATGTGTTTGTTGGTCCAGAAACCCGTCCAAGATTTACTCATTAGGAATAAATCTTGGATAGTCCCCGGTTTGGGACTGTCATAGGAGTAAATCTTGGATAGGATGTAAGTGTATACCCTAATCTTATCCTAATATATACTTGTTTTCTCTTTGATCATAGAATGGATAGATCATGGATGTCCATTCGCAATCTCTGCACCTCAGAGTTTATATGTGGTCTTCATCAGTTTATTAGATTTGCCGAGGAACATAGGAAAAAACCTACAGATAGGTTCTACTGTCCATGTAGGCATTGCGGTAACAACTTGAAAGTCAACACTAGTGAGGAAATCAAAAGTCATGTCATGTACAATGGGATTGTATAAGGCTATACAGAATGGCACTGGCATGGAGAGATTTCAAACTCGAAACCAGTAGATGTCGATAGCAGTGCTTGGGTGGAAGAAGAAGTTGCCTCTGATGACGTAGATGTGAACAAACCAGTTCCAGTAGACATCGTTGATGCGATGCTGGATAGTTGTAGGGTAGAACACACCGATCCACCTCCTATCTTTAGAAACATTGTGCATGATGCTGAGATACCATTATACACATGCTATACTAAGTTTATGAAGCTTAGCGTTGTGTTGAGATTGTATAAGTTGAAAGCTAACAATAGATGGAGCGACAAAAGCTTCACTTCATTGTTGTCTTTGTTGAAAGAAATGCTTCCTGAAGGAAACGAGTTGCCAATCTCAACATACCGGGTAAAGAAAATGTTGTGCCCAATGGGAATGGAGGCCAAGAAGATACACACATGCTCAGATGATTGTGTATTATTTCAAAAGGACTATGTATATTTAAAAGATTGTCCAAAATGTGGTGCGTCACGATATAAATTGACGACTTCGGGGGAGTCCAAAATTGGTTCTCTTTCCAAGGTGTTGTGGTATCTACCTATAATATCACAGTTTCAACGCTTGTTTGCAAATCCGAAAGATGCAAAGAATTTGAGATGGCATGCAGATGTTAAGAAAAATAATGATGGGATCCTACGACATGCGTTTGATTCCCCACAGTGGAAGAAGATTGATCTATTGTACCCCAAATTTGGTGAAGAAGATAGGAATCTAAGACTTGGTCTTTGTACAAATGGGATGAATCCGTACGGGACATTGAGCAGCCAACATAGCACTTGGCCAGTCATGCTTGTTATATACAATCTTCCTCCCTGGCTGTGTATGAAAAATAAGTATGTTATGCTGTCGTTGTTGATATCAGGCCCTAAACAACCCAGAAATGATATCGATGTTTATCTTGAACCTCTGATTGATGACTTAAAGAAACTTTGGGCTGAAGGTGTGATGACCTATGATTCTTCAGGAAGATAGACATTTCGTTTGCACGCTATGTTGTTTTGCACTATTAATGACTTTCCAACATATGGGAATTTGTCTGGATATAGTGTCAAAGGAGCTAAAGTGTGTCCTATATGTGAAGAAAACACTGATTCAATAAGACTAAAACATGGCGGCAAGACTGTATATCTTGGTCATTGAAGGTTTCTTTCAAAATTCCATCCGTATCGTAGGAAGCGCAAAGCATTCAATGGATGGAATGATGAACGAAGTGCACCTAAACCTATACCAGGGGATGTTGTTTATGAAAGAATAAAAGACATTGTCAATGAATTTGGTAAGAAATCACAATGTAGTATGGCCACATGGAGTGACAATTCTTCATTCAAGAAGAAGTCAATATTTTGGGATCTTCCTTATTGGAGTTCTTTGACAGTCAGGCATTGTATCGATGTAATGCACATTGAGAAAAATGTCTGTGATAGCATCATTGGTACTCTGTTAAATATACCAGGTAAGACTAAAGATGGGATAAAATCCAGACTGGACCTATGTGAAATGGGAATAAGGTCAGAATTAACAGAATTATGTGAAATGGGTAATAAAAGAACATACTTACCTCCCGCTTGTTACACGTTGTCTAGAAAGGAGAAGAAAGCTTTTTGTGAATGCTTGGTAAATGTTAAGGTGGCACATGGTTACTCATCCAACATCTGTAGATTGGTATCAATGAAAGATCTAAAGTTGATAGGTCTTAAATCTCATGATTGTCACACTCTAATGCAACAAATATTGCCCGTGGCAATTCGATATATATTGTCAAAGCATGTAAGGTTTGCAATCACCAGACTTTGTTTCTTTTTCAACAGTCTATGCAGCAAAGTTATTGACCCTGATACTCTCGATAATTTGCAAAGAGAAGTGGTTGTTACCCTATGTCAGCTTGAGATGTATTTCCCTCCTTCATTCTTTGATATCATGGTACATCTTGTTGTCCACTTGACTAGGGAAGTGAAAATGTTGGGACCAGTTTTCTTGCATTGAATGTATCCCTTTGAACGATACATGAGTGTTTTTAAAGGTGATGTTCGAAACCGTTATCAGCCTGAAGGGAGTATTATTGAAGGTTATGTGGCGAGAGAGGTTATGGATTTTTGCAATGACTTTCTGAGTGGTAATAACACTCCTGTTAATGACAAGAATATTGAGGAGGGCAAAGGAATTTTGGGATCACGGGTGAAAGTAATCAGCCGTGAGCAGTTGGAACAAGCTCACTTGTATATTTTACACAACATGGACGAAGTGAGTGTTTATATCGAGGAACATACCAATTTCATCAAGAGACAACATCCTCGAGCAAGTTCAATGTGGCTTGCTAGAGAGCATAATAAGACTTTTTCTAAGTGGTTTGAAGATAAAGTCTTACATCAACTATCTCAAACACCAAATGATATTACAGAAACTATCAAATGCCTCGCCTTTAAACCAAAACCGAATGTTATGTCTTATGAAGGGTTTGACATTAATGGGTTCACATATTACACAAAGTGCCAAGATGATAAGAGTGTCGTCCAAAACAGTGGGGTCACTCTTCAAGCGTCGACTATGTATTTTGCAAGTGCAAAGGATAAGAGTCCACGTGAAGCTAAAATGTTATATTACGGTGTCATTGAAGACATATGGGAGTTTGACTACATAGATTTCAGAATTCCGCTCTTTAAATGTAATTGGGTTGATAACACCAAAGGAGTTATAGTGGATGAATTGGGGTTCACTTTGGTGAACTTTGAAAAGATTGGCGAGAAGGGTGAACCATTCATATTGGCATCACATGCAAAACAAATATTCTATATCGATGATCCTGCAAATGATAAATGGTCGGTTGTTCTTCATGGTAAAAGACAGTTCATTGAAAATCCTATAGATGAAGAAGAGTACTATGATAAGTATGATGACTCCAGTCCATTCTCTATTGGGTTGCCAACTCCACAAAATATTGAAGGTAATGATGACTTATATGTGCGCGGAGATCATAATGAAGGATTGTTAATTGATAAAAGATCACAATTTTAGAGGCATGTATGTTTATATTTTTTTATTGAAGCTAAATGTTTGCTTTTTTAATATCAATATAATTTTCAGATTTGATTTTTCATTATCTTATAGTTAATACAAATGCTAAATGTTTGCCTTTTTCTAGTTAATACAAATGCTAAATGTTTGCCTTTTTCTAGTTAATACAAATGCTAAATGGCTTGTTACATGAAAAGGATCTAAAATCCAAAGCCCTAGAATGGGTCAAGTTCAAGTCAAAATGGCTACAAGTGTGCGTTTTGGGTTTTCTATGTAAACGACCTTAGAACATCATTACAAGTGATTACATAGATGTTATAAGGTCGTTTACATAGAAAACCCAAAACGCACACTTGTAGCCATTTTGACTTGAACTTTACCCATTCTAGGGCTTTGGATTTTAGATCATTTTCAGATTTGATGTTTCATTATCTTCTAGTTAATACAAATGCTAAATGTTTGCCTTTTTAATGACATTTTCAGATTTTTTTTTGAGGGTGGGACGGGAAACCCAAGATGGGCTCCCCGATACACAATCTATTCGCTAGATAAATCAATGTTTACAAGATCTAACAAGTTTGAAGGGAAAGAATGCGTGAAGGAAAAACTAGCTACTAGACCTCTACGAGCTAGATTGGCTACCTCATGGGCAACCCTATTACATCTACGATTGACATAAATAAAACTACAAGAAGAAAACTGGCTTTGCAGCGCTTTGAAATCTTTGGCGATCGCTCCTAGGTAGTCCCGCCGTAGCTTCTTTAATGTACATGCTTGAACTGCTTCCAGTGAGTCCGTCTCGACTTCTATGTTGTCATGCCTCGCTTCCTTTGCCCACAGGAGTGCTGCTCTTGCAGCTAACATTTCGGTTATGGCTACTCCCGTTCCTTGGGTAATTTTCTCCCCCGTAATGGCTACCAATTGTCCCGTCTCATCCCTAGCAACCAGACCCGTACCTGCTCCTTCATCCTCTCCCACTGAGCCATCCACGTTAATTTTAATCTTCCCTTTCTATGGTTTCCTCCATCTACAAATCACGTCCGACATCACCCCGTTATGCTCCCCCTCACTCCCCTGACGTCCGTCACCAGCTACTCCCCCCATCTGCTGACCAACGAGCTGACTGTCTCCCCCCTACCTCGCCAATCCAGCGCATGCAGCACTGGCTGTAGTTTGTCAGCGCCCCCCTTCCTGCTGCCCTTCATCAGTCCCACGTCGGGCATCATGCCCTCTCCCCCTTCGTCCCACTCCTCCCCTCATCTTCCTTCTCCCCTTTCCCATCTGACGCACCGTAGCCAGTGCCCCATGTAGGAGGTATCCGCAGCCTACCTCGTCGCTTTGGAAAACTCGATTGCACCTCATTTTCCAAGCTGTCCACATGCCCGCCACCATTTGTTCAGCTTCATGTATTGGCCTGCCCACCATAGCTACTATCATCGCCGAGATGATGTCCGCGTCCCTCACGTCATGCGCCCACTTATGTACCTCCCTCGACGACTGCTCCCACACCTCTGTCGCACTTGGGCAGCGGAAAAGCATGTGAGGAATCGTCTCCTTCTCCGCCCCGCAAAGCATGCACGTACCATCTTCCACGCAATGTCTATCAAAGAGGCGTCCCCGTGTCGCTAGACCACCCATGCTTGCCCGCCATAGAAAATGCGCTACCTTCGGGCTCCATCCATCGTGCCATATGTGTTTCCATAGCGTATCCCCCTGCTGGTGTACGAACCTTCTCGTCTCGTCCTTCCCTAGCAGCCCCAACCAGTATGTAGAGCGAACTGTGAACTCCCCGTCCCTTGAAGGCCACCACATCAAAGAATCTTCGGGGTCCCTCATGCTGCGGTGTATAGCGAGTATTCTTCTAACGTAGCTCACTGGAAAACATTCACTGATTATCCCGGCGTCCCATTGCGATCCATCTTCCGTCATAAGATCCCTCACTGTGTTAACATCTGGTCCACCCTCCCTTTTGAGATGTGCAAGCGTTTCACCTTCATTTGGCAGCCATCTATCCTCCTAGATGTTCACCTGCGTACCATCCCCCACCCGCCATTGTATACCTTCTTTTAACAACGCTTTTGCACCCCAAAGGCTCCTCCAGGAAAAACTAGGATTGTGTCCCCTTCTTGCTTCCCATATCGTCGTCCGTGGAAAATACCTCGGTTTGAGAACACGAGCCACGAGAGAATCTAGATTGTTTGCTAGCCGCCACATCTGCCTTTCCAGGAGAGCTTGGTTAAAGGTGTAGATATCCCTAAAACCAAGACCCCCTTGTCATTTTGGTTTGCGCATATTCTCCCAGCTCATCCATGATATTTTCCTTTCTTTGTCTTTTGCTCCCCACCAGAATCTCGTGATCATCTGCTGAATCTCTTCTATGGTACCCGCCGGCAACTAGAAAATGTTCATGACGTATGTGGGAATCGCTTGGGCTACCGCTTTGATGAGGACTTCCTTCCCTGCTTTTGACAGTAGCTTTTCCATCCACCCTTGAAGCTTCCTCCAAACTCTATCTTTGACGTAGCTGAACACCTATTTTTTGGATCTCCCCACCGCTGTCGGGAGCCCCAAGTAGCTCGCGTGCCTATCTACAACCCTCACCCCAAGGAGCTGCCTCAGTTCCTCCTGCTTGGCTACCGCTATGCCTTTGCTGAAGACAACCTCCGTCTTAGAGAAATTTATCTTTTGACCCGATGCCTGTTCATATTGGCTGACAATTTCAGCTATCTTTAGACATTCAGCGGTGTTGGCTCTAGAAAAAAGTAAGCTATCATCTGCAAAAAAAAGATGTGAGATAGGTGGCGCCCCCCTACTTGGCTTGATGCCATGCAGTAGGTTTTCACGTGTAGCGGTAGAAATCAAAGATGAAAAAGCTTCTGCACATAAAATGAAAAGGTAGGGGGAAAGAGGGTCTCCCTGGCGAAGTCTGCGTGAAGGCACTGTGCTTTGGGTCTTATCTCCATTGAAGGCAAACGCATGCTTGACGGACGTTATACATTCTTGAACCTTGATCCTCCATTTCAGCCCAAACCCCAATCTCTCCATAGTGGCATCCAGAAAACGCCACTCAACCCTGTCGTATGCTTTGGACATGTCCAATTTCAATGCAAGGCTGCCCTTCTTCCTTCCCTTGTCTCTCTTCATAGAATGAAACACTTCATAAGCAATAAGGGCATTGTCTGTGATCAATCTTCCTTGTACAAAGGCACTTTGATTTTCTGACACAATGTTGTCCATAAGGGGTTTCAATCTATTCGCCATGACTTTTGATGCAATCTTATATACCACATTGCAAAGACTAATCGGTATGAACTCCCCTATTGTCTTCGGCGTGTCTGTCTTTGGAATAAGCACAACAAGGGTATCGTTTACCTCTCCAATATCCTTCTCCCCCTTCCACCACCCTTTGATATAGCTCGCCACATCCTTTCCAACAGTCCCCCAATAATTTTGATAGAACATAGCCTTCATATCGTCTGGCCCCGGTGCCTTATTTGGGTGCATTTGTTTTAGGGAAGTCCATATCTCCTCATCCTCTATATCCCTCTCAAGGTCCTCCTTTTGTGTCTCTCCTATCATCTCCCTCAGCCCCCTTGTAGCCTCCGCAAAGCCCGTAGGATTGCTAGAAAGAAACAGCTGTGCAAAATGGTTAATGATGATTGCTTTAATGTCCTCCTCTTGTGATTTCAAGACCCTGTTCTCGTCTTCTAGGTAGTCAGTTCTGTTCCTCCGCCTCCTATTTGAAGCTTTTTGGTGGAAATAGGCAGTATTACGGTCCCCTTCTTTTAGCTCCTTCACCCGAGCTCTAGCTGCCCAATATTCCTCATTCTTTTGTAGCCAATATTGCAACTCTTTTGATTTTTCCTCCGCCCTATCTAGATTTATTTGGTCTGGAGGGAGAGCTTGCAACCCCTTAAGCTCATTCTCAATCTCCTTCACCCTCCTTCTTCTTTCCCCAAACTTCTCGGCTGCCCAAGATTTTAAACTTTCCTTACACCTCAACAGTTTTGTAGGTAGATCACTTCCTTCTTCGGCCCCCCACACCTCCTTTATGACCACACCACAGCTGTCTTCCCCCACCCACATTAGTTCAAACATGAATTTCCCCTTCCTCTTTCTGCTGTAGTCCCTCCTACTCGCCTTTAAAATTATGGGTGCATGATCCGACTCATGTATGGGCATATGGAACACTTTGCAAAAAGTGAATATATTCCTCCATTCAAGCTCGGGCAAGAATATGTCAAGTCTCTCTTGGACTACAGTTCTCTCTATGAGTCCCCTTTTCCATGTGAAGATGTTCCCTTCAAAACCCAAGTCCAACAGTTCACAATCATCTATCACGTCTCTAAAATTCTGCATGTGTCGTTCCTCTTTGGGTGGGCCACCTCTCTTTTCAGAATTGGAAACAATCTCATTGAAGTCCCCAAAGAAAATGACTGGAACATCTGCCTCTCCCTTTATCTTCCTCATCAACTCCCAAGTCTTGTACTTGCTTGCCTGATCAGCCCAACCGTAGATACCCACCGCTCTCCATATCACGCCATTTTCCTTGTCTTTGACCACAGCTGTCACATGTCTTTTAGAATAGTTTATTACCTCCACATCAATGTCCTTCCACCAGAAACCCATACCTCCTGCCCTTCCCTCACTGGACAAACACAAGCCGTCAGTAAAACCGCAACTCTTCTTCACATCATCTAGCCTCCTATCAGCAATCATAATTTCCATGAGGAAAACTATGTTTGGACGTTCTCTCCAAACCCACGCTCGGAGAGCCTTTCATGTGTCAGGGTCGCCCATTCCCTGATAGTTCCAGCTAAGGATTTTCATTGTCCTTCAGGGGATTGGACTTCGCCAATCTCTGCTACTTGAGTCTTGTAGACCCCAAAGTTGTCCGTCACCACTTCATCAACCCTCCTGTGTCTTTTTCCCCCGGACTCGTACATAGGTAGCTCATCCAGTTCCATATCACACGCCTCTCCAATTCTCCCCCTCTTTCCTGTTGATTGCTCCCATACCACCTCCTCATCCGGAATTCCCAGCCTCACCCCTCTACTCATCTTGTAAACCCATGGTTGACATTTCTTTTTCTCCTTTGCCTGTTTGTGCCCCTTTCTCAGTCGCATCCCTGCCTCTTTCCTCCTCTGTGCCCTTGTTACTATTCTCTGGATTGCTATTTTAGGTACGTTGATACCCTCGTTGAATGATGGTACCTGTCCAATGCTGCTCTCGTATTCCTTCATTGTCTCTGTGCCCTTGATGTTGTCTGACATCCCCAAATTGCCACAGTGCGCTACCTCCACTCCTTCTTCCATCTGACGCCGTCGTTCGTGTATCACCTCAGCCCCCCTCTTTCCCTGTTGTTGCATTGGTGCTCCTCCGCCCTCATTGCTATCCTCTGTCTCAACTAGTCCATCTTGATCTGAAAACGGAGCTTCCTCATCAATACATTGCTTTTCCTTGATCTCCAGAAGGTCCTTCTTCGTGTAATGCCTCTTGCCTTCTTTCGTCGTTGACTGAGATGCTGTGACGCTGACGCCGCTGTGGTGTGTTGCCTCCCTCCCAACCAGCTTCATTGCCGTAGTGCCCCCTCCCTCCTTAGCACTTCTTTCGACATCTCTCCCCCTCTCTACCACCGGCATGCCCTCCGACACTCGGTCCCCCAAGCACCCCTGACTCCCCCCAGACGCCCTGTCGTTAGATTGCCTTCGTTCCCCCCGTCAACACCATGACGCTCCGTCGTCCCTGGGCACGTCGCGTCCCGCCATCCCGCGTCCCACCTTCCCCTTCACTCCCATCCGTCCCACCTTGGTCCCTCCGTAGGTCGATGCCCACCCCTTTGACGGTGCGCTCACCCCCTTCTCTCCCCCCTCGCTACTGCTACCAGCCTCCCCTTCCCCCGACTCTCACCGCGTGACGCCCCCTCTTCCTTGAACGTTAGCTGCCATCTTATGCCTCCCTTGCTCTCCTCCCAATTCCTCTCCGCCCGTTGCTGTTTCCATGGCGACGCCCAAAGCCAACATCCCCACCGCTGCTGATGTTCGTTCCCCTCCATGTTGACGCTGCAATCCTTGTCGACGTGGCTGATCAACTCGCAACTAAAGCAAAACGTTGCCAGCCACTCATATTTAACATCTACGTCAATGATGCGCCCACTCTTAACCCTAAGCTTTAGGGTTTTCCTCAAAGGACGGGACACATCTAGAATTACTCGGACACGGACTGAGGAGTCCCATCCCGATCCATCTCTATCCGTCGTCACCACCTCACCGATGCGGCCCGCTATAGCCCGCACCATCTCCTCTCCTCTATAACCCATTGGCACGCCATAGAACCGGACCCAAAAAGGTGTGTGATTGATCTGCAAGCGTCCTGGTTGGTCTTCTTTCTCAACCTCTTTGAATAGCAGCAGACGACCGTCAAAGTTCCACGGTGCCCCTTCCTTCACGTGCTTCTTGTCGCGCCAGTGCGAGAACTGCATCACAAAGATGTCGCCCTCCAGCTTCTTGAAAACCACCGTCTCTCGAAGACTCCATGCTTGCGTTAGAGTTCTTTCCATCGCCTTCAAGTTGTATGTACGATCAGTTAAGAGACGCCCTACCAGCGCCAGTTCGGCATGGTCTTCTTTCTCCTCCCCGTTGTCCGTCAAGCTGCCGTCGATCGATTCCTCCTCCTCATCTGATAGATTCAATCCTGCATAATGATCCGCTAATTCCTCCGCCATGAAGACGAGACCCAAAGCACGCCTGCACACTTGAACCTGCAAGAGAGAAGCCCTAATCTAAGGGAGAGGATGTCCACCGCGCGCAAGCCCTAGTCACCAGAGCGAGAGGGTGCGGGGGATGAGCTTTATCTGATTAATGACATTTTCAGATGGCTGACCATGATGAGCATGATGTCCATGATGAGCATGAAGTCCATGATGAGCATGATGTCCATGATGAGCATGGCGAGGATACCAATGTAAGTTCTAACAACATATCCTGTATTTCTATAAAATTCATTATCTTCTAGTAATGTCATATATCCCATATTTCTATATTGCGCTAATTCAGTCTGTTTATTTTTGTCAAATTTTAGGTTGATGATGCACATGTACCCACTGAAGCACTGGAGCAACTTGATGCGCAACACCAAACACTTAACAAGAAAAGGGGCATCACTCTGTTGAAGAAGTTAATAGCGCTAAGTGGTAGTGGATCCAAATTGGTTGTGGAGTTTGATAATGGAGGAAATGCAATTGGAGTGAACCGCAATAATTTTGTAAACTATCTTGGGTGTGTCACTCGAAGCCATTGTGGTGTTAAGTATGATAATTGGCATAAAGTTCCTCAGGGGAAGAAAGACTTGATATGGAAGGATTTATGCATGAGTTATTATTATTTGTAATTCTATTTTGTAGATTACAAATTATATTATTTGCAATTCTATTTTTGGATACTAGTTAATAAGAATTCTATTTTACAGAATCTATTTGCATTGGATGAGAAGATGCATCGTAAAAGCGTGATGCAACGCGCTGGAAAGATGCTTAGGAACTATAGGACAAATCTCAATAGAGAATACATAAAAGATGGTGATAAGAAGAAGAAGTCAGCCCTTGAACAATGGAACTTCTTGGACAAAGAAGATTGGGACAATTTTGTTGCTTCAAGAAAATCTGAAGAATTCAAGGTATTAGGCGTCACTCCCAATTTAATTAATATACGTTGTATTCACCTATTCAAGATTAACATTTAGTGCTACTAACCAAATCATTAATGTGCATACTAACTAGGCCCTCGGTGACGTGCAAAAAGCAAGGCGTGCACTGAATGTGCATGACCACACTATGGGTCCAAAGGGCTATGCAAGCATTCGCCAAAGACTACAGGCAGAGTCTATGGCTACTCGGGAGTCTGCTCCTACTCAGGAGTCTGCCACACCCATGTCTCGCAATGATATCTGGATAGCTGGGAGGCAAAACAAGAAGGGTGAAATAAAGAAGCCCGTAACTGCTGAGGCGGCTGCAAAAATGGTAAAATACAACTCTTAGAGAAATCGTTTGAATATTGATTATTTGTGGTGTTAACTTACCAATTTTTGTTGATGGTGATTAGCGGGAGCTGCACGAGCAGAGGAAAGAAGGCACGTTCATCCCTCAGGGCACAAGGGATGAATTGACAGTTTCTCTGGGTAACCCAGAGCATCCTGGACGTGTTAGGGGTGCAGGCGCTGGTGTGGGCATCAAAGCATTCTTTGGGGCCATCCCAACGCAAACCCAGAGCGGGACTTTCACAAGAAGAGGTAACCTATTCTTTTTTTAGAATGTTACTGCAAAAGGGAATTCAATAATAAGAAGCTAATGTTTCTTTTATCCATGTATAGGAGAATAAGAGAGTCAAGGATATAGTTGCCAAGAAGGTCAATGATATAGTTGCTGAGAAGGTCAAGCAAGAAATAGTGCGGTGGCAGGCATCTCAGGATTCCAATCAGCCTATGGCGACCCACTCTTCTCCTGATGCACAGACTGCGAGTAATCCTGGAGACCCATCGCCTAGCACGTCTGCTGTAAGTATTGTTTATGACATTGTAGCTAGTCTTTTAAAGATGATATGTATATATGTATAATATTCTTTATGTAAATTTGTAGGCATTAAAGCCATGCCTCTTAAGAATGTAAGACTATGTTGTTGCAGAGGCACAGGCTTACCCGTCCCTTCCTGGGGCAATGTTTCACGGGACTCCAATGCCACAGGGATATGTTTGTGTGAGCCCGATATGTGTGTTACCCAATTAGAGGGAAGCTACATTGCCATATCCCCACCTGGATATTGATACACTTGTTGAGGCAGAAGGCGGGGTGATATTGTGGCCCAAAGCAGATGTCGTCTACACTACTGAAATTGTAAGAAAAATTTACATTAGTTTAGATTGTTAATGTGTATATATGAGGTCAACTGATTTGAAATTATATATACAGGTTAAAAAGAAGACACCCATATTAGATATTATTGAGCTGTTTATGTATGATTGGCTGAATACATCAATGATAGAGACATGGATAAGGTGAGATATTGTTTATACATCCATATACCTTGTGTAAGATCCGGTGATCTGGTTTCTTATATATTAATGCATACGTAATACATGTTTTGCAGCTACTTAGTCGAAGATCAATGCAAACAATTTGCATTTGATCATGTGGGTTTTTTTATTCCATCATTGATTAGTATGGTAGCTAAAGACCCTGATAGTGTTCAACAATACTATATAGATGCTTTTAGAATTTTCAGTCAGCAAAAGAAGACGGTAATAATAGCTCCATTCAATGTCAAGTAAGTTTACTTTATTTATAATTTGGACTTAAGAAAATTCCATTTTTATTGTGCGTTTTGAGTTATTAATTTTTAACTTTTTTACCTCTAGCGCTAGACATTGGGAGTTACTAGTTATTGTCCCCGGGACGTTCACTATTTATTATCTAGATCTTGCGGGAAGTACATTGAACACTAAAATTGGACACATATTGAGAATGCCATTATTCTGGTGAGAAATATTTCATTTTTATATCCGTTAACATCTGTTATTACATTACTATTTAATTATGCAATTTACTGTGTTACATTAACATGTAGGGGTTTAGATGCATTCAAAAATGCTGGAGGAAATGTCCCAAGGAGAAAGAACCAGCCAATAATTTGGGAGAACGTAAAAGTAAGTTCCCAACTCCAATGTATATATTATTTATGTGAACTGTGCTTAGTTGTATTTTTTAATATTTTGTATGTTTCAATTTATAGTGCGCTACACAAGACAATGACTGGGCATGCACATACTATGTGATGTGATATATGCAGATGATTATCCGACATGCCGTATAGGATATTAATACCATACATGAGGTATTATATATAGTCTCATTAGTTAGTATGAAATATATCAATCTTATTTTTATATTATTACTTATATATATACATCATTCTCTTTGCAGGTGTTTAAAACTGACCACACTATAGGTAAATGCTTAAAAATGTACATGCTCCATATACGATGGAAGTATTAAATGAAATAAGAGAAGAATGGGCAAAAGCCATACAAGCAGTGGCGATTGTAAGATATAATTGGGATGCTGATAGTGATGCTGAATGATATTTTGTAAATGAATATTTCTAAATATTTATACATGTCTAAATGTTTCTACGTGTATTTGAATATTTCTACATGTGTGAATGTGAGAATTGAATTGATGTCTGAATGTATCTACTTGTGTGAAAAAATATTTGTTGATTTTGTAGGTTTGTGGCCTATTTGTAGGTTGATATCAGTGGATGTCGTAAACCTGTAGTTCAGAAAACTGAACTGTAGGTTCTCATCCTGCTAACCAGCCACAGCAGGCCTGCAAACTGATAAGAAAAAGAAAATTAAAGTATAGGCGTTGGTTATTTATAAAACACTGTCATCAAAGGCCTACAACATCGATTATTAGATAAAAACTGACGCCTAATATGACAAACAACCTGACCGTGCAGGAAAGCACGACCGTGGTGGAAAAGGCATCGCTTATTCGTATAAAACCGACACCTATAGTACTAAATACGGCCGTGCAGCGAAGCACGGCCGTGTCGTCTGGGAGTATGGCATCGGTTGTTCAGTTGTTAACCGACGCAGAAAGTGTCCTAGGTGGTGCCCTTTTTTGTGGTGCGAACCCTATAGACGTCGGCCAACTATATATAACCGACGCCTATAGATCATATAGGCGTCAGTTAGAAAACTGACGCCAAAGAGTTCGACCTTTAGCGGCACCCACATAGGCGTCGCTTGAAAACCGTCGCCAAAGGGGGTTAAACAACCGACGCCAAAGGCGTATTCTATAGTAGTGATTTTTCTTTTCTCCATTTCTTATTAATAATGGAGTTTCTTTTGTCTTTTCCTTATTATTGGGCCCAATAGACAATAAGGCCCACAAATAAATCAACAAGGCTATTTTAAACGAAATTCATGAATTCAATCAAAAGACATCATTATTTGTTCATTTATCTTTATTATGAGAAATTACATTTCTCACCAAATGATCCCAAAATTTGGGGTTGTAATAGTCTACCTATTGCTAATGACATTCAAGACTTGTGAGTGTCTAGTCTTGTGAATCTCAACAACATCTTAGACTTGGATTTTCTCAGTGGATACCTCCTGAGGGTGTGTGTGAATAGAGTCATCAAGATGGCAATCCCACATACACAAAATGGATCAGATACCTTAAGTTGGAACCATGACGTAAGTGGAAAATATACAACCTGTAATGCCTACGACCTAATCCATGATGATGATGAAGTGCAGGTTGATGATCCTTGGGATGACATATGGACACTATGAGGTCCATCCAAGATCTGGATCTTTTTGTGGTTAGCAAGCCACAAAGCTCTCATGACGAACACCAGGTGACGGTAGTGGACATTTACTGGCTCAACTATATGCCCTAGGTGTGAATACACAGAGGAGTCCACTCTACATGCATTATGCGATTGACCCCATGACATTGATGTGTGGCATTAAGGACATCCTACCGGGTCCACTATGGTACATCAGAATGATGGAATTGGGAGTTGGCTACAGACAAACTTGCAAATGGGATATGACCTAAGAATGAGGTTTGCAGTCACCTGCTGGGCTATATGGAAGGCAAGGAATACATCAGTGTTCGAACATGTTAAGACAAACATGGAGTGAAAGGTCACTCTTATTAGCTAATTGTGCCACTCCATCAGCAAAGGATGGTCACAGGTTGAAGGAAAGAAGGACAACGAGTACAAGAATGTATCAGAATGGACTGACATATAGGAAGGACAATCTCTGTTGCTGACAACACAACAATTCATGGAAACCAGATGATCATTGCCACTGTGGCTATAGAATCAACATGCAGATGGTGTGGAGATTTTACTAGATCAGTCGTAGTCAAGTCTATAGCAGAAGCAGAGATTAAAGCAATCCATTTGGTGGTACAACTTTGTAAGGTGAAGAACACTGAAGGTGTGATTATTTAGATTGATAGCTCAATTTTCATCGCGGCCCTTGAAGACCATGTCGATTGTGTACCTTCTCTAAAGGCATGTATGGTATCTAGAAAAAATAACCTAGATGATATTGAGGTTGTTCAATTGATGAAGTTCCACAAGACGCATTTGAGTCAAGTTGATTCTCTTGCTAAACATCACCTTAAAATCTCTAAGTAAGATCATACTTATACAAATCCTCCTCTCGACCCAGTGGGTCATTCCCTCCCCTTCCCTATGTGTAATGGTTGGATTCCAACCAAATTTGTATTTTCAATAGGTACTATTTGTAATTTTTATGATACTCCTACAAGAGGAGGGAGGGGTGAATATGATGACCCCCTGAATTTCCAAAAAAAATATATATATATATATATATATATATATATAGTCAGGCTAGAATACACTCAAGTGTACAGATTGCACGCTACAATCAAGTGATGTTTGCATAAAAAGATTTTTTTTTGCAAAATGTAAACCATTGATCTTCATTGTCATACTAAAATTAGGCTACATACAAATTTTGAGCTCATTTGGATGAGTATAAGTCACTGGGTAACAAAATCGACGCACGAAACTAATCTGAAATGCATAATTTTTGTGGTTTTCTTAACATGACCTATGAATGTCCAAATGGGCTAAAATTTTATATATGAGCTATTCAAATGATGTTTAAGAAGATAAACAGATTAGATTTTTAAAAAATATATTGCATCAAAGAAAACTATTTGAGTGTATTCTGCTCTGGATACACTCGAGTGTATTCTCGCCTGACTATATATATATATATATATATATATATATATATATATATATATATATATATATATATATATATATATTTCTCACATGGGTAATTAATCACTACTCGTAGATCATTTTTGTAACATGAAGACACATAAATGTAGTAAGACCAAAATTGTAATAGAAAGAACTTTTTGAGCATATAACATCAAATATTTTTTGTCCCGTCCAATTAGAAAGATGATATTTATGACAAAATATTAATAATTTTACGTTGCATTAAAAAATAATTCTTTCTATTACAATTTTTCCGTCTCACTTTTTACTTACACACATGGGTAATGAATGAATGGCCATACACACACGTATACCAAACACACATTTATAATTTGTATATATATGTCACATTCTAATTGCAATCCAAATTGTCACATATGATCAGATGTATGGCCTCGTCCATGCCCATTCATGTCATCGTATCAGATGTTGGATAATACAGCCTCTAGTCACACACATATACTCAAAATTATATGATGCTAGGTTCCATATCACACAACTACTACAAGGAAACCAATTTTATATATTTAGTATGGAGCATGGCTATTATTCCTCTGGTATCAGGATACTACATGATGCAAGTTATACTTTGATTATCTAAGTCAATTCTCATGTTTTAATGCATCAACAAAGTTACAAGCAAGACATTGAGGTGAAATTGTAGAACAAATCAATTATATAACAACTTCTAAAGATATAAAATCTATCAAGCATATTATTAGTGCACATTCAGGGTACAAGCAACCATCCTTAGCCGAAACAAGGCCTAATTTTCCATTCGAGATCACAAAGCCCAATTCACCACACAATTCATATCAAGGGTAAGTTCATATAGGAATCTTATATTCACCTAATTTTTCTTACATATAATCTCATGAAAGTAAAAGGACATGATTCATAATTTCAAGACAAAAATCCCAATGATGTGAAAGTTATTCTACACAAAAGTTTGCAGATAGAATGCCATTTTAGGGCACAAATGAGCCACTTTTAAGCATCATGTTTAGCAACAATGAAATGTTTTCAATATAATAGTTAGTAAATCATCTAAATGTAAATTTAGAAACACTTAGAAATACAAATAAAGGATGTGATTTTTTCCCTTCCACATGACAACAAAGTTCTTGAAAAGCACATTTTTTGGGCACATATGCACACATATATAAAACTCATCCCTCGAGCAAGTTATAAAGCATACTAGAACCACCATGGATCACCATTAGAGAGTAAATAAGAAGGTGAAATTTCTTTTGCAGTTCATATTGCAATAAATCAACACATAAGAACTTCACTTTTAGACCTATAATTGCACATTCTAGTAAGAGTTATGGTTTGCATGTGAATGTAGGCAAGAAATGCATCAAAATGTTATATCTCTCATCTAGGTTGATGATTAAAATGTGAAAAAGAGAAGAAAAAAACCTATTAATTAAGCTTCCATTCCACATCCAAGACAACCAGTCAAGATCCAAGATAATCCCTACAAGCTAGGCCAAGCAAGCTAGGAAATAAGAGGGACAAAGTAGATGGTTTAGCTAGATAAGTTACTTTCCACCATGAAACTTAAGGATATCATAACAAGGTTGAAGATGAGAGAGATACATGTAGAAGAGAGTGTACAAATAAAAACTAAATGGAAGAAGGTAGGGAAGAAGTTACTAAAGCTAGAAACCACTAAGGAACCTTGAATCTTCAACATGCAAGTTCATGCAAGCACTTTCTCAAAGCTATCAAACTCCAAATAAATTTTTGTAAGGTCTAGAGATCATCCAAATAATTTCCAAAAGGTAAACTGATATCCAAATGAGGTTTGAGGTTAAGATAGGGTTTGGTATATATTGAAATATGGTTTGAATGTCTTGAATGGCCTCACTTGTAACATGATATCAACGGGCAAAAGAGGGAATCCTATGAAGTTTTTTGAACTCAATACATCAAGGATAGGCCAATATAGGGTCATCAATAAACTTGACATGTTGAGGGTCATATTTTCAAGAGATTTCAAGGCTATTTCCCTAACCTATCAAGGTCAAAAGGACAAGCTATCAAGGGGTGCACAATAAGGTCTATCAAGGTTCACAAACTACACAACAATCATCCCTTAACCAAGCATAAACATATCAAGGATATGCCCACGAAGGAAAGTCAAATATCTAGTCACCCTTGGGGCCTTTTATAGACAACCTATTAAGGATGACGAGGCTTATATATGTCAACACTCATGTTTCAACCAAGGTAAACTCAATCATCTATTCTAGGTTTGAAATCAAGGGTTGAACCTCATCCAAACCTAGTTTAAAATCATCCAAAGGTTATCAAAACAAGAATAAATATGAAAGAGAACATGTACCCATTAAACTTGAACCCAAATTACACTTAAATCCTCAATTATGGTGAATCTACACATTAGTCCACAAAAGTACAATGAATTGCTATTTAGGACAAACAAGGTGAAGATTGAGTCAAATTAGAGACACAACTTAACAAAACTGAGTTCAAAACTTAACAAATCACTCAATAATGATTATCAAATATAATTAGAGGTTAAGCTAGGTTAGATGACTTGCAACTAAGTTTTCTACATGTTTGGTTCAAGTACAATCTTTTAGTTGTAATATAAACCCTTCCCTATATTAATTTGATTTGTGACATTATGTTGGTAGAGGAAGAGTTTTTATCTGAATTAGGTCGAGGTCATATGTTGTTTAGGTTGTAGTACCAACTAGTACACCCTAGGAGATTCCTACTAAGTGAGTGTGTCCCTATATTATTGTTTATATGAGTTTTCCATACTCATTAGGATGTTTGTGAAATAGATTCTTGTGACAATCATAATGCGCATATCAATATAAACATGTCCCAGTACCACTCACTGTGTTTGCTTGATTTGTTGAAACCTGAATCAGAGAGTTTGGTTCAAGATGTAGTTTAGCATGTATCTCTAGATTTTGATGAACCATTTCTAGTCATGTTCAAACCCACAAGCTACCTATGATGAAAGATATAGTTTACTCGACATTCATGTTGTTTATTATTTCTAAAGGTTTTTTATATATGTAGGTATATGTAGTTGTGAGAACCTACCACACAGGTACAAGGTTACTTAAAAATGTTGGTCGATCACTATCAATGCCATTATCACAAACATATAGTAAACACAGACCAAATAGTTACAATCATATACAAGATAATTGGAAAAAGGTCTTCAACCTTACATTCATTTACCACAAGTAAATTTATTAGATATTTTAGTGACATCAATTACAACCTATACCTAATTGGTAAATCTATCACTTATTCAAGAAATGAACATATCTAATTATGACATACAAGCCCCAAATATGATTCACATATACAATTAATTAAATTCACCCTTCTCATACTTGAGAGTATAGGGAGGACTCTCAGATACTACATTATTATAACTCCACCAACCTCCATGCTACCTCTATGAACTCAAGGAAGTCTCCTCTCCACTCACACCTTGGTCTACTTTTTGGGCACCTAGAAAGATGTGGAGAACTGTGGATATAAAAATGGATAATATTTATTGCTTACCAACATTTCTTTAAAGCGTGGTAATTTGTTACTAATATGTATTATATAGTATATCAACATGTACTCTATAAGAGATGGAGTAAGAGTTACCAAGTAGTACATGTCGTATAATAGAGTAATAAAAGCATATAAAATTATTCACTAGGATATCCTGAATGTAAGGTTTATACAACTTGGTAACTTGACTTAATCATAAAACCTAGGATAATAGGTCCTCATAGGAAGCCTCAAATACACAAACATATCCACACAATCTTCAGCCACAGGGAAAACAATTTTGGTTCCAATGAAACCAACCTTAAGCCACTGACAAACAACATGGGTTCTAAAGAGAATAAGCTTAATCACCAACACACCACACACAAGTGCCGAATACACAACCTTCTGTCACCACATACAACACACTAGTGACAAAGAAAAAACCTTCAATCACCAATAGAAAAAAAGGGTGTCAAATACACAATCTTCATTAACCAACAAACTAGCATGGTACACAACCTTTAGTCACCATAGTCAATACACATGTTCCAAAGAAACAACCTAAAATCCCCACATATCAAGATAATGTGCCTAACACACATCCTTCACAACAAACCAGCATGTTTCCAAGGACACAACCTTTCGTTGTCACATATCAACACACCATTACCAAAGACAACCTTTGGTAACCACAATATCTTATTATTCCAACAAAATATTTGTAGCATAACAACTCCATTAACTAAGTATGGAGATGCAATTGTGTCAATAATATAGTATAACAACTCCATAAGATATGGAGATGTAATTGTGATATTAATTAAGTATAATTGTAAGATCCCTGGCCTATCTTAATGTATGAACATTCTGTCTTATCATAATTACATGCTTAAAACCTTAATCTACCCCTAAGAAGTGTTTTGATATCATGTGACGAGCTTAAGTTAAGCAATTTTATTCTTGTATTGGAATTTTATGCAATTTACCCATATATGAGGTTTTCCTTACAATATGTTACATGCCTTTTGTTCCTTACATGTTTTCATAACATGTTTGAGTTGGTTGTGGCTTGGGGCATCTTGTTGCACCTTGGTTTGTTAGTGACACCTATCTAGAGTTGTATGGTTTTGCCCTCTGGATGAGCTACCTTGAAGGCCAAAACTCAATGGTATCCCTTGGTTGATGGGATACGATTGTGTTAGGATCCAATGGTGGGTCATTGGTGGTCCCTAGAGGTGTGAGGGTTGATGGTTTATTCTCTTAGACCTCCTTGGGTTGTTGGTTCACCTAGGAAGGTGCTACCAACTGATGGTTTTGACCCTTGTGACCTATAGTGCATCAACGGATGGTCAACATGATTTGAGACTCAATGGTCACCCTCAGAAGCCATAATATGATGGCCCTACAAACTCCCACAAATAATGGGGCCTTTTGTTTTTCTTCCTTTCTTGCTTCTTTGTCCTAGTGTTTGCTTCCTTTCTTGGAGAAGGGATAGCTTGGCCATGTGGAGTGCTCAAGCTAATGTTTCTACCTTCTTTCCTTGATATCTTGCTATTTGGAGCTTCTTCTTCTTCCTAGAGGCGAGTTATATAATTTTCTCCATGTTTATTGCTTACTCCTAGCTTTCTTGTACAAGATCTTACTTTAAAATGAAGTTCTAATTATATATATGTTATCTTTGCCTAGTGTTTATGATTAGATGGTAGTTCTTAGGTGTTTTATATACTTGGACGTACCCTAAACCTTACACAAACCCTCCCAGGTAGAGGAAGCTCTATACCTAGCTTTCATATAAGAAAATGATGGTTTTGGATCTCAAACAATGGTCATGACTTAGGGTATTTGAGTTGTTTTTCCTTCTTATTTTTGCAAACTGATGGTTTTATTCTTGATACTATTTTACTTGAACTTCTTGTGCAAATTAATGGCTTTGACTTAGCTTCTATTTTCTACTCTCTTTTTCTCAAGAAATGATGGTTTTAGTGCCCCTTTTAGTGGTAAACTCGATGGTTTTCTTCCCCCCTCAAATCCAATGGTTTTACTTGCAGTTTGAAGCTTGTTTCACCACCCTATTGACAACATCTGATGGTTCCACTGGGTTCAACACTTGAAAATGTCAACCAATGACCTCACTGGGCCTATGGTTCATCAACTAATGGTTTCCCTGACTCGATGGTTCATCAACCAGTGGTTTCCCTGACTCGGTGGTTCATCAACCAATGGTTTCCCTAACTCGATGGTTCATCAACCAATGGTTTACCTGACTTGAAGGTTCATCAACCAATTGTTTCCCTGACTCTAAGGTTGATCCACCAATGGTTTCCTAGACTCGATTGTTCATCAACAAATGGTTTCCCTGACTCGATGGTTCATCAACCAATGGTTTACCTAACTCAATGGTTCATCAACTAATGGTTGAGCTTGGTCAATGGTTTGTCAACCAATGGTTGGGCTGGGTCCATGGTTCATCAACCAATGGTTGGACTGGGTCGAAGGTTCAACAACCCATGGTTACCCTATTTACAAATTTGATGGTCTTTCTAGATTACAACTCGATGGTTTTAGTAGACATATGGTTCAATGTTTGATTGTATTGTATTTTATGGTTTTTCTTATATAACGAATTGATGGTCTTGGGTGACACCATTATTTGATGGCTTGTTTGATTATTTAGAATTGATGGTTCTATGCCCATTACTTTGTACTCTTTCCTTTTCCTTCATAAGAATATAAACTAATAATCACCAAAATGATTTGATGTATAACACTAATATATCTTATCTTGTTACACCTAACCCTAATATGTTGTCATATGAACACCATAAGCTTCTTAATGCAATGTTATGCTAAATATGTGTATCAAAAGTATGGTGATGGTCTGTTGTACCTAGTTATAAGGTGTGTAAAGATAATGATGTTCTTGGAGGTGATTATGAGAATGGTCTTGATGACTTTTGGGCATATCTTGAGCCCTAATGGAGGTGTAATCCTCTTCATGATGTAACAAGGATTGCTATCATGTGATAGTGTGATGAGAATTATGTCTCAATGTTTTATATCTTCTAGAGTTTTTATGTATCATATACTTTCTATAAATGAATTAGGGTTTGTATGTCCATTTGTTTCATGATGCCTTAATTCACCCAATTAACATAATTAATCAAGTGAAACCCTAAACATGTAGTGCCCTAAGCTGTAGAACCATTCAACATCAGAACTTGCTAGATGGGGAAATGAGTACTCCTAAGGGAAACTTGAATCACATATTTTTGAGTAAGTAGGGCGCATAGAGTGCTACACCCTTGACATCCTGATCTCAAGGTTATGGAGGATGGTTGTGCTCATGCCTCATTTGAGAAATTGTATATGTGATGTGATTGAGGACAACTACAATTGTACCTCATATGATAGGGATTTATATACCCTAGTTTCGAGCACCTTGACATTTATACCAAGGACAAAATGGTGTTAGCATCTTGACTATATGTCATTGTAGGCAAATTGACTGTTATGTCACTACATTTCACTCGTACTAACTGAGGGGGTGAGATCTTAGGACACTGACAGTCATAGATCTTCTACAGAACTGATTATGACCAAGTGGTGGTCAGTTGGAGTCTAAGTGGTATACCTCACTCTCCCTAGGGATTAAAAGGTGTAATCCAGGTGTGTTGTATATTTGTTTAGGGATAAACACAACTCACATTGGTTGTTACCCTTGCCTTGTTTATTATACTACTAGTTGTTTATAATGCAATCAGAGTGATCAATTGTTAGTAAATGATAGTTTTATGTATTCATTTATATACCTTTTTTTATCATACCTATTACTATGCATGTCTATTTAACTTTTTTAACATAGTTATCTACTTAATAACATTATATAATCTATTGTAATCAATAACCATTATTGAGAGTTATATATCTCGCTGGGACATGGGTCTCACCTCATGGATCACTACATTTTAATAGGTGGTCTTTAATGATGTAGTCAGGTTTGTGAAGGTGATGAAGGGTAGCATGGAGAGAAGTAGGAGCTGAAGGTTGTCTAGTAGTTAGTAGAGTCCAAGAGTCATCCATGTACTCTCAGGTCCAGACAGGGAGTGTTTTGTATATGATATGTATACAATGACTCGAGTTTTAGCAGTATACCAATGTTTGTATATGACATGTATATGTGGATCACATATTTTGTATACAAGTTGTAGACTCAGCCACTAGGAAGATATGTAAACACTTGGTATGGTATATTCTTGTATATAGGTTGTTGAACTTATATGTAAAAGTTTCTAGACTTGTTTGCAATGTTTATGTTGGTTTTAATTTATCCTATTTTCTAGCTATGTGGTTAATTAATTGTTGATTGCATGTTTTGTTTTGAGTAATCTCATTTAGCATTATGGTGTGTCATTGTTTGGTTGGTATCATAGCTCTAGGTTCACTGAGTCTACTGGGACATAGAACTTAACTTTGTGTCTATTCTTACCTAATCCAACATATCTAATCATAGATTTTGCTTATGTATATATGTCTAGAGTACGTGAAGAGCATGTAGAGAGTAGCTACATTTTTGTAGGAGGTGGTGCTAGGAGGCAGACACATGATGAGAGAGTGCCTGAGATGGGGCTGGAGCAGCCTGTGATGCCTCAATTTGACCCAAAAACCATGGCCAATCCAACATTCTAGTCCATGTTTGGAATGCTTATGGCCACGATTACACATTTAGCAGATAGAACACCCGTACCCCAAGCTAGGGTAGTTTCCCCTAATGCAGAATCCCATGGTTCTAGGAAGATGTTTGAGAGGTTAAGACATTTTGGAGCGATCGAGTACATGGGTACAAAAAACCCAGAAGACATTGATATGTGGTTGATGGATCTTGATAAGGCTTTCAAGATCCTAAAAATCCTAGAAGAGGAAAAGGTGAAGCACATGGTTTATCTGTTGAAGGGAAGAGCAAGATTGTGGGCCATAGAAGAGGAAAAAAGACATGGAGTTCTGATAGGATGGGAAGAGTTTTAGTGGGAGTTTGTGAGTAGATACTTCCCTGAGACATATCTGGACAAGAAGATAGCTCAGTTTGAGAAGATACATTAGGGTTCGATGTCCATTAATGAGTTTGAGGTGAAGTTCATGGGTCTTTTGAGGTTCTATCCATAGTACAATACCAAGACTTGTTACAAGTGTGGACAGGTAGCGTATACAAAGTGAGTGTGCCCTAGATATGAAGGATGAGGAAGTGACACAACAATCGAGGTAGAGTCAACAAGGTTTGTAGCAACAACAGTTCTGTAGTGGTGGAGGTAGAGGATGTGATCATACATCACATGTGGGATCTTCTTGACCAACTGAAAGAGGATGGGGATGAAAACATGCAATGACTAGATTCTACATTATGAGTCTGAGGGACAGATCAATCCACATGTCGTGATAGGCCAGATGGATCTTTTTTATTCTGACTTATCTACATATTCTTTTGTATCTATTTTGTTGACTCAGGTGCGACACACTCTTTTATCACCAAAGAGGTGATAAGTAGTTCTAATCTATCTATTTTTAGTAAATCTAATAGCCTTCTGTTAGAAACCTCTCTTGTTGGTTCCACTGAGTTGTGGGAGGTGTGTCCATATTGTGTTCTTTCCTTTTTGGGACACATCATTCAAGTGGATCTAATGACATGTGATATGCATGGATTAGATGTGATCTTAGCTATGGATACCTTGGAGTAGTATAAGGTTGTTTTGGACTGTAGTTCCAAGGTGGTGACATTTTCTGATGGCAATGTTTCTTGGATCTTCCAAGGAGATATGAAAATTCTTCTTATGTGTTTGGTGTTGGCTATGACAACAGAGAGGTTGATGAGATAGGGATGTGAAGCCTTCATAGGACATATTGTCGATACCAATGTGAGGAGTCCTAGTATCTAGGAGGTATCTATAGTATGAGAGTTTGAGGATGTCTTTCCTAAGGAGTTTCCTGGTGTTCCCTCTCCTAGAAAGATTAATTTTGGGATCAATCTTGTTCCCAGAACACAATCCATAGCACAAGTACCTTACATGATGGCACCAACTGAGATGCAAGAGTTGAAGTAATAGTTGCAGGAGTTGTTAGAGATGGGTTTCATCAAACTGAACACTTCCCCTTGGAGTGCTCCTGTGTTGTTTGTGAAAAAGAAGGATAGTTCCATGAGGCTTGATGATGAAGAACAAGTAGCTCTTTCCGAGGATTGATGATCTGTTTGACCAGTTGAGAGATTCTACCACTTTCTCTAAGATAGACTTGAGTTCAATTTACCACCAGTTGAGGATCAAAGCAGATGACATACCTAAGCTAGATTTCAAGACTAGGTATGGTAACTATGAGTTTGTGGTTATGTCGTTTGGGTTGACCAACACACCAAAATTTTTTATGGATTTTATGAACATGGTATTCAAGCCGTATCTAGATCAATTTGTAGTAGTGTTTATCAGTGAAATCTTAATGTACTCCAAGGACAGTCGGCAACATGAACAACACCTACACCAGATGTTGACATTGTTAAGGCAGCTACAGGTTGTATGCTAAGTTCAACAAGTGTGAGTTCTAGTTGATTATGGTGTCTTTCCTTGTTCATGTCATATCTGTTAAGGGTGTTTGTGTACACTTAAAGAAGGTAAAGTCAGTGTTGGAGTGGGAACATCCCAAGATACCAGCCAAAGTTTGAAGCTTCCTAGGCTTGGCAGGCTACTATAAAAGATTGATTAAGAATTCTAGCGTTGTAGTGTTGCCCCTAACAGTGCTGACTAGGAAGGATTTTACTTTTGTTTGGGATGACAAGTTCAGTGATATTTCTAATGTTGAAGGAGAAGTTAACTAGTGCTCCAGTGTTAGTGCTACCTGAGCAAGGGAAGGGCTACATCATCTTATGTGATGCGTGGAAGAATGGTTTGGGATGCATGTTGATGTAGGACAAGAACATGATTTTTTTTTGCTCCGACGATAGAATAAGAAAAATGAGGAGAACTACTTGACACATGATCTGGATCTTGCAACTATGGTCCATGCCTTAAAGATTTAAAGGCACTATCAGTATGGAGAGAAGTGTTAGATCTTCACCAACCACAAGAACCTTCAACGTATCTTGTCAGAGCAGGAGCTGAACATGAGGCAGAGAAGATGGATGGAGTTGATCAAGGACTATGATTACGCGATAGACTGCCATCCAGGAAAGATGAATGTTGTAGTTGATGCACTGAGTAGGAAGTCATCTTCACCATCATCTACAGACAATGCATGGTTACATGCTTTGGTATGTCACGAGTGGGACATGCTAGTGTCGCTTCACCGGATGAACGTGAAGTTGGATGTTTCCTTTTTGGCAGGGTTGTTGGCATAGTTGTAGGTGAATCCTATCTTGATGCAACAGATCAGAGATGCTTAGAAGAATGATATCACAATACTGGATATGAGAATGGAGTTTGGAAGCGAGAAGTATGATGGCTTCTGTGAGTCTGAGGATGGGACAATATGTTTTCATGATAGGACAATGGTTCCATATGTTAATGGCTTGAGGAAGATGGTTCTTGAGGAAGCTCATTCCTTGATGTAAGTGATGCACCCTGGAAGTATCAAGATGTACCATAATATGAAGGATCTGTATTGGTGGCCAGGTTTGAAGTGTGATGTGGCAGAGTTCGTTGCTAAGTGTCTAGTTTGTCAATAGGTCAAGATAGAGCATCAGAAGCATGTAGGAACATTACAATCTTTGTCGATACCGCAGTGAAAATGGGAACATATGACCATGGACTTTGTTGTTGGCCTCCCTAGGATAACCATGGGTAATAGTTGACAAGTTGACTAAGTCATCTCACTTCCATCCAGTCAAGATGACATACACAATAGAGAAGTTGGCAAAAATATATGTGGATGAGATAGTTCGTTTGCATGGTACTCCAATTACCATACCATAGTATCTGACAAAGGTTTGTAGTTCACAAACCAGATTTGGGAACACATGCATACAGATACGGGAACACAGATGAGGTTCAACACAACATTCCACCCACATAGAGATGGTCAATCATAGCGGATCATTCATACATTGGAAGATCTGATGAGAGAATGTGTTTTGTAGTTTCTTGGTAGTTGGGATGTGCATTTGAGTTTGATAGAGTTCACCTATAACAACATTTATTAAAGGAGTACAGATATGGAACCTATAAGATTTGTACAAGAGGCGTTTTCAATCATCGCTTTATTGGTATGAGATAGGAGAGTATCAACTTTTGGGTTTGTCATTAGTGTAGTGATGCAGTCCAATATTAGGGTTTCATCTTGTGTCATGATGCACTTTAATCACATATATACATGTTAGATCACATGTAATTTCCCCTAATATGAATAATTGTGTAAAATGCACCTATGTAAATTATTTGAATGTTTTTCAGGTACTTGGGACACACTTGGATGGAAGAGAGAGAGAAAGCATGATCCTAGGGCTTCACTACCCTTAGAGAGGCTGAAAATAAAGTCCAAGGCTCCCTCTACCTACTCCTAGTGGGCAAAAATCAATTGAAGCAAAGATGTCCAAGGATGAACAAGGAACAAAAATTCAAAGTGTTCTTGAAGAGAGAAACACAGACATGGCACATCAGAATGGTCATGCTAGCTCACTCAAAATCAACATAGCCAAAGCATTGAAGAACCCAGAGAGTAGCATGGCATTGCAACACAAAATGGTCGTGCCACCATGTCCCAAAATGGTCATGCAATATTGCATGACCCTATTGTAGCTCAACCAAAATGGCCTCTCCTCAGAGAACGGGAAGCCAACTCTAGAGCCACCATGGCCGTGGTGACCACCAAGGCTGTGCTAACCATGCCTCACCATGATCGTGGTGACCACCAAGGCTGTGCTAACCATGCCTCACCATGACCGTGGTGAACACCACATTTGTGCCACCATTAGTTCAAAACCCTAATTGTTATTGTGTTTTTCGTAAATTCTCACCTTTCCTGTTCCACTCTACCACGACCATTCTCACCCCACCCCATCATGGCCCTGTCGCCCAGCATAGTCATGCTACATACAAACCTAGCACACTTTTTTGCATTTATCTCCCCATTTTACCCCCACTTCACCTAATGCTTCTCCACCACCTATATATACTTGGATAGAGGATCTAGCTCAAGGTTAGCCACTAGTAGACCACTCTCAGCTCCCCCACTTCGCCTCCCACCCATTCCCACTCCATTTCATAGGGCCATATGTGCTACAATAAAAATGCGTAAGTAACCATAGTAACTTGATGTTGTTTAGGTTTTCCTTTAGGAAATTATTAGGGAATTAAGTTGAAGCAAAGGTGTCTAGAAAGGATTAGGCTCTGGGGGGTGGCAATATTTTCGTCCATGCCACTAGCTTGGCATACAAGGATTCCCAGATCCATATGATATCGTCCTCGCCTGAGCTGATATGGATTGTCTAAAATAGTTTTCTTTTAGTCAATAGTAACCTTAGACTTCTATGTTGTATATCTTTGGGAACCCTAAGTTTAAGGTGTATGATGACTTGTTTGAGGATGGAACCAAGAAAGTTTCTTTATGTCCCTTAGGACCACATGGTTGGATAGTTTATCTGTAGAACCTAGACTTTGAATTTTGGGGTTAATTGAGCTATCAGAGTGTGCAGTGGAAGTGTGATGGATCTTGTACATGGTGTAGTAGACTCATCCTTTAACCCTAGTGTAGTTTGGCTTGATAGGTCAAACTCTTTAAGGGGTGGAGTATAGTTAGTTTGATGATGTTGGTTTGTTAGATTTTGAGGATGAAATCCTCTTTAGGGGGGATGGAAACCCGTGACATCTTGAAATCTATCTACTCTATCTTTAGAAACCCTAACTCCATGAATAGGAAATTTGTATTCTTGGATCTTTGGTCTTAACCAAACTTGTAATAATGGTAACCCTAACATGCTTGTTCATATATTAATGAACATATAATGACCATCTAAGGAATAATTTATATGTTCAAACCCTAATGAATATCCAATGCACATAATACGGGTCACTCACGTATTAATACTAATTATGGATACACATAATGCTAATAATGTCATGAACTGATAAGCCTTAATGATATGATGAGAAAGAAAAGTGTAACCTAATCTTGGCATTAATGCATGCTCTAATGAAATATAATGATCAAGTTGATCCTATACCCTAAGTTGTAATCATATAGCCTTAATATATACATCCTTAATGGTATTCATGAAATATTAGTGACATTAGGTAACACATTTTGATACACATAAATGATGTATAAACACCTAATCATGGTTCAATCAAGACATCAATCATAAATACATATTATCTTGTTCTCTAATATACACCTAACTAATCACCTGATGTGAATCAATTCATTAATGTGTAGTATGTTCTACTATGTTCACAAAAATGCATATGATAACTCAAATATGGATAAAGAGTGATTGGATTCACATAAATGTGCATAACCAATAATAAAAAGTGAATAAATATGAGAAATTGATTAATGATGATATTAATGTGAATAAGAAAGGTAACGTGACAATGTTTAATATACATACACGTAATCAATGTGACATAATTTGGATTAATTGTAGACTTAATAAAAAGTTGAATAACATGTCATATTTCGTGCAAAATTATTTGTTATAATTTAATATGGTGATAATATTATAACAATGAAGTTTAAATCTAAATTATCAAGTATAATGATCAAGTATATTGAGATAATTGAGTAACCTCTAATTGTGATAAAATTCTTAATAAGAAATATAAGGTTTCATGCATAATAATAAGATATGACTCTCTTAGTAATAAAGTGAATAGGACCTGACATAATTAAAAGAATAATTATGATAATGTGATATCCTCATAAATAGAATGCTAATAATTTTAACTCTCAAAAAGGAATCTTAAAAGTGAAACCCTAGGTGATCCTTGAGAACCTGACCGATGATGAGTTGTTGTATGCAAAGTTCCTAAACTCTCAGGTTAAGCAATCGATGTTGGTGAATGTTTTGGTGGAAGTTTTTGGTTGGAGGAACAACCTAAAGTTTAGTGATGTGATGTTGCACACTTACCCGTCCCACTTTTCTAGTGATTTTGGGGACAAAATCCTCTTTAAGGGGTGGAGTGTTGTAACATACCAGATCCTGGACATTTTATCTTTTGGCCCTCTTTCCCATCGTTTCCCTTAATTTCTATCCTTCTTGGCCTTTCTGTTTAATTTGTGGAGAATATAGTGGTTTAGTGAACATTTGATCACCTTTTATACCAATAAAGGGGTTTTATGCACAAATACCTTAGTATAAATATAAGTAATGGGACTGATATGTAAAATAATAAAAGAGTTCTTGCTAGAACTTTCTAGGACTTTTTAGAATATGAAAAAGAAAAGAAATCCCCAAAATATACATAAAGGAGATGATAAATGTAATAATTGGAGATAATATGGGATATATTGGATAAAGGAGATAATAGGGAGTATATTGTTTCAAAAATCACAAATAGGAAACCCACAAGATAATTTGATACTTAATCTCATTTTCTTGAACTAAAAGTTACTTAAGGGCCAAGTATCACCCAATTTGGAAAATATAAATATATATAAAAGTCTTTATTAAAGGAAAACAAGAAATTGGCCAAGAAAGAGAAATAAATACTTAATGTCCTCAAATTGGAAAAATAGTTCCAAATTCATAATCTAAATATGAAAATAAGCCTTTGGGTAAGTTTTCAACTTATTTGGTTGATATTTGGATAATGTGTAAAAGTAGGAGAAAGAAAGTGTGTAGAACATTCATTTTGATAATTAATTAAATAAATAACACCCACATGATCAATTAATGGAAAATTCATATTTCACATTTGGATAATCTTAGAGTCATAAATGAAGGAGGAAAGAGAAAATGAGTTTTGAATTATTTAACATATAAAAAGTTCTCAAAAGGCAAATCTAATTGCATAATTTGAATCTACATGCTTTATTTGGCCTCTTTGCAAAAATTCAATTAATTTGGGATTCATTTGCACCCTCAAAGAGGAGAGAGAAAAAGGAAAATAAATATGTTCACACTTTATTTGAATCTGATTAGATTAGCATTTAATTTGTCACATAGATATATTAATGCATACAGTTTTTCTGACCATTAGATTTCACATCAAATGAACGATATTTCATCCTCTACCTCATGACGTATAAGGAAATAGATCAGCTTTTTTAAATTTGGTAAAAATGTGAATTCTCACTTGTTTCTCAACCAAACTCTGAGATTTCTTCTCCATTGTGCCCTAAATGGAATTCTGCACAGCTAGATTCCCTATTTGTGAGTTTTTGGCAAAGATTTAAGAAATGCCTAAATCTACGGGCTTGAGTTTCTCACGGCTAACCCACATAAGCCCTACCACCTGACATTATAAATAGATAGTCCCCTTCATAGATCCACCGCATCCCACTCTACCACTACCCTCTCTCAATTTCTACTTTAACTTCATTTCTCATGGCCGCCAGGTCAAAGACCGGGCCACGCCACCGGCGGGTCGCACGTCCTTCCTGTTTATCCTTCGTTCAATTACGTTTGAGGTACCTTTCCTTAACATGTTTGCTTCATTTTCACACCTTCAGTTTAATGTTTGGTGGAGTCTTTGGGTTTTGCCCAATTTTGGGTCTTCACTACAGCTTGCGGGCACCAACAATGGCGTCGAGCTGTATAGGGAGAAATTCCCCATGTGTATTTATTATTTTACCCTCCTCATCTTTTCTTTCTTGCTTTCTGACACAAGGGTAACATAGTCTTTTGGCCATGTTTTATTTGTTTTAAGACGAGTCAAAGTAGACCATTGACCCACTGACACAATAGACATTGATTGGCCCAAGTCAACAGGGCCCGACCCCGCACTCCCTCTCTCTCTCAGTTTGATGTCGTGGCAGTTTCCAATTGGCTGAATTTCAATAAATCATAACTATTTATTCATTTGTCCAAAATTAAAAATAAAATATGTTTTGAACTAGAAAAAATGTTCTCTTTCTAATAAAAATATTTCCAAAGGTTGATTTTGAGTTTTTTCGCAGGTGATTTTCTAAAAAATGAATTAATTAGTTAAAAATCACCAAAAATGCATCGAAAAGTCCATATCTTCAAAATACTTAATATTATATGTTATTTTGATTAGAAAAACCAAACTAAGATAGTGGTGATAATTTTAGGGTCTAAATTGATGGTTTGTGTAAAAAGTTGGTAACTTTGGGGTTTTAAGTCCTTAATGAATGAATATAGTGCTAATACATGAACATGGTTATGATATTAGGACATGTGGACCCTGATCTCATTTAAAGGTTCTAAGAAGTGGTTTCTAGGACTCTAAGGAAGAGGTATGTTCATCTAACACCTTAGTTGGGAAATTTTATGCCTTCACCTACTTTTCCCTAATGAGGCTTTATTGAACCTTAATTCCTCTATTGTTGAATCTTTTGCTATACTTGCCTCATAAATCAGTTTTGGAATATTATTCTTGGGTCTTGGTACCCCACTTCCATGTACTATTTATATGATGCTTTTACTTGCCATTGTTTCTAGGTTGATGATTTTATTAGACTAACTAGTTATAGTAGTGGTACTTATGTACAACCATACATAGTAGGGCATGTGTTCATTCGCCCTGGGGAACATCTTATTCTCCCCAACACATGAAATATTTGTAGGTGACTGGGAATGTGTTATTCTCCCTTTACATTTTTGTTGAAGGTCCGGTAGGTGCCTCAACCCTACTTAGCTAAGGTAGTCAATATTAATCATGTATGCAATTCTTTTGTATTATTTTTTTATAACAAGCATTTATTGAAAGTAGCCTCATTCTCTTATTATCCTCATCATACGATGATCCCTAGACTATTTTTACTTGCTTTACTTATCTTGTTATCCTAGACTAGTTTTGTGACACAAACTTTTCTTCCCTTTCCCTTTTGCTGGATGCCTTCCCAACCACCCAGGTGCTGAGCAAGGTGATAGATAAGATAAGAAGATCTTAGATTTTGGCTTGGACTTGGTTGATGAAGATTTTTTTGGAGACAAGATTGTGGTAGTTAGACTTCCCTCTATCTATATCCTAATTGTTGTATCTTGATGTAAACCTTAATGGGAGAATGACGTATTTTTGTATAACCTTTTGTGAAATTGAATATAGTCAGTAATGTTTATTCTGCTACTTTCTAATGGTCATTTGTATACCATATAAATAAAGATTTGAAAATTTTACACCCGTTTTAACATACCTTTTGAGTATGTTGGTAATGGAGGTTTGATTCTTCAAATTTTTAGTGAATGGATGATTTCACTCTTTTACAACATGGTATTAGAGACCATGGTAGTTGGAATCTGACTATTTTAGTTTTGTCTCCCTAGTTAGTAACCTTGCCTTACATAGTTCCCCTTTAAGTGACATGTTTTCCCTATAATTTATCTATACAACCCTTGGAATATTGAAAGGTTGATTTAGGATCCTATGAGTTTCACATTAGAATCATGTGGATTAAACCCCCTAAAATATTTACAAATAAAAGATGTAAGTAACCATAGTAACTTGATGCTGTTTAGGTTTGCCTTTAGGCAACTATTAGGGCATGAAGTTGAAGCAAAGGTGTCTAGAAAGGATCAGGTTATGGGGGCTGGAAATATTTTCCTCTGTGTAACTATCTTGGTTTATGAGGACTCCCAGATCCATATGATACCGGCCTGGCCTGAGCTGATATGGATTGTCTAAAATAGTTTGCTTTTAAGCAATAGTAACATTCGACTTCTATGTTGTATATCTTTAGGAACCCTAAGTTTTAGGTGTATGATGACTTGTTTGAGGATGGAGACGAAGATAGTTTCTTTATGTCCTATAGGACCACATGCTTGTATAGTTTATCCCTAGAACCTAGACATTGAAGTTTGGGGTTAAGTGAGCTATCAGAGTGCGCAGTGGAAGTGTGATGGATCTTGTACATGGTGTAGTGGACTCATCCTTTAACCCTAGTGTAGTTTGGATTGATAGGTCAAACTCTTTAGGGGGTGGAGTATAGTTATTTTGATGATGTTGGGTGGTTATATTTTGAGGATGAAATCCTCTTTAGGGGGAATGGAACCCTATGACATCTTGAAATCTATCTACTCTATCTTTAGAAACCCTAACTCCATGAATAGGAGGCTAGTATGCTTGGCTCCTTGGTCTTAACCAAACATGTAATAATGGTAACCCTAACATGCTTGTTCATATATTAATGAACATATATTGATCATCTAAGGAATAATTTATATGTTTAAACCCTAATGAATATCCAATGCACATAATGTGGGTCACTCATATATTAATACTAATTATGGATACCCATGATGCTAATAATGTCATGAACCGATAAGCCTTAATGATATTATGAGAAAGAAAAGTGTAACCTAATCTTGGCATTAATGCATGATATAATGAAATATAATGATCAAGTTGATCCTAAGGCCTAATTTGTAATCATATAACCTTAATATATTCATCCTTAATGATATTCATGATATATTATTGACATTAGGTAACATGTTTTGATACACATAAATGATGTATAAACACCTAATCATGGGTCAATCAAGTCATCAATGATAAATACATATTATCTTGTTCTCTAATATACACCTAACTAATCACCTGATGTGAATAGATTCATTAATGTGTGTAATATGTTCCACTATGTTCACTAAAATGCATATGATAACTCAAATATGGATAAAGAATGATTGGATTCACATAAATGTGCATAACCAATAATAAGAAATGAATAAATATGAGAAATCGATTAATGATGACATTAATGTGAATAAGAAAGGTAATGTGACAATTAATATGCATACAAGTAATCAATGTGACACAATTTGGATTGATTGTAGACTTAATAACAAATTGAATAACATATCCTATTTCATGAAAAATAATTTGGTATGATTTAATATGGCGATAATATTATAACAATGAAGTTTAAATCTAAATTATTAAGGTTAATGATCAAGTATATTAAGATAATTGAGTAACCTCTAATTGTGATAAAATTCTTAATAAGAAATATAAGGTTTCATGCATAATAATAATATATGACTCTCTTGGTAATAAAGTGAATATGACCTGACATAATTAAAAGATAATTATGATAATGTGATATCCTCATAAATAGAATGTTACTAAAGTTAAACTATCAAAATGGAATCTTGAAAGTGAAACCCTAGGTGATACTTGAGAACCTGATCGATGATGAGTTGTTGTATGCAAAGTTCCTAAACTCTCAGGTTAAGCAGTTGATGGTGAAAGTTTTGGTGGATGTTTTTGGTTGGAGGAACAATCTGAACTTTAGTGATGTGATGTTGCACACTCACCCTTCCCTCTTTTCTAGTGATTTCGGGGACAAAATTCTATTTAAGGGGTGGATTTCTATAAAATACCAAATCCTGGACATTTTATCTTTTGGCCCTCTTTCCCATCGTTTACCTTCATTTCTATCATTCTTGGACTTTCTATTTAATTTGTGGAGAATGTAATGGTTTAGTGAAATTTTTTTTCACCTTTTATACCTATAAAGGGGTTTTATCCACAAATACCTCAATATAAATCTAAGTAATGGACCTGATGTGCAATTGTCCACTTAAGTAATAAAAATAACAAAAGAGTTCCTGCTAGAACTTTCTAGGACTTTTTAGGATATGAAAAAGAAAAGACATCCCCAAAATATACATAAAGGAGATGATAAATGTAATAATTGGAGATAATATGGGATATATTGGATAAAAGGAGATAATAGGAAATATATTGTTTCAAAAATCACAAATAGGAAACCCACGAGATAATTTGATACTCAATCTTGTTTTCTTGAACTAAAAGTTACTTAAGGGTGAAGTATCACCCAATTTGGAAAATATAAATACATAAAAGCCTCAATTAAAGGAAAATAAGAAATAGGCCAAGAAAGTGAAATAAAATACTTAATGTCTTCAAATTGGAAAACTAATTCCAAATTCATAATCGGAATATGAAAATAAGCCTTTGGGCAAGTTTTCAACTTATTTGGATAATGTGTAAAAGTAGGAGAGAGAAAGTGTGTAGAACATTCATTTTGATAATTAATTAAATAAGTAACATCCACATGATCAATTAATGGAAAAATCATATCTAAAACATTAATTGCGGCATATGGGTGAAATTTCATCATATTTGGATAATCTTAGAGTCATAAATGAAGGAGGAAAGAGAAAATGAGTTTTGAATTATTTAACATATAAAAAGTTCTCAAAAGGCAAATCTAATTGCATAATCGGAATCTACATGCTTTATTTGGCCTCTGTGCAAAATTCCAATTAATTTGGGATTCATTTGCACCCTCAAAAGAGGAGAGATAAAAAGGAAAATAAATATGTTCACACTTTAGTCAAATCTGATTAAAATTAGCATTTAATGTGTCACACAGATATATCAATGCACACGACTTTTCTGACTATTGGATTTCACACTGAATGGATGATATTTTGTCCTCTACCTCGTGATGTATAAGGAAACATATCAACTATTTTGGATTTGGTAAAAATGCAAATTCTCGCATGTTTCTCAACCAAACTCTGATATTTCTTCTCCATTGTGTTCTAAATGGAATTCCACACATATAGATGTCCTATTTGCAAGTTTTTTATGAAGATTCAAGAAATTCCTAAATCTACAGGCTTGAGCTTCTCATGGCCAACCCGCATAAGCCCTACAACTTGACATTATAAATAGACAGTCCCCTTCATAGCTCGGCCGCCTCCCGCTCTACCCTTCCCCTCTCTCAATTTCTACTTTAACTTCATTTCTTGCGGCCACCATGTCAACGACCGAGCCACGCTGCTGGCGGGTCACACATCCTCCTCATTTATCCTTTGTTCAATTATGTTTGAGGTACCTTTCCTTAACATGTTTGCTTCATTTCCGTACCTTTAGTTTAATGTTTGGTGGTGTCTTTGGGTTTTGCCCAATTTCGGGTCTTCACTACAACTTAAAGGCACCAGCAATGGCGTCGAGCTATAGGGGGAGCAATCCCCCATGTCTATTTACTATTTTACCCTCCTCGTCTTTTCATTCTTGCTTTCTGGCACAAGGGTAATACAATCTTTTGGCCATGTTTTATTTGTTTTAGATGAGTCAAAGTGAACCATTGACCACTGACACAGTGGCCATTGATTGTCCTAAGTCAGTAGGGCTCGACCCCACACTCCCTCTCTCTCTCAGCTTGATGTCGTGGCAGTTTCCAATTGGCTGAATTTAAATAAATCATAACTATTTATTTATTTGTTCAAAATTAAAAATAAAATATGTTCTGAACTTGAAAAAATGTGCTCTTTTCAATAAAAATATTTACAAAGGTTTATTTTGAGTTTTGTCAAAAGTGATTTTCTAGAAAATGAATTAATTAAATAAAAATCACCAAAAATGCATCTAAAAGTCCATATCTTCAAAATAGATAATATTACATGTTATTTTGATTATAAAAACCTAACTAAGATAGTGGTGATAATTTCAAGGTCTAAATCAATGGTTTGTGTAAAACGTTGGTAGCTTTGGAGTTTTAAGTCCTTAGTGAATGAATATAGTGCTAATACATGAACATGGTTATGATATTAGGACATGTGGACCCTAATCTCATTTAAAGGTTCTAAAAAGTGGTTTGTAGGATTGTAAGGAAGAGGTATGTGCATCTAACACCTTAGTTGGGAAATTTTATGCCTTCACCTACTTTTCCCTAATGAGGCTTTATTGAACCTTAATTCCTCTGTTGTTGAATCTTTTGCTATACTTGCCTCATAAATTAGTTTTGGAATATTATTCTAGGGTCTTGGTACCCCACTGCCATGTACTATTTATATGATTCTTTTACTTGCCATTGTTTCTAGGTTTATGATTTGATTAGACTAACTAGTTATAGTAGTGGTACTTATGTACAACCATCCATAGTAGGGCATGTGTTCATTTGCCCTAGGGAATGTCTTATTCTCCCCAACACATGAAATATTTGTAGGTGACTGAGAATGTGTTATTCTCCCTTCACCTTTTGGTTGAAGGTCTGGTAGGTGCCTCAACCCTACTTAGCTAAGGTAGTCAATATTAATCATGCATGCAATTCTTTTCTATTATTTTGTTTATGGCAAGCATCTATTGAAAGTAGCCTCATTCTCTTGTTATCATCATCATATGATGAATCCTAGTCTGTTTTTACTTGCTTTACTTATTTTGTTATCCTAGACTAGTTTTGTGACACATACTTTTCTTCCCTTTCCCTTTTGTTTGGTGCCTTCCCAACCACCAAGGTGATGAGTAAGGTGATGGATAAGATAAGAATATCTTAGCTTTTGGCTTGGACTTGGTTGATGGAGATGTTTATTTGGAGACAAAATTGTGGTAGTTAGACTTCCCTTTATCTAGATCCTAATTGTTTTATCTTGATGTAAACCCTAATGGGATAATGATGTATTTTTGTATAACCTTTTATGAAATTGAATATAGTCAGTAATTTTTATTCTGCTGCTTTCCAATGGTCTTTTATAGACCATATAAATAAAGATTTGAAAATTTACACCCGTTTCAACATACCATTTGAGTATATGGTAATGGAGGTTTGATTCTTCAATTTTTTTAGTAAAGGGGTGATTTCACTCTTTTACCGAGAGCATAATGTTCACATGTCATAACCCTCAACCTAATTGATAAGTGCATCCCCAAACAACCCACACTATTCCTTTATTGCATTAAAACCCTAATCTCCTTCTTGCTTATCGAGTATTATCTTAGTTAGCTTTTTACTTGCCTAGCTAGCTTCTTTCCTTGTTCTACCTAGTTCTTGCTAGTTTAGGTCTTTAATTTCTCTTGTTTTTAGTTTGCTAGCTTAGTGTAGTGTAGATCTTTCTTCTTGATTGCTTTAGCATAGCTTGTTCCTTTATTGCTTGCCTTGTCTTTCCTTTCTCATTAGAATTAACTATATAGGCTTAACTTAGGTTTTGATCTTTTTTGCTTTCTTTTAATTGCTTTCTTGTTCAACCCTAGTGTGATCATCAAACCAACCTTCAAGACTTTCAACCCTAGACTTGCCAGTAGGAACCTACACCAAAACTATATAGATCTAGTGCCCCCTTTCTTCATGTGGATCGACCCTATACTTACTTATTGTCTATACTACAACACGACCCTGTGTTGTTGGGGGTAAGTGTGTAAGTAAAGGCAAGTGTGTTAGTTTAGGTCCTTAAAATTTTTGAAAGATACATGTGTGTTTGAAAGCCTCTTAGGGTTACCTATAGTCACCATTTAGTTAATTAGTGTGTGGCCCTTAGGGAATAATGCACCAATATTTCTGGTGTCATTGCTGGGGAGAGATGCTCGACCTAGATAGTTAGTTTTGCTTTGATCTTTACCTATTGCCCTCATCATTTCTATTATTTATTCTTTATTATTTGTATTATTTGTGCATATTAGTTTACTGACTTGTTTTCTTTTGCTTGGTTGTGCCTTATGTATATGTCAAGCCACTCGGAGAAGACAAGATGGAAGGCCAAACTACACCTCACAAGCCACTTCAAGATTACTTCATCCCTAGCAACTACAAATCGCCAATTTCTAGTAGAGTTGATCAAATGCCAGGGGAGAAACTCTTCATTCCTCCAGGTCTTCTTGGGCTCCTACTGACCTTCTACAGCTCAGAAAGTAAGAACTCATACAATCCCTTTGATTCATTTCTTGAAGTATGCTCCACCTTCACGATGCCAACAACCAGTGATGATGCCATCAGGTTGACCTTGTTATCATTCTCCTTCAAGAACAAAGCCAAAGACGGGTATGATTCGAGAAGGGACATCATGAGTTGGGAAGAGATGAAGAATGGCTTCTTAAGGCAATTCTACTCTATTGCAAGGTTGACAAAAACGTGGTGTGCCATAGTGAGTTTCAGTCAAATGGGCAATGAGCGGTTTCACGGTTCTTGGGAGAGATTGCAAAAGATGTTGAGAGAGTGCCTGCACCATGATATCCCTTTTTGGTAGCTAGTTTAGTCCTTTTACTCTAGTCTAATTCCAATGGCTCAAGCTACAATAGATTCTTCTTGTAAAGGGGCTTTTATGGCTAGGCCACTTGAGGAGACATGACCATTGTTTGAGCAGCTGGAAAAAAGTTCAAGGATCCGAGCTTCTAGCATGATGAATGATGGTGACCGACCCTTTGGTGTGACATCTCCAATTCATAGTGATTCAAGCCCACAAGTGATGAAGATCCTTGGTGACATTGTGAGCTTCATGAAGAACCAAGTGACAAATATTGCTTGCCATTCTGTGAATTATGTTGGTTCCATTGATGAAGAAAAGAAGGCACCTCACTCCTATCGCTACCGAGAACAATAAAGCCTAAGATATAGATCAATATTTGAGGAAGAGGTTCTCTCTAGTTGGAAAAGCTTTAAGGATGTCCAAAAGAATGTTACAAGGCTTTAGGAAAGCATAGAGAAACTATCTTCCATACTTGCTCTCTAAGAGGAAAAGTAGTCGTCAAGGCCCATAATGAGTTTCAATGAAGCAAGTGGACCTATGCATTCCACTCAAGTTCTCTATACTCCACCTCCAATGCAAGTGTAGCCCATATACCACTTCTAAGGCCATCTAAAGCCTTATAAAACTCGTCTGCCTCCATTACCACAACTTTCTCAACAATTCACATTCCAACCTCAATTTTCTCCTGCACCTCAATTTCAATACCAAGTATCACCTCCACAAACCCAACAACCTCCCTCTCTCTACCATGAGCAAGGAAGTGTTGTGACATTTTTAAGGAGTGAAAAATCTCTTGATCAACCCACAAGTTAAGGAAAACTTGATAAGCAAAGGTAGCAAAATGATGATATTGTGATTAAAATTGGTGAAGATGGTACCGTGACACTACATGTTGAGTTTGTGAGACCATGTGCTCCACCTCATACTCCAATTTCAGGTTCCACCATCCATAGTGTTCCACTTCAAGGCATGCTCCAAGAGAATCATGTTGACGCAAGTGGGGCAAAAGCTAGTGAGCCACCATTCATTGAAGCATTAGATGAGCCAACATAAGTAAAAAGGAGGCAAAATCACAATGTTGGCATTCTAGATGTGTTTCACCAAGTGAAGGTGAACATTCCACTATTGGATGCTATCAATCAAATCCCATCTTATGCCAAGTTTCTCAGGAACCTATGTTCTATCAAGTGAAGGTAAACGGGGGGAATACGAAAGAGAGTAAAGTTGATTGGACAAGTGAGCTCTATCATCCAACATTGACTTATAGTGAAGAGGAGAGACTCAAGAGACCTACTCATACCTAGCTATATAGGAGGAAATCACATAGCCAAATCCCTACTTGATTTTGGATCTAGTGTGAATTTGATGCCATATAGTGTCTATGTGGAGCTAGGATTAGGCAAGGCTCATTACACTGTCCAATTGGTGGATTGCTCAAACAATGTGCCTAGAGGAAGAGTGGATGATGTTTAGGTGATGATAGAGAAGAAAAGGGGAGTACTTCTCCCAGCCAATTTCATTTTTCTTGACATGGAGCCAGAGGATAGGAAGATTCCCATCATATTGGGAAGGCCATTCCTATCCACAACTGACACTGAGACACATGTGAGTAGTGGTGCAATGACAGTCTCTTTAATGGATATGAATATAAAGAACAAAATGTACAAGACCCCAACCAAATGAACCAAAGATGAGGATATTGGACATGGTCACTTCAAGATTCTGATTAGTCATTTGAGAGAAGGAGATCCAGATGAGAGAATTGATGATAGCTTTTTAGATCAAAGGGATGAGGAACATTGGTTGAATGCCAGTGATAGATGCATTTATAACATGAGTGGACACCCAAGAATTCCAAATAGATGAATGATGAAAGAATCTCCAAGAAACCTAGATGAAGGCATGAAACTTAATGCTTGTGGGAGGCAACCCAACTAGGTTTGGGGATGTTTTCACCCAAACTCTCAATTTTGACACTTTTTGGTTATTTTTACATTTTCCAAGAAAGCACACACACACTTATTTTTAAAAGTTTTTGTTTAGTTTTAAGATGTGTAGTTGAAAATAATGGTAAAATAAGAAAATTAGATGAAATGTGGAAAAGGATTCATGAGAGATCAATTTTGATCAAATATTTGGTGTTTTGACAAGGTTCAAGTTGAAATGACCTTCTATAGTACTCACCACAACTGTGGTACCATAGAACGGCCATGGTGATACACTCAAATCAATAGGGAAATCGATGATAATCAAAGAAAATCAAAGAAGCGAAGAATAGACTTAGAACGACTGTGTTACAACCAATCCGGAACGGTCGTGCAAGGCGACACGACCATGTGACATTCAAGATAGAATGTTTGTGTGGGCCAAAATAGACATGTGACAAGCAAGCCTACACAGCCGTGCGGAGAAGAATGGTCATGCTGCACCTCGATTCTAGCACTTAATCAATCCTACTCAAAATTTCATTTTCAATTTCTCATTTCAGTTCTCCACAAATGTATGACCGTTCTGCACATCCAATATCTGTGCAAAATTGTGACAGACCTCTCCCACCCCACCCTTGATTCCTCCTCAAATCATCCCCAATACACCCCCAATCATCTGCCTACCATTTTCCACAAATTAACCTACAATTTCCACCCAATTTCCACCATCAAATCTTCTCCACTATCTCCATTGCACCTCACATATGAAGAACTCCAAAAATACATAAAATCCCAAAATTTCCACCAAAATTCATCCAATATGAAAAAAAATTCCAAGAGAGTGGTGTCTAAGACCAAGGAGGTTCTATCTACTGACACCGACCCAAGAATGGATCACCTTCAACCCTGACATCATCTCAAGATCCTCTGCCACCACTGATAGCCATGGAGAATCACCCCATATGGTGGCGTCGGTGGATCCTATGATGGAGGAATCTACTAGGTTGCCTAGAGGAGGTGGGATAGAAACCTACCAGTACATTTCCTCGAGGGAAGCACCACCACCTTCATCGACTCAGTTCTCTACTTCAATGGCACAGCAATCGACATCCGCCCGACATTCGACCTCCGCAATACCACAGACACAGCCTCAACCATGAATACAAAGACAAATACTTATGGATGATGAGGATGAGAAAATGCAGGATACACAACATGAGGATGCAACCAAGGCACAACATGAGAAAACACCCTAGGTGAAGAGTAGTAAAGTGAAGAAACCAAAGAACCCAGAGTGTTTGATGCGTTGGGTGATAGTCATCCGCTACACATGTTGGGCGACATTGGATGCCCTAAGTTTCTTTGAGTATTACTAGGATGTTATGGAAGACATGGGTGTGTTTGAGATCTTGACTAGAATGTAGGAGACCTACGTTGAGCTCACGTAGTAGTTCTTTACCACATTAGAGAAGGTCTCTGATGATGGTGAAGACTCCATTAGAGTTATGATTGGAGATAGACATTGGGTCATCACTTCATCCATGCTAAATAGTTTTTTTGCTCCAAGTGAAGAAATCAAAGCCCAATTAGATAATAGGAAGACAGAGGAAAATATCAGTGCCAATTACACTGTCGTGTGGAAAGCATTCACTAGACATAGTGCTTTTATAGTAGGGAAGTCAAAGTCTAGTTTGCTTCATAACCCTTTCCTCCACAATGTTATGATAGTTCTCACAAACACAAATTTTGGTAGGTATGAGAATCAAGGGAACTATACAAAGAAGGATTTATGTGTCTTGGGTTGGATGACAAAGGTTAAACATGTGAACTTAGGAGCACTATTGATTGATCATATGAGGACAATCCCCTCCAAGAGCAAGAATTTGTTCATTATGGGAGGAATCATGACGTCCACTGCCATTTCTGTGGGTCATGATGTTTCAGAGTACACCAAGGAAGGGGGAGTTGGTAGACCTGTAGTACCTAGTCCGTTCTTATTTGATAGAAATTGTTGATTAGAAGATCATATATCAAGTCAACCCCCATAAGTAGGCATCTTATTATAGCTCCCACAACATACTGCACCTCTCCTAGAGGAGTATGGCCCCACTCCACAATTCTTGGATATAGTGAGGAGATGGGAAGAGAAGAGTCCCCAAGATACATTCCGGCAGCCAGAGATATTACCTGAGGGATTAGGAGAGTTACATGAAGTAGCCGAGCAGAGGAGAATAGTGGAGGAGAGAGAGGCATGCATGGTGATGTGATGGGAGGCAGAGGTGACACATAAGCCACAAAAACCCTCAGTGAACGCATATGACATGTCGACTATACATGCGTAGTTGGAGGGTATTTAGAGTACACATGATAGCATCTAGAGGGAACATGAGGGATTTAAGTGTACACATGATGCATTGTGGTTGTATCATCAGTGGATGCACCATCAGATCAACCACATGTATCAGTTCTAGCATGTTCAGGCCCAGAGGAACCCCTAATGGGGGGGAGATTGGTGTGGTGCACTGTCCACATATCAGGATGCCTACCCTCCTCCACAGGTAGACTACTGTGGAAACTACTACTGGTACCTTCAACCACAGGGAGGAGAACCACCATAGATACCACATCAACCATGATCATATGCTTTGTCACTGCTATACTTTAGTGACTTGTTGAGGACATCATGATTCAAAAGTTCGGGGTGCTAGGGAAGCATGCCCTCTTTCTCATTTCACTCTTTTTGCATTTTACCTTCTATTTACTTTTGTTTTCTTTCTCTATCTATATACATTAGATGTTACATGCTTTGAATACTTGCATGCCATGTAGTTTACTTTCTTGCAGTTTCTGCATAATTTTAAAAAAAAATTGCTCTTTTTGCCATACATTGCATATCATGTAGATTTTTGTCATTTTCCATGTTTTTTATAAGATTTGCTTGTTTCTTGCTTTATATTCCATAATGTAGGCTTAGATGTGATTAAAGGTAATTTGGCACCATTTTGGCCAACTTTGCCCAGATTTAGAATGTTTTGTCCAAAAAGCATGTTTTAACACAATCTCTACATTGTGAATTGAAAATTATGACCTTTGGCAAATGTAAGTGAATTATAATTGATTAGCACCACCATGAGACAGGTTTACTCAAAACTACATGAAAGACATATGGATAGCTTGTGTGTTCTATGCTCTATAATTGAAGTTTGTATGCTTAGTGATCTTTTTATGATTGCATTGTGCAAGTTGAGAGGAGAGAGGTGGGAAGCATGTACCTAGTCATCATTGATCCCATTTAATCAAATATTCATTTATTACATAGCATTTGTCACTTCTTGATTGTGGAAAAATTGTATAAAGATTGAGTTGGAGCATACTTGAGGAAAAGTATGTTTTAAGTATTGGGTGGTGATGCATCCCTATTTTAGGGCTTCATCTCATATCATATTGCACTTCAATAACATCTATACCTATTATATTACATGTTATTTCTCCTAATATGCATATTTGTGTAAAATGCACGTATGGACATTATTTGCATATTTTTTAGGTACTTAGACCATGCCTAGATGGAAGAGAGAGAGAAAGAGTGATCCTAGGGTTTCTATACCTTTAGAGAGGCTCAAAGTGAAGTCCAAGGCTCCCTCGAGCTACTCCTAGTGGACAAATATCAATTGAATCAGAGATGTCTAAGGATGAACAAATAACAAGTTCAAAGTGTTGTTAAAGAGAGCAACACGATCGTGGTACACCAGAATGGCCATGCTAGGTCACTCAAAATCAACATAGCCAAAGCATTAAAGAACCCAGAGAGTAGAATGGTCGTGCAATAGAAAATGACTGTGCCACCTAGTCCCAAAATGTCCATGCAACATTGCACGACCATGTTGCAGCACAACCAAAATGGCCATTCCTCAGAGAACGGGCAGCCAACTCCAGATCCACCACGACCTTGCTACCCTTTCCTAACCATGGTCGTGCCACCGTTAGTTTAAAACCCCAACTATTACTGTGATTTTCCCCAATTCTCACCTCACTCGATTCACTCTACCACGACTGTTCCACCCCACCCCACCATGGCCATGTTGGCCAGCACGGTCGTGGTACATATAAACCTAGCATAGGTTTTGCATTGATCTCCCCATTTTATCCTGACTTAACCTAGTGCTTCCCTACCACTTATATATACTTGGATGGTAGATCTAGATCGAGGTTAGCCACTAGTAGACCACTCTTAGCTCCCCCACTTTGCCTCCCACCCATTCCCACTCCATATCACCTCGATTTCATCATATTCCACCTCAAAAATAACTATTTTAGGGTTTTTGACCATTTTCCACCATCTACCCATGCTATTTCACCTCGAAGGAAGGTTGTGCTTGAGTTGTTGTTGCTAGGAGGCGGAGAAGAAGGAATCTTCACCGAGCTAATCATGGCTTACCACTCCTCTACTCATTCTCGTTCCTTTCTTTTTATATTTTCATGTTCTTTGTGTAGATAGGCTCCTTAGGTGGGCTGTTTGGGGCCAAAAATGTTACTTTGATACCATGTTGGAGTAAAATGATATGTAAAAATCATAATTTCATTTGATAATGATTATGTTCTATTTCTATCTCATTCCTCATGAATTGCTTGGTGGTTTGTGCTTGAAATCACCTAGATTCTAGGAAAATTGCTTATATGTGGCTCTTTTTATGAATTGCTCCCAAGCCCAATTAATGGATCCCTAGTTATCTATTCACCTTCCTACATGTTAATAAATTATCATACACCAAGGTGAGAGATCTAAGTAGCTAGTAGAGTAACATTAAGTGTAATTATCTTGGAGCCTTCTCAAGGCTAGAATGTGGGTGAAGTGAGGTCTAAAACCTCACTTCCACTTTACATTACCACCCTTGGCCCCTAATTACCCTAGGAATTCCTATCCTAGAAACCTAGACTTGACTAGACTGTAACTGAATTCCACCTAAACTCTAACCCAATTGAGACTCATAAGGGTAGGGAGGAGGTTATAGGGACTAGTTTCCCTATACACAACCTATCCTATCCATGGCTAGTTAGCTGTTCAGGGAAATTCATTAGCCTCTAGCTTGTTGTTTGGTTTGGTAATATAAATGAGATTATAATGCTCACATGTCATCACCTTCAACCTAATTGATAAGTGCAATCTCAAACAACCCACACTATCCTTTATTGCATTAAAACCCTAATCTCCTTTTTGCTTATCTAATGTTAGCTTTTTACTTACCATGTTAGTTTCTCGCCTTGTTCTTACCTAGTTCTTTCTAGTTTAGGTCTTCAATTGCTCTTGTGCTTAGTTTTCTGTATTTGTGTAGTGTAGATCTTTCTTCTTTCCTTCTTTAGATTAGCTTGTTCCTTTCTTACTTGCCTGGACTTTCCTTGCTTATTAGAATTAACTATCTAGGGTTAACTTAGGTTTTGATCTTGTTTTCTTTCCTTTAATTGATTGCTTGTTCAAACCTTAGTGTGATCATCAAACCAACCTTCAAACCCTTCAACCCTATACTCTGTAGTAGGAAGTCAAAAACTAACCTAGCTCTAGTGCCCCCTTTTCTCCATGTGGATCAACCCTATACTTGTCACTTGCTTATACTACAACATGACCTCGTGCGCTTATGGGTAAGTGTGTTAGTAAAGATAGGCGTGTTATTTTAGGTACTTATAAATTTTGAAAGATACCTATGTGTTTGAAAGCCTCTTAGGGTTGCATCTAGTCACCATTTAGTTGATTAGTGTGTGGCCTTAAGGAAAAAACACACCACACAACAAACTATAGAGAAGATCAAGGTGATACAACAATGGTTGAAGGCATCCCAGGACAAACATAAGTCTTATGTCGATAACCATCATAGACCATTGGATTTCCAATTTGGGGATCGTTTGTACCTTAATGTTTCCCCTTAGAAGGGTGTGATGGTGTTTGGTAAGAAGGGTAAGTTGGCTCCTAGGTATATGGGACCATGCCCTATCATAGCATGTGTGGGGAAGTTGGCATATAAGTTGGAGCTATACCTCCATAGTTGCATAGGTTGCATCCTATTTTTCACATTTTCATGTTGAGGAAGTGTCACCCTGATACAGAGTAGGTGTTGCAGCCATTGGAGGTTGAGTTGGAGGAGGATGTGTCTTATGTGGAGGGTCCTGTGTTGATCCTAGATAGAATAGTGCAATAGTTGAAGAAGAAGGATATAGTCTTAGTGAAGGTTTTTTTGCATCACCATGGTGTGGAGGAAGCCATGTGGTAGTTATAGGATGAAATGCATAGGAATTCACCATCTTTGTTCACAAAAGATTTCGGGGGGGGGGGTGAAATCCTTACTAGGGGTTTATGGCTGTAAGCCCCTTAACCTAGCTTAGTGGATGAACATGCTTATGTATCATGATTACATGCTTAAAACCTTAATCTAAACTTAATACATGTTTTTATATCATGTGACAACCTTAAGTTTCAAGTTTGGTCCAATTTGGACAATGTTTGAGCAAGTTGTGCAATTTTATGTTTGTTTTGTATTTTTATGTAATTTACCCATATATGAGGTTTATGTTGCAATTTGTCACATGCCTTTTGTTCCTCACATGTTTTCATAACATGTTTTAGTTTTTTGTGCCTTGGGGCACTTTGTTGCACCTTGGTTCAACAGTGACACATATCTAGGTTTGAGTTAGGGTTTTACCCTCATGGATGAGCTACCTTGAAGGCCAAAACTAGATGGTATCCCTTGGTTGATGGGATAATATGGTTTTGGGAGATTATTATGGGTCCTTTTTGGTCCCTATAGGTTTTAAGGTTGATGGTTTCCTCCCTTGTAGCTCCTTAGGTCGGTGGTTAGCCAGGAAGGTGAATCAACCGATGGTTTTGACCCTTGTGACCTATGGTGCATCAACCGATGGTCACCATGCTTTGAAACTCAATGACCACCCTGTTAAGACATGATCTGATGTCCCTATAGACTCCCACAAGTGATGTAGCTTTTGTTTCACATGGACATGATGCTTAGGGATATGGACACATGGCAAGCCTAGTTGGACGCCTTAACCTTCTCTTCTCTCTCACCCATTGCTTAATAACCCCTCTCCATGCAAACGAACCCTTTGGAGTCCCTTTATTATTCCTCTATTTCTATATCTCGTCCCTCCTTGTCTTTATGGAGAAGAAGGTTCCCAGGGTAGAATAAGGTGGCCGAATTCCTTGCAAGTGCACGTAGGGTTCAGATCTACCCTAGTAGAGGTTGTTTGGTGCTTCCTTGCTTGGTTTCTAGACCTAGGTATGTGAGATCTCCTTCCTTTCCTTCATTTTCTTTGGTGTCCTACCTTATGCTTTCTTCTTATTTGTCAATCCCATGATTTTACATGGTTGAGCTTGTTTTAGAGCTTAAGGAACACCCCCTTTCTTGCTTCTTTGACCTAGGGTTTACTTCCCTTCTTCGAGAAGGAGCTAGCTTGGTCATGTGGAGTGCTGAAGCTAGGGTTTATACATTCTATCCTCAAGATACCTTGTTGTTTGGAGCTTCATCTTCTTCCTAGATATGAGTTATATAACATTTTCCATATTTATTTCTTACTCCTAGCTTGCATGTACAAGCTCTTGCTTAAAGATAAAGCTCTAAGTATAAAGATGCTATATTTGCCTAGGATATACAATTAGATGGTAGTTCTTAGGTGGTTTATCTTCTTGGACGTACCCTAAACCTTGTTCATGAACCCTCCTTAGTAGACGAATATCTATACCTTACTTGCACATGGAAGAATGATGGTTTTGTCTCTCAAACTATTGTCACGACTTAGGATTTTTGAGCTGTTTTTCCTTTTTGTTTTGCAAACAGATAGTTTTATTCTTAATGCTATTTTACTTTACCTTCTTGTGCAAAATGTTGGCTTTCATTTAGCTTCTATTTTAGACTCTCTTTTTTTCAAGAAATGATGGTGTTATTTGTTGGGAAATATGACATCAAGTAGGCAGCAGAAACAGAATTAGACTGATACTCTACTGAAATTTGAATGAAAAAATCATTTCATTTTTTTTACTGACGTATTTCCCATTAACTAGAAAATCACGTCAATAATTATGCAATGGGAAGGATGGTTTCACAAAGATGTTCCTGGTCCTGGAGCAAGTCTAGTGACAATCCTCATCGGTGCATGTGTAGCTCTTAGTTGCACTGGAACTCATCTTATTGCTCCTCTAAGGACATTAGACTCAGACAACTGTTATAACAGATCCTCTGATCTCGCCATGGACTGCGAGTTGATGTTGCCCTCCTAGCATAAACCAAAAGAATCTTGCCTTTAAAGTAGTCCACACAGACCAACTAGAACTCCTATTGTCTTGCTAGAATGGACATGAAGGATTTGTCCCTCCCATTGATGTACTAGTCACCAACATACTCTCCCACAACAATGATCCTCAATTGTTTCTCTCCCGTGGCTATCCCTCCCTAGTTGGGTAGGACTTGTCTGGGCTCTCATGGTTATCACAACTAGAGAAGACAACAATTGGCAGAGCAATTGATTCTCAATTGTTTGTTTACTAATTGTATTATGGGAAGCCCCCAATACTCCTCTATATATAGGAGGGGTTAGGGTTAGGGTTCCCAGTCCCCATCCAATGCAAGACTAAAGTGGGAGTCAAAAAGATCAGAAGATCTTGAGTTTTCACAATAATTTTGGAAATTTCACAACCTGTATGTGGCTAAATGGTCATCTTGCCCAGAAAGACGGTCGTCCCGCACACGAGATGGTCATTTCACTAAGTGAAATAGTCATTTGGAACCTTCCAGTTCTGCATATATGTCAAAAATTCATCCAATTAGTTCTAAACTTGACGTCAGAACCATTCCTTGATGCAATCGAATTGCACCCCTGAAATGGGCATTGGGTGCAACTGAGATAGGTGTTTTGCACCAAGCTAGATGTCCGTTTTGCACAAGCGAGATGGGCATCTCTGAGGACAGTTTAGGTAGAATTCCCACCAATGTATAATACAATCAACCTAACATTCCAAACAACAGTCACAACACTTGAACTAGTCATTTGGCAGCCTAGTCAACTATTCTGCTGCATGAATTGAAATACCTAAACACTTTAGTAATCAATTCAATCATCACACAAGATCAAAATCCTCATCTAGATGAGTTCCTACGTGTGTGACCCTATAGGTCCTAGATCACATTTGCAATGAATGTCCATAACTAGCTTATGACATCACAAGCAAACAATGGTGCCTAGTTGACATCATTGCTATCCAAGTGAATCAAAAGTTGGGGAGAAACTTCAACCTATAATTTGTGTATGGTGTTACAATGTTTGTATAGTTCCTTTGTCACTGATATCCAGATTGAACTAGAGTCATGGAGTAGTCATCCTCTTTATTATTCAATCTTGTTCCTTGAACTAGAGTAGATTGGATGAGATATGTGTAAGCTAAATATCATATATTGACTCACATGTGCATGGCCATACTTTTCTCAGTCTCGCTAATTAAGAGGCCTTGGATAACATACTTCTGTTGGAGGGACAAATACCATATCTATCACTCATAGTCAATCCCCATGTGTTAAAGTCACCCAACCATCACCTTTATAACAACCCATATTTTAGGATTGTGTTTGATGATGTCAAAGTGTACCAACGACATGTGATGAGTGTAGTGATTTTAGGTCTAAGAACCACAACCACCACCATCACTATGAGACTTGACTATGACATGTGTCAGCCTCATGGTGGGTCTGTCCGATACACTATTCTCTAACATGTATCTGTGTGCTTGGTATGATATTACCATATCATGACTAATGAGATTTAGTCATCAACCAACTCACACTCTGATCTTATGTGTTATTATTGTCTATCAACCTTCCACAATAACAACTGATCTGGGACATAATGATAATATATATGTACTCTTAACATCCGTATGATCTCATGCACAAGGATATTAACTTGAATACATACGTCATTGAGTAATATAATTCTCTAGACATTTATTAATTTATTCATTATCTCATAACTAAAAACACAAAATAAATTGGAAGCTTTCCTTTGTTATTATCAAATCAAGTATCTAATGCCATATCCCAATCATCATATGATTGGGTCTCTGGGCATACATACCAATAGACTCCTACTTGCACTTAGAGCCAATCACCCATGGATCTCATCCCCAATGACCTAACATGACCATCAAGCTTTTTCTATGTAAGGGCTTTTATAGCGGGTTTAGCAACGTTTGCTTTAAGTTGGTATGTTGCAATTTTCACATCTCTTTGTTGTATGACTACTCTTTTGAGATGGAAGTGTCATAGTATACTATCTGATATTCCCAGGCTAACTATCATCTCCATTGTTGTCATCAGTATTCCTACTATGTCATCAATGGTTGGAACCTCACACAAGTTCATCCATATGAACTTCTTGATCCATAGAGTATCCTTTGTTGTTCTTATAACACAGAGATACTTGACTTTTTTTTTAGATTCGAACAACTATCATTAACTCAAAACTATTTCTAGCTTATAGTTCTCATTTGTCATCAAACATAAATTTAGTTTGTAATTATTTTGTCAGTTTGGAAGCTTGCATGGGTGTAACCCTTTACATCCAACTCTTCCTTATTACCATAACAAAGGAACTGATCCTTTAAGTGCTTCACAAGAAGCTAAGGATGTTCTTTATGGTAGTCCAGTGACTCTTACTGGTATCTGACACATACCCTCTTGTCATGCCCAATACATAAGAGATTGATAGGTAGGTATATATATGTCCACTCATCATGTCAATACATATGAGATGATTGTATATCCTCTCGTCATGTCCAATAAATACGAGATTAATAGATAACTTCTCGTCATGTCTAATACATACAATATAATGGGATAAGTACATAACATTGCATTCAATATAGATCCAATTGCAAATGCATATGGCATATATCATGTGTTCCTATTCTTCATAAGAATTGGAATACTAGGCTCCTGAGAGACTAACTCCATGGATCATGGACACGTTTTCTCTCATTGAGTCTTCCATGTTGAACCCTTAGCATCTTACCAATGTATGTGCTCTTACTTAGGTCAAGAAGCTTTCCATATCTATATTTATAGACCTTGATCCCTATCACATAGGATGCTTTGCCTAAACCCTTCATATAGAAGGTACTTTCCTTGCCAAGTTTTAACATTTATAGGATAAGATTGTTATTATGCCATTGTGTGGAATATAAAATTCTCCCACTAAATCTTTTGTAATCATAGATTCCATCTTCATTTTGAATTAAGTCAAACCCTTTGACTATCTTGTCAAATAGAAGATTCTAGCTCTAAGATGTTTACTTCTATCCAAAGATTAACCTTTGTATCTTTATAGATTTTTATTTGCATTAATGGATTTATAAAACTATTGGGTTGTTTCACATACGCATCCTCTTAATTATTCCAATTAAGGAATGAGGTTTTAACATCCATATGTTAAATCTTATAGTCATGCTAGGCTGCAACAAAAAGCATGATCCAAATGGATTTAACCATGGTAACTGGTGAAAGACTTCACCATGTTCAACTTGAACAAGTTTGAAATTCTTTGCAACCAATCTACCCTACCATGTTGGTCTTTTCATAAAGACCCAAATGCACCCAATGGGTTTTACCTCTTCAGGTGGATCGACCAAGGTCATACCTTGTTGGTGTACAAGGAGTCCATCTTTGATCCCATGGCTTGAAGAAATTTCTCAAAATTTGGTCCCTCAATAGTTTCTAGGTAGGTTGTTGACTCATCTATATGATTAACTCGCCGCCTTTTGAATTATAATATATTATAATCTTTCAAACTCAAGGCATGTTCTACTAGAACTATGAGTTCCGTGTTTACTTAAAGAACTTGAGATTCTACAACAACTTGTGATTCTCCTTGTTCCTATTGTACCTCTTTAGGTTCTATGTTTTGTTATTTGTCTCGAACATTTCGAGTTATACTTATACTCCCACTAATTCTTTTGGAACTAATTTCCATTTAGGAATTCATCCATCCTAGAAACAAACACTTTGTTGATGGGTTGGAATATAAGTAGTATTCAACAAGATAGTATTCACATGATTTGTGAATAATGCCTTTTAAAAAACTATTTTATTATACAATCTTTCAATCCCTATCACCATAAAATACATATCACACTCCGATGCCATATCTCATATGGTGTCTTTTGAACCATTTTATACGGTACATTGTTTTAGTGTAAAGCATGTGCCCAAAAGAAATTGTAAGATTAGCTAGATTTTATTGCTAATCTCACCATGACTTAACAGGGTGTGATACCTTCTTTTTGACACATCAATATATTTTAGGTGGATTTCAATGTTATACACTATCACAACCTCTCCAGAAGGTCCTCAAAATCTTGGTTAAAATATTTCAACATTGATCACATCAATGTATCTTAATACTTTACCAAGTGAGTTACGTACCTCATTTATGATCTTCTTGAACACTTCAAGAGATTCATACTTGTATTTGATTAAATACAACTTTTAAATATCTACTTATTGTATCAGTAAATATAATGAGGAACTTATAACTACCTTTAGCATTCATTCTAAAAGGTCTATGTACAATAATATGTACTATCCCTAATAGAATCATCGATCTCCCACTACATCTAGTGAAGATGCTCTTGTCTTATTGCCCAATAAATAAGACATTCATGTCTATATTGGTTCAATAACCAAAAGAGTCTAGATAACCATCTTTCTCATTTATGCATTCTAGATGACAATGCTATAAGTATTCATTGTTTGAGTTATTAGGTCATTCAATATATGTGTCATACACATTTGTCTATGCAGCTATCAAGTATAGTTTGTGAGACATAGGGAATTACCATAAAAGTTCATAATGTTCTTTTTATATAAAAAAACATGATGTTTGACAAGTACACAATAGCAATTCTCTAATTCTATTATGTGCCCATGAATGACAATTCCCAATTGTATAGGCAGCAACCCTTGCTTAGCACAGTTCTAGCTTACTTCTTCTCGTATCCTGAAGTAGAGATATATATCTCTATCTTCTTCCTGAGATCCTCTATGAAGAGTATTATTCCTTTCCAATGTCCACACAAGTGACAATGGTGATATTTTCTTTTCTTCATCCTTTAAGTGAAAAGGAAATATTCCTTTACACTTATCGTTCTCCATATATTGAGTGTAGAAGACTTGGGCTTCATCTTAGCCGCATAACACTTCTTAGACTTGCTTTTTTCCAAGGACTCACTTCTGCTGATCACCATCATAGATTTGTCCTTATTCTTCCTTGCTTTGGCATCAACATGCCAAGCATGTGATAAACTGACTATATTACTTATGCAACACTTGCATAATCATATTCATGGTCAACTCTTAACCTAAGAAAAATCCCAAAATCCTAATAATTCCACATGTCCAATCATATAGAGCACACAAGGTTCTACTGGACCTCCCCTTGTCAGTTTTCACTCAATTAGTGCTTTGGAAACATTATACCTTTCTTTGCTTTATATGATTCTTAAACTCTATTATCTTCTCGAGAATGTCCATGTTTTTGATGATGTTCATGCAACTCATAGTTCATGCAACATAGAATTAGGTATTTAAATGTTTGTTGCATCATTGGCATGCTTCAAATAAGCATCCATTTAGCCTTAGGCACATTTGGAGTGGGTTCCTCTGGCATTGGTCTATCAAGGACATAGATCTTTCGCTTATTGATGAGAACATTTCTCAAAGTCATTAACCAATTGTGGAACCTTATCCCGTTTTGTCCTTCTTGAGGACTGATTGCAATCTGAACGTGTTTATGTTTGGCATTTGACTCTACAAAGAAATATTGTAATGTTTGCAAAACAAATTTTAATTTGATATATTTGATGATATTAATGAGATTTTTAGTTAACTATAACACCCAATATTTTATTCGAATTGATAGCCCTCAATATCAATTCAGAATATTGCAACGTACAATATTATAGTGGGATAAGATCCATATTTCATCAAGCAATGAGTCGGCTTTTTCCGATCACCCACAACCTAACCATTTAGGTAGGCCATCATGCTAATTACATCATATGAAACTCTTGGATAGATGATATCCACAACTCCACAGACCTTGCCTCACCAAATTCTCCTCGCCATCAGCTCCACCTCAACCCAGGGGTGCTTCGCGGTCAAACCCTCCATCTCAAACTGTTGGCGTATATGCACATAAAGCCATCCCATGCGATTGCATGGAGTCGGATGTTAATTAATCAATTAATGTGATTATTTGGTTAATTAATGAATTCCAGAATATTCTAATTAATCCACGAGTATTTTAAATTAACACAATATTTCTGTTTACTTATGGGTTTAGGAAACCCTATTTCCCTTCGTATCCTGTTTAAAGGAGGATTGACGGCCGATATCTATATAAGATAGATAGAGGCTTTTCAGTTTACGCTCACGCACGTAAACCCTAGCCGTCATCATCCTTAGGAGAGAAAGGAGACAAACACGCCGCTAGCATGCCTCCGTAGAGACACAACTCCTTCCCGCTGGCTCGGGAAGCGCAACGTGGAGTTCTGTCCATCCACATGGATGAAATAGAGACGTAGACGCTTTGACGCCTACGTTCGGAGGACGTCGACGACCACCACCTGTACGCGCTACGAGCGGCATACATCACTGCCGCAAAGGAGCATCGCCAGATCAACCTGCGACAACGAACGGGAGAGAAGTTTTCCGTGTAGGCCAGCGTCGTTGCACACCGTCGTGCAGCAGGTTATCGCCGGACTTGCTCCGTGATAAGGTATATCCCGCAAACACTCCTTCCAAATACGTTCTTGTCGAAGAGATCCTATTTCGGGTTGCATGGATTTTATTTCTTTCGCCGCGCATGTTTTTCCACAAAACTCAACACAAACACCCTTCTCTCCCCTAACCCCTCTCTCACCGGTGACCTCACCCTTCCCCATGGCAGCTCTAAGCTCTAGGGGGAGCCGCAATTATGGAAGATCCTGGTTAGGCTCGGATCATCACCCCGAACGTGATAGGCCTCCTTCCTACCCCCAAGGAAGACCACTCGCACGTTGATCTATCATTGGAGTTGCTCCAGGCGACCAACTCCTCCAATCCACGAGCATAGAAGAGAGGATGCAGCGAGTTGCCAGCGTGGACCATATGAACCTATCACAAGTCACCACATCACCAAGGGGACCTGTGAGCCAGTACATATCAGCAAAGAAAGGCATCCCTACGCAGACCAATCAGGGTGTACCACGTAAGCCTCCTACCCACTTTTATTTACAAAAAAACCTTTTTCTTATAAATATCCTAGAAAATGCTAGGAATATTGGATTATACCATTTTAATCAGAAAAATGCGATCTATCCAAATAAAATACAATCATGACCTAAATCTGAGTCCTTTTCAAAAGTAATAGCCTAAAGCCCTAATGATCTTTTTATCATTATCATTTTGTGTAAAAATAGTCATCCATGATTAATATCTGACTTGTGGACATCTAAAACCCTAATTGAGTCCCTAATCCTCATATGGCTCGAAACCCTAATCAAATAGGGATAGTTGACTCAATAATGATGTAAAGCCTAAATTCCAGTTTTCTCTCTCCACATATGTATACCTTATGCATCTATATGTCAAACCCTAAATATCTAATGACCCTATATGATCATGACTGACCTTGAAACTTGGATCCAACTCTGATCCCTTGGACCATGTGAATCCTAAAAGGAAACTCTTGATGATCTAATAAATCATAATAAAAACCCTAATTGTAGACTTTTCCTTTTGGATGATAAGAGGTATTATTAAAAGGTATGAGACCTTAGTATTAACATATGATCTTGTGACTTAAAAAATAAGATGAAAGTCATGAATAATCCATGATCTAATCATGATAAGATAAAAGTACTCATATCTAAAGAATAAACCTTAGTCATGGTCATATGGTCCAATAGTAACAAATATACCCTTGATTTATTTTCAGGGTGATCTAGTTATTGTTCTTATAGACTCTTGGATCCTAGATCTAATCAAAATAGGTACATGGGCTTATTAAGTATAAGACTAGTTTTCCTTGGTTACTTATGATATGGTGTACCTTGTGTGAAACTACTTGCTTATACCTTGTTGGTTGAACTAATATATTATATGCTTCGCCAAAACGTAATGAAACATAAAAGGACATTGTGATGAGTTGTAACTACTAGTGCACATGGCCCGGTATGGATGTATGTTGCCTAGCATGGATGTATGATGAATTTCTCATGTTAGATGTATGATGAAATAATTTTTCCCATACTTGATGTATGATAAGTGCGTATAAAATTGTAGTACAACTGCATCTAATGAAATGTATAAAAGAGGTGTTTACCTAATTTTCCGCCTTAAGAAATGGTTTTCTTTCCTTTTCTTTCTTCTTTCTTCAAGTATTTACCAGATATGCAACCATATTATTGTATCTTTTACCACATACAAGGAACAAGTAAAGCATCTCAAAGTACCTGAAGCCATCAAATAAATGATCATGGAGGATAGCCTAGCTAGATTTCCTTCCTTATCTTATTTCAGTTAGATAGATGCTTTTCTCCTAGATGATGTATAGTATGTTCTAAATCCTATGTTTTTCCTTTTATAGAACTATTCACTTCTTCTATCCGGAATAGTATGTATGACTTTATTATTATTATCAATGAATGATTGTTTGTGCGGCTATATAATGGTTTTGTGAACAACAATTTGGCTCCTCCTTCTTTAGTTGGCTACTACAATCTCTTATATTTTCCCTTCTGACATCTATAGATATGAGTGCACTCATATCTGTGAATGTCATTGAGGAAAGTATATAGAAATTGGGGTCGTCCCAATTGGTATCAGAGCCAATGTTCACACATCATAGTCAGATGGACTACATTCACCCTATTGTGAGTCTAGGGTAGTCTTTGAGTTAGGGATGGGAACATGTGGAGGTGTCTAGGATTGCATTTGCTATGGGTCTGGCTAAAGCCTCCGAGCCACTTATCTTGGTAATGATGAGGCTACCTATATGGAAGTATAAGTCTATATGGCCGATATCCTAAATGTCCCCTACTTCTTGGGCATACCTTAATTAGGACCCCTCTCATATATAGATACTCCCTCTCATCTCTTATATAGGAAAAATTTCCCCCTCATCTTCATTTTTAAATATTTCCCTGCTACCTATATGATATAAGGTTAGGAAAAGAGTCACTCTATTTAGAAAGTCCTAAGGACCAATTTTGATAAGGATTTTAGAGCATCCTCTACAAATGATACCATTATGATCATTAATAATTAATAAAGGAAAAAAATGAAATATAATATGGGAAAAAATGATGAATGATGATAGATCTAATATATTCAACCTAATTTTAGGATGCCTCCCAAGACTGGTAACTCCAAGTCTTTCAAAGAATCATCCTCTAAGAAGAGGAAGTGACATGAAACCTCTGAGGCACCTGATCCTGATAGTGGACCAAAGAAAGGTGGGAAGAACAAAAGAAAATCTTGCTAGACTTCATGGAGACCCTTGTCACAAAAGGAACCCCTGAACCCAATGCCTCTAGGAAAAAGGAAGTGACAATGATAGATTTCATCAAACTTAACCCTGACTCCTTTTGGGGAGAAGACCAGCCTGAAGTCATAGATAAGGCTGAGGCCTGGATCCTCTCTATAGAGAATGCTTTCCGTACCCTAGAAGTACCCACTGAAAACAAGGTCAAATTTGCCACTCATATACTTAAGGGAGGGGCACAAATCTTATGGGAAAACTATGGTGGGAATATGGGAGAAGAAATAGACAACATGGGGTGGGAATCCTTCAAAACCCTCTTCACTGATCATTTTATGCCCATAGATGAGAGGAAGAGGAAGGAGAAGATGTACATGAAACTTAAGCAGGGCAGTTTCTCAGTAGTTGATTACACCCATAAGTTTAGGCTACTGGAGCATTATGCACCTATTAGAACTGATGTATGCCTTACCAAGCACTATGTTGAATGCCTTGCCGCCCATATGAAAACCCTAGTTATAGCCTCCCATCCCAGAAGCATAGATGAAGCGCTAGACATGACCCTCAAGTAGGAAAGGGGACAAGGTTTGCAGAAGCCTTCCAACATGGGATACTTAGGGTTAACCACCACTGAGGAGGACAAGTGTAGAAAGTTCCACCATGGACATAACAACAAGGGATCAAGAAAATGAGGAGGCTCAGGAAAAAGAGGACATAAGAACAACTATAACCAGCTGATGGAATACCACAACAAGTGTAAAACCTGTGGATGAGGGCATGATGGACCTTGTCGCTATACCAAGTCGGTCTGCTACAACTATAAGAAGGAGGGTCATTTCCTCACCAAGTGCCCTACTTCGTCTATCCTTGGCAAACCTTCCGTAAGTGCTCCACCTCCTAGGGACACTGCAATGCCAAAGTATTCACAGTGATGACAGAGGAAGCAAAGGCAAATCCCAACCAACTTGTTTAAGGAACCAAAAATCTTTTCATATACTTAATATCTGTTCAAATGCCTTCAAATTATTCATAATATACTTATCCAATGTAGGCACCATATTGTTAAATGATCATCCTGTTAAAGCTTTATTCAACTCTAGATCCACAAATACATTTATTTCTCAAAATCTAGCATCTATGTTACATCTACATATAAGAGACTTGAGATATATCCTAGATGTGTATACTCCTAGTGGCAAAATACTGACTGCCCTATAGAAAACTGATGTCCTACCTCTAAAATAAAAAAATCATGATATGCCCTTCGAATTTATTCTCTTAACCATGGAAGACTTTGATATTATACATGGCATGGATTGGCTATACACATATAATGCTCACATTGACTGTAGAAACAAGATGGTAGTTCTCTCTCAGCCTCATTCCTCTCCTATGGTGATCACTCAAGGAAGCATATTATGTAATAACATTATAATTTCTCCTCTTAAAGTTAAAAACCTCATCTCTAAAGGATGTAAAGTCTTCCTTGCATTAGTCTCAGAGACCAATCCTAACAATGGGCATGTAGAAAGATTGGAGGTGGTACATGACTTTCTTGACATATTTCCAAAGGAGCTTCCTGGGTTGCCTTCAAATAGAGACATTGAGTTCTCCATAGATCTTCTTCCTGGAACCACTCTGATTTCTAGGGCGCCGTATAGGATGGCTCCTGCTGAGCTTATAGAGTTGAAGAAATAGTTACATAACTTCTCAATAAGGGTTTTATCCGCCCTAGTGTTTCCCCTTGGGGTGCACTCGTCCTCTTTGTAAAAAAAAAGATAGTTCTATGTGAATGTGTATTGACTATCACATGTTGAACCAAGCCAACATTAAAAACAAGTATCCTCTCCCTCACATTGATGACCTCTTTGACTAGCTTCGTACTGCTAAAGTCTTCTAAAAAATTAATCTTCGCTCTAGCTACCATAAACTTATAGTCAAAGATTCTGATATTTCTAAAATTGTCTTTTGAACTTGTTATGGGCATTACGAATTTCTAGTGATGCCATTTGGGCTGACCAACACACCTGGCATATTCATGAACCTGATGAAAAAAGTCTTCCAACCTTATCTTGATGAGTTTTTGGTCATCTTCATTGATGATGTCTTGATCTATTCTCATTCTATGGAAAAACACCGGGAACACTTGTGAGTAGTTCTTGACATTCTTCGGGCCCAGAAATTTTATGGCAAGCTTTCAAAATGTGAATTATGGATTGATAAAGTCATGTTTCTTGGACATCATTTCTGGAGGTAATATATTTGTTGATCCCGCCAAAGTCTCTGTTGTACTTGATTTGCAACCTCCTCAAAATCCTTCTAAAATTTGAAGCTTCTTGGGTCTAGCCAGATATTATCATCGCTTTATTCTAAACTTTTCCAAAGTGGAACTTCCTCTGACTAAGCTTACTCAGAAGGATGAGCATTTCTTCTGGTCAACTACTTGTGAGTCCAGTTTTTAGGAGTTGAAGCAGAAGTTGACATCAACTCCTATTCTTGTTTTACCATTTGTCAATGAAGGGCTTGTGATATTCATTGGTGCTTCAAGGAATGGTTTAGGATGTGTCCTGCAGCAGAATGGAAAACTGGTGACCTTTGAATCCAGAAAACTAAAACCCAATGAACTGAATTATCCCACACATGATTTGGAATTAGCCGCAATCATTCATGCTCTCAAAATCTGGAAGCACTACTTATACGGGGCAATGTTCAACATCTTCACCGACCACAAAAGCCTGAAGTACATTCTGACACAGAAGGACCTGAATCTGCAACAACAGTGATGAATGAAGTAGCTAAAGGACTATAATTTCACTATTGCCTATCATCTGGGTAAGGCAAATGTAGTCGCTGACACCCTTAGTAGGAAAAGGGCAGTGTGTGCATCCCTATCTATTCTCGAATGGAGGAATATGGAGAACTTATTGGGTTGGAAGACATATTTTCTGTCTGATCGTGTACATGTCAATAACATCTCTATCACGCCTGACTTGCATTATGAACTTCTTGAAGTACAAAAAGCTAGTCCTGATCTTATGGAGCTCTCCTCTCTCTTGTCAAAGCCTCCAAAACATATGTCTGTGGGTCTCGATGGCAGTGTTCGATACAGAAACTGTATGGGGGTTCCTAAGCAGTCAACTGTGAAGACAAAGATTCTCAGTGAGGCACAAGGGTCAAAGTACACAGTTCATCTCGGCGCAAACAAGATGTAAAAAGACTTGCAATGTCGGTTCTGGTGGAGAGGCACAAAGCACGATATTGCTGAATTCGTGTACAGATGTCTGACATGCCAGAGAATCAAGGCCGAGCACCAGAGACCAGGTGGCCTACTAAAACCCCTTAAAATTCCAGAATGGAAATGGGAACACATCACCATAGATTTCGTGGTGGGGCGACCCAAGACCAGGAAGGGATATGATGTTGCATGGGTCATAGTGGATTGTCTCACCAAGTCAGCTCATGTTCTCCCTGTGAAGACTACTGTGAACGTTTCTAAGCTGGATGACCTCTATATATGGGAGATAGTACATATACACAGAGTTCCAACATCCATTGTCTCAGATAAGGACCCAAAGTCCAATTCAAAGCTATGGAAGTAGGTTCAAGAAGAATTAGGCACCAAGTTAAACTTCAGTACTGCATACCATCCACAGAGAGACGGGCAGTCAGAACGCACTGTACATATTCTAGAGGACCTTCTGTGAGCTTGTGTACTTGATTGAGAAGGTTCGTGGGACCGTTACCTACCTCTAGCTGAGTTTGCATATAATAATAGCTATCAAGCAAGTATTGGGATGCCCCTCCTATGAAGCTTTATATGGGCATCCTACAGGTCACCACTACACTGAGATAATGTGGGGAACATACCTTGATGAAATATGAGGAGATGTAGCTATATGCAGACAAGGTTGCACTAATCATGCATAGGATGAAGTGAGCACAGGATAGGCGGAAATCTTATGCAGATGCTCACCGACAGGAATGTCAGTTCAAAGGAGGTGATCATGTCTTTTTGAAAATTCGATCTATTCAAGCTTTGGCCAAGAACAAGGGGAAACTCAGTCCTCACTATATGGGGCCCTTTGAGATCTTAGAAAGGGTTGGTGAATGTGTGTATTGTCTTGCTTTGCCACCTTAGTATAGTGCTATGCATAATGTCTTCCATGTATCGAATCTGAAGCCTTATGTCAAAGACCCCAATCTCATTCTGAATCATGAGCCACTTTAGTTGAAAGATGATCTATCTTATGCCGAGTCCCCAGTCAAAATTCTCAATTTTAAGTCTAAGGATCTTCCCAATAATCGGCGTATAGATATGGTGAAAGTTCTCTGGAGCCACCATGATCAGGTCGATGCTACATGGGATCTCAAGTCTGAGGTCAAGCAAAAATATCCACATCTCTTTCAGTCTGCTTGAATTTTGGGGACATAATTCTTAAAAAGGAGGGGAGAATGTGACAGAGTGAGTTTTTCATATTATTTACTCTCTTTCAAAATTTTATTTCTCAAATTCTTGACCAAAATTTCCTCAAATACCTCCCTCACTAAATTATATAGAAAGGAGTCACAAAATTCAAATAATGCAAACCCTAGTGTCATTTAAAGCTGAATTATAGGTATAAATATATTTATTCAATAACCATGATCAATACTCAAATTTCAATCCCAATTTATACCACAACTACATCATGACATTATAAAGCTACACCTAAAATTTCATTGCAATTGGATTACCCAATTGAGAGATATAAGCAATTGAATTTATGTGCATGTTTCATTTACTTTGGACCCTATGACCTAAGTCTGACAATTTTTTTTGACCATAGTGTGACACATTATGTGTCACATGCTTGTTTTTGAGCGTTGGGTTCCAAGGGAGGTATCACACCCCTAATCAGGGCCGTTCAAAGATAATCCAATGATAACCAGGTCATCCCTAACCTCCCACACAACCTAGGTCTCAGGCCCAACAGATCGACAACTGACCCCAACACCCCCGCACCTACCCTAGCGACCTTATCGTGAAACCACTGGGAAAATCTTCCTCTCCTCATTAAACCGAACTCAACCATCCCTATCTTGAGCCTCCTCGCCCTACGATTAGGGAAAACAAACTCCCCATTCTCCGCTCCTCTCCTGGAGGCGGCGACATGTATTAGGGATTCGTTGCCCTCACCCTGAAATGCCTATATAAGGCCTCCAATAGCTCCACCCAACCTCCCTTAGGATCCCAAGAAACCCAATTCAAAGCACCTAACCTCAGAGCACCACTACCAATTCCACCTCCTCTCCGCCACTGCACCACCTCGGCGGCAACTCCACAGACCTCGCCTCACCAAATTCTCCTCACCATCAACTCCACCTCATCTTAGGGGTGCTTCACAATCAACCCCTCCATCTCAAACACCCTTCCCTCCCGTAACCCCTCTCTCACCAGTGACCTCACCCTACCCCACAACAGATCTAAGCTCTAGGAGGAGCCACAATGCCAAAAGGTCCCAGTTAGGCTCAGATCATCACCCCAAAGGTGATAGGCCTCCTTCCTACCCCCAAGGCAGACTACTCGCGTGCTGAGCTATCATCAGAGTTGCTCCAGGCGACCAACTCCTCCAACCCACGAGTATAGAAGAGAGGAGGCAGCGAGGTACCAGTGTGGACCAAGTGGACCTATCACAAGTTGTTGCATCAGCAAGGGGACCCGTTAGCCGGTGTAGATCAGCAAAGAAAGGGCGTGCCTACACAGACCAATCGGGGTCTACCACGTAAGCCTCCTACCCACTTTTATTTGAAAAAAAAAACCTTTTTCTTATAAAAAAATCCTAGAAAATGCTAGGAATATTGTATTATAATGAACTGTATACCATTTTCATCAGAAAAATGCAATCTATCCAAATAAAATACAATCATGACCTAGATCTGAGTCCTTTTCAAAAGTAATAGCCTAAAGCCCTAATGATCTTTTTATCATTATAATTTTGTGTAAAAATATTCATCCATGATTAATATCTGACTTGTGGACATCTAAAACCCTAATTGAGTCCCTAATCCTCATATGGCTCAAAACCCTAATCAAATAGGGATAGTTGACTCAATAATGATGGAAAGCCTAAATTCTAGTTTTCTCTCTCCACATATGTATACCTCATGCATATATATGTCAAACCCTAAATATTTAATGACCCTATATGATCATGACTAACCTTGAAACTTGGATCCAACTCTGATCCCTTGGACCATGTAAATCCAAAAAAGAAACTCTTGATGATCTAATAAATCATAATAGAAATCCTAATTGTGGACTTTTCCTTTTGGATGCTAAGAGGTATCATTAAAAGGAATGAGACCTTAGTATTAACATCTTATCTTGTGACTCCAAAAATAAGATTAAAGTCTTGAATAGTCCTTGATCTAATCATGATAAGATAAAAGTACTCATATCTAAAGAATAAACCTTTGTCATGGGTCATATGGACCAATAGTAACAAATATACCCTTGATTCCATTCAGGGTGATCTAGTTATTGTTCTTCTAGACTCTTAGATCCCAGATCTAATCAAAATAGGTACGTGGTCTTATTAAGTTTATGACTAGTTTTCCTTGGTTGCTTATGATATGGTGTACCTTGTGTGAAACTACTTGTTTATACCTTGTTGGTTGAACTACTATATTATATGCTTTGCCAAAACTTAATGAAACATAAAAGGACATTGTGATGAGTTGTAGATACTAGTGCACATGGACTAGTATGGATGTATGTTGCCTAGCATGGATGTATGATGAATTTCCCATGTTAGATTATGATGAAATAAATTTTGCCCATACTTGATGTATGATAAGTGCTTATAAAATTGTAGTACAACTACATCTAATGAAATGTATAAAAGATGTGTTCACCTTAAGCAATGGTTTTCTTTCCTTTTCTTTTTTCTTTCTTCATGTATTTTCCAGATATGTAACCATATTACTGTATCTTTTACCACGTACCAACTTTTGTTGATGATTTTTGTTTCTCATATCTTCTAGGTACAAGGAACAAATAAAGCATCTCAAAGTACCTAAAGCCATCAAATTAATGGATGTGGAGGATAGACTAGCTAGATTTTCTTTCTTATCTTATTTCAGTTAGATAGATGCTTTTCTCCTAGATGATGTATAGTATGTTCTAAATCCTATGTTTTTCCTTTTATAGAACTATTCACTTCTTCTATCTAAAATAGTATGTATGACTTTATTATTATTATCAATGAATGATTATTTGTGTGGTTATATAACAGTGTTATGAACAATGATCTGGCTCCTTCTTCTAATTTTAGTTGACTACTACAATCTCTTGTATTTTCTCTTTTGAAATCTATTAAGTGTGCGAATATCTGTGAATGTCATTAAGGAAAGTATATAGAAATTGGGGTCGTTACAAGTTAAGCCTGACCCAATAGCCAATTTGATAGATACACAACATGATTTGTGCAAATATAAATATCTACCATCACACTTCCATAAGATAGATGGTGCACCATGCTTTGTGCAAATTTACTCTTGGTCCATCAAGCTTTTCATGTGTATTGCTAATGGAAGGCATCTTAGACTTAACATTTAAGTTGAGGGAGTTTGTATGTATAAATACATATATTTTATCCAGTCACCACACATATAGTACGTATCATATACATGCTATAACCACAAATGAGAACATGCAGTAAATAAACACACAAGCGATGGTTATGGACATACTAATGTAATTCCTTGGAGCCACAAGGAATTACTACTACCTACGATCCACATCATGTGCAACCTATTGTTGGTGAAGATATGTGCTCGAACCAATCTGGGCTGATCGTTTCAACTCCTGAACTGGTAGGCTTGCCACCTGGTTGCTTGGTTGAGCTCTTCTAAAGTGGTGATTTGGTTCTCAGGTCCAAGCAGTGTCTGGACACTTCTAGTCAATTGGTTGGGCCACCAGTCGATCGGTTCATCCTCCTACTGTATGGCCTCCTCGGTCCTCCAATTGATTGGGTCGTCTTACAAGCTGATCATTTCGTCTTGTGCATATCATCTTCTCACGTTGAAACATAAATTAAGACTATCCTATTTTTTGTTACATTGTATATGGGGAAACCTCTAGTTACATTCGAGGAAAAATAAGAAGAAGAGCATTAATTTACATTTGGAAAGGAGAGAGAGGCTCAGTACGCAGACTGATTAATCAATAAGAATAAATAACTACAACCATACATACATATATCTGGGGTTTTGTCCATAACCATGCTTTACATCCACCATCAAAACCAATTTTATGGCGGTGCAATAAATTGTATATATATATATATAGTTCATTTGTTACCCGCGCGGGTGGCCAGATTTTCGCTACCCACTGGAGTAACTCGGGGTTAAAAGAGTAACTATATGGTACACTGGAGTAACTATCTGAATCAAAAGAGTAACTGTATTGGTATATAGAGTAACTCTGAGAGCAAAAGAGTAACTGCGCAGAAAATATACAGTCAGTAAATATATGGACGGGTTTTTTGATTTGGGGGGGACAAATGATATTATTTTTGGATCAATTTTTTTGGGGAGCTAGATAAAATGTTCTTCTACAATTGCGAAAAAAAATTAAAAAAATATCAGGAAGTATGCGCGGGTATTAAAGATGAACCCATATATATATATGTATATATATACATACATACATATATATATATGTATATGTATATATATTTGTTTGGATTCTTTATGTGGTGATAAGGTAGACACGCATATCAGCCAGTTTAAATATTTGCATTGCATGTAATAAATAAACATGGTAAAACTAAAAATCTGATCATATTGATTATCCTAAAACATAATTGATTGACATGGATCTGATACCATTGTCGAGAAGTACGACATCAGGTAGGTAGCGGAGATAAAGTTTTATTGACATATTTCCCAATAACCAGTAGATCGCGTCAACAACTATGTAATGAGAAGGATGGTTTCACAAAGATATACCTAGTCTTGGAGCAACTCCAATGACAATCCTTGTCTGTGTAGATGTAGAATCTGTCTTGGATAGTGTCTGTGCTGCTCCTGTCACACTCAGACTCATCTGACTACTCCCCCAAGGACATAAGACTCAGACAAGTGCTGTAGTGACTCCTCAGATCTTGCTATGGACTACGAGTTGATATTGCCCTCCCAACATCAACGAAACGACTCCTGCCTCTAGAGTAGTCTACATGGACCAACTAGAACTCATGTCATGCTACTAGAATGGATAGGAAGGAGTTGTCCCTCTCATTGGTGTACTAGTTACCAACATACTCTCCTAAAACAATGATCCTGAGTTGTTTCTCTCATGTGGTTATCCATCCCTTATCGGGTAGGATTTTCCTAGGCTCTCATGGTTACCACAACTAGAGAGGATAACAATTGTCAGAGAAAATGATTCTCAATTGTATGTGTAGTAGTTGTCATCTGAGAAGCCCCAAATACCCCTCTATATATAGGAGGGGTTTGGGTCAGAGTTCCCGGTCCCCAGCCAATGCGACACTAAAGCGAGAGTGGAAAAGACCGGAAGATGTTGAATTTTTGCAACAATTCTGGAAGTTTCACAACCTGCATGCACTGAAATGGCCATCTTGCCCAGCAAGACGGTCATTCACACCTTCTAGTTCTGCACATATGTCTGCAATTCAATTCCAATTAGTACTCAACTTCACATCAACACCAATCCTTGATGTAATCAAATTGCACCCCCAAAATGGGCGTTTGGTGCAACTAAGACGTGCATCTTGCACCATGATTGTTTTGTACAAGTGAGACGGACATCTCACAGTCTAGGCCAGGCATAATTCCAACCAAAGTATAATACAATTAGCCTGACACTCCAAACAACAATCTCAGCACTTGAACTAATCATTTGGAGGTCTAGTTAGATGATATGTTGCATGAATTGATATGCCTAAATGCTTTAATAATCAATTCAATCATCATTCAAGATCAAACTCCTCTTATAGATGAGTTCCTATTTGTAAGACCCTATAGGTCTCATATTACATTGGCAGTGAACGTCCATAACTAGCTTATGACATCACAAGCAAAGTGTGGTGCCCAGTGGACCCAAGTGAATGCAAAGTTGGGGAGAAATTTCAACCTACAATATGTGTATGGTGTTATATTGTTTGTATAGTTCCTTTGTCACTGATATCCATATTGAACTAGAGGCAGGAGCAGTCATCCTCATTATTATTCAATCTTTTTTCTTAAACTAGAGCAGACTACATGAGATATATGTAAGGTCAATATCATATATTGACTCACATGCGTATGACCATAATTGTCTCAGTCTCTCTAATCAAGAGGCCTTGGATATCATACTCCTTTTGGAGGGACAAATCCCATATCTATCACTCACAATCAATCCCTATGTGTCAAAGTCACCCAATCATCACCTTTATAACAACCCATGTTTCAGGACTGCATTTGATGAATTCAAAGTATACCCAACGACATGTGATGAGTGCAATGATTTCAGGTCTAAGAACCACAACCACCACCATCACTGTGAGACCTGACTATGACTTTCATGAAGATGGCTTCCATGTGTCAGTCTCACGGTGGGTCTGTCTAATACACTATTATCTAACATGTATCTGTGTGCTTAGTTTGATATTGCCATATCATGACTAATGAGATTTAGTCATCAACCAACTCACACTCTAACCTTATGTGTTGTTGTTGTCGTCTATCAACCTTCTACAATAACAAGCGATCAGGGACATAATGAAAATATGTATATGTACTCTTAACATCTGTATGATCTAATCCACAAGGATAGTAACTTGAATACATACAACATTGAGTAACATAATTCTCTAGACATTTATTAAGTTATTCACTATCTCATAACTAAATATACAAAATAAATTGGGGGCTTGCTTTTGTTATTATCAAATCAGGTATCTAATTCCATATCCCAATCATCATATGATTGGCTCTCTGGGCATACATACCAACATTATTTCCCCTTTGAGTGGTGAACTCAATGGTTTTCTTTCCCCTCAAATATGATGGTTTTAATTGGATTTTGAAGCTTGTTTCACCACATGTTGACAACATTTGATGGTTCCATTGGATTCAACAGTTGATGGTGTCAACCAATGGCCTCACTGGGTCAATGGTTCATTAACTAATAGTTTCCCTAACTCGACGGTTCATCAACCAATGGTTACCCTGAGTCAATGATTCATCAACCAATGGTTTCCCTGACTCGATGGTTACCAATGGTTTCCCTGACTGGATGGTTCATTAACCAATGGTTTCCCTGACTCCATGATTCATCAACTAATGGTTTCCTTGACTCTATAGTTCATCAACCAATGGTTTCCTTGACTCAATGGTTCATCAACCAATAGTTTATATGACTGGATGGTTCCTCAACCAATGGTTGGACTGGGTTAATGATTCATCAACCATTGGTTGGACTGGGTCAAGGGTCTATCAACTAATGTTTGGATTGGTTCGATGGTTCAACAACCAAATGTTACCCTACTTTAAAATTCGATGGTATTTTTATATTACAAATTGATGGTTTTAGTAAACATATGGTTCAAGGTTTACTTGTATTGCATTCTATGGTTTTCCTTATCTAACAATCTAAACACAATAAAAAATACCTCAATACTGGGAACATTTGTGTGATTCTATATGCATATGTGTTTGGCCCTTTCCACCCTACCATTTTTCCCAATATCACCTCTACTTTTGGCTGATATCCTCCTCTCATCCACCTGTTATTGTGTGTACTTGAAGTACTTCTGTGACCTTTTTCTTAGCAATGTTCGAAGGCTAATGAAGGATTCAACATTATCTTCTTTGTAGAATTTGGAGGTAGTACATGAAATATCAGGTGATTGAATTTGAAAAACAAATTGATAGGAAGTTCTTACATAGTAGCAACAAATTTTATCTTCACAACAATGTTCAATTGACATGTCTTCAGTCAAGCACTCATGAAACCCTAAATCTATGCTCTTGATTTTTCACAGATTATCACTATCTTTGTTTGTGAATATTTACGAAAACAATAAGTAGAAATTAAAATATTTATACATTCTCCAACAAGTAACCACCCATTTCCATCCTCCTACACATATAACTCTAAATTCAAACATCGTCTAATACAATAGTGATAGATGGATGCAATGATTCTTCTCCTCCTCAACCTTTGTAATCATTCTTGAGTAGATGTGTTTGTGTGCTAACTTTACACAGAGAAAAAAATAAAATCAACATATGTTCCCCATAATAAGCACTAAATTAGCACCTGAAAAAAATCAATTTTCAAAATAGTATATTTTATGAATGATAATGAAAAAAATCATGGAGCATGCACCCTGAAAAGGTTAATCCATCAAACATTTTAATGCATAAATTCCAAGAATAATATTTATGATGCTATTGCAATATTCTAAATAGATAGTGATACTAATAATGATCGGTATTATTTATTAGTTTATATCTAATGTAAGATAAAATATTGTTATAGACATGTTTCTTATGACTGGACATCTTTGTATTATCTTTAATCATAGTTGTTTTGTTGTTATTTTAAGAAATATATTTTGCAATAAAGATAATATTTCATTAATCTAATTCAATATATAAAAATACGTATACATCTACACGCATACACATAAATATATATCTTTTTACATGATTCTACACAAAGACGTATAGATACATGCATTTATAAGATAAATTAATATTGATATATGTGAACATGTAATTATAGTATTTTTATATAAAAAGATGTATCCTAAAATATAAACACTAAACCCTAAATCACACACACACACACACACACACACACACACACACACACACACACACACATATATATATATATATATATGGTTTAGGAAGTGTATACCGGTCAATACATATAATTGCATGTACTTGCCATTAAACTTGAAAACATGGAACACATCTATGGAATTTAACCATATAGATTCAATCAATATTGTACAGATTAGACATGATTAAAAACTCACAACCACATCTCATACATTTCATGAGACATTGCTATATCGCATTCAATGGTTTATAAAATTCACAACCATGTCTCATGTATATCATGAGACATTTCTATATCTAATTCAATGGTTTATACAAATTTTGCAAGTAACTATTAATTAGTAAATGAGAATTTTCATTCATTGCATGAGTTAGGAATGTCTGATTGAGGTGATTTTTGATACATATATAATCTAAGGATAATGCGTGAGATCCATAAGGTCAGATTGCCTTAAAGAGTCTTGCAATCATCAATATCGTAGATGGGTACACATATGCTACATGTACTCAGATACATAACTCTCTCTCTCTCTCTCTCTCTCTCTCTCTCTCTCTATATATATATATATATATATATATATATATATATATATATATGCACACACACACACACCGACCCACACCCATATATATAGCTGATAAGGAGTGGATCAAGTGGTCAAGCACGGTGTTTCCTCATGAAGGGATCTGGGTTCGAATCCCAGTTGCCGCCTTGATTTACCTCCCTCCCAGGCGTTCGGCCTCCGCCATAGGCGTGGGTGAGGGGGAGAAATCTCTCTCTTAATCCCACATATATACACACACACACTATATATATATATATATATATATATATATATATATATTTGTGTGTCTGTGTGTAAACACACACATATGTATGTATGTATGTATATGTGCATTTATATATATATATATATATATATATATATATATATATATATATATATATATAAATGGGTTAGGAAGTGTCATCTGATAGGTATATGCAACTTATGTGTACCGACCATTAAAATGGCACATATAGAATTTGTCAATCAATTCCAACCATATGGATTTAGTCAAAATTGTTTAGATCATATGTGTTCAAAATATCACAACCATATCACATGTGTATCACGAGTTATAACAATATAGCATTCGATGATTCCAACAATTTCATCAACTTACCGTTAATAAGAAAACATACATTTTCTTCAACTGGATGATCTATGCATGCAAGATTGACATGATATTGTACACACATGTTATCTAAGGGGTATGCAATACATGCAGAAGGTTAGATTATTTTGAAGAGTTGTGCAATCATCATAAATGAAGATGGATACACATAATATATATATATATATATATATATGGCTGTTGATTTAATACATGCACATGTACTGTAACAGTTCTACCCATATGTAAGATGTGGTGGCATCTTGGTAATTAATTAGGAAAATTTATTTAGTAGCCAGCTTCATTTGAGTTTGTTGTTTCCGCCGTCGACTGATTCCTTTGCTTCGCTTCCATTGATTCCGCCGATGGAAAATCTCCAATCTTGATTCCTCTCATCTGAAGGTGGTGACTTTCCTCCTTTTGGATCTTCAAACATACCTTAATAATTTTGTTTGAACTCCATTGTAACTACTCATGAAACTTCATTCCTAGTCGTCGAATAAGAAGAAATAGTCAAGTAGCGAGTGGTATGGATGTCAGGTTACGACACATATGATCTTCTATTGGTGGTGGCAGTAGGAGAAGCAGGTAGCCTAGGTGACGATGACACTACTCAGTTGACAACTAGGTAATAAGAATCCCCTACTTCCATAAGTTTTCCCTATCTATCATGGATGATCATCCTCTTTATTCTTCTTGAATTGATCATGATGTCGTTGCGTAGTTATTCTGGGTGTGTTTGGGACCGTTAATGTTTTAGTGTGTTTTCTTGTGGTGGGGTGAGCAGAAGAAATAAACATTTGCCATTCGTGTACTATATAGCCCATGTGTATTTGGGGGCTGTAATTAAAATTAAATCATTTTTACTTTTCTATCTAGCCATCAGTTGTAGCATCAGATATGAATATCAATTAATTATAGTTGTTGCTCCCATCCGTGCTTTTATTGGAAGTACAGATGAATAGTACTTAATTATTTTCCGGTTCATAGTGTTACTTTCTACTTTAGTAATAGTAGTTTATACTCTTTGGACACATTTCACTAAAACCTACTGAATATGTCTTGTAACTATAATGTACTTGCTTGAAATTACTATTTTAATACATATACATAGTAGCTAAATTTGTTATTTTTCTATTATCTGTAATGCATTTGTATTAAAAATGTATTTGGATGAGTATGTACCCTGATCTGGATGTCTTTTCAAACTATTTTATTCCAAAAAACTCCCCCCTTTTAAGTTCTCTGAAATGGATTTTTGTCTATTTGTTTATCAATCATTTATACATTCCTTTTATGCAAGTTTCCATATAGGTTGTTTCTATTTTGGATCCTAGTCTTGATATCGATGCTAATAATTATATTATTGACTGTGATGATGATAATGTTCATTCTTGTTCATCTGTTGATGCTCATATTATGTGCTCAGCTGATGTCCCTAGAATTGGACTTGAATAAGAAAGTTTAGATGATGGCATATCCTTTTATTCTAGATATGCTGGTATGATTGGGTTTAATGTTAGGAAAGATGACAATCATTATGAATGAGGTACCAATATTTTGGTTGCTAAAGATTTGGTTTGTGATAAGCAAGACGTCCGTCGTCTTGACAAACATGAATGAATATCCTTTTTTTGTTACAAAAATTTGTTATATTAGTCGTTCTAAGAGATCTAAAGGTATTTTAAGACGTGTCTGTGACAAAGTTGGTGATTTACATGAGAAGTTTTCCAAGAATCAAAAGCGTTCTATGAAAGGTGTGGGTGTAAAGCAATGATTCGATTTATACTAGACAAGTCCTCATCCAAATGGGTCGTTACTGCTTTTTTTGATGAACACAATAATGATCTTGTTAATGATGCTCACTTTCTCTACTTGAAGTGTATTTCATCTCTTGACCAAACTAAAAAAGATATGCTTTCTTCTATGAGTCAAGCAAATATACCTATCTCCAAACAACTTGCATTTATAGCAACTGAGTTTGGTGGTTATGAAGAGTTGACATTCACAAGTAGAAAAGCTCATGGACACCTCAGTAGCAAGAGAAAGGAGTCATCTAAATATGATGTGCACATGGTGCTGGATCATTTTGCAAGCTTGAAGATTTTGTATTCTAAATTCTTTAATTCTTATCAAAATGATTTTGATGGTTGCTTGAGACATTTGTCTTGGTCTGACCCAGTTTCTGTTGATGACTGTGCATTGTTTGGTGATGCAATCATATTTGATACCACTTATTATACCAACAAGTATTCCATGGTTTTTTTAATTTTTGGTGGTGTCGATCACCATCAAAATATAGTGTTATTTTCCTCAGCCTTGTTGGCGGCTGAGAAGTACGATTCATTTGTATGGGTTTTCAATCAATATTTACTGTATTTTGGCAAAGATCCGATCTCCATCATAATTGATCAAGACCCAGCAATGAATGTTGTGATTATTATAGTTTTTCCATTTTGTAAGCATCATTTTTGCAGATGGCACATTCTCTAGAAACTCCCCTCTAAACTTGGTGGAGTACCTAACAAGGATGAGATCATTAGTTCTTTGAATGATTGTGTCTGGAATATAGATGATACAAACATTTTTGAAGAGAGATGGAATTCTATATATAGTTGAAGAGAATGACCTATTGTCCATTAGTTGGCTTTCTGATATGTATGCTACGAGGTGGGAGTGGGTTCCATGTCTTATGCAGGATTCTTTCTTTGTTGGCATGAGGGAAACACAAAGAAGTGAGAGCCTTAATGCAATCATTAGTAGCCACATCAACAGTAGGAAAACTCTCTTTGAACTTGTTTTTTGCTTAGATACTGCTTATTCTCATGTGCAGGAGATAGAAAATTTCAAGGATTTTGATGACAAGTACAACAATCTGCCTCTGCCTTCATTGTGGCCTTTGGAGGAGCAAATGAGAGGCATATACACCAAGTCCATTTTTAAGATCGTTTAACCTGAAGTTCATCAAAACATGGTGTACAATGTAAAGGAAACTTCTGATAAAGGTGTGTTTGAGGTCTATCGTGTTGGTGGTTCTAGTTGTCCTCGTGTTTTGAAGAAAGATTCATCTACTGATGTGTTATCATGTAATTGTTTCATGTTATAATTCAAAGGAATTCCATGTAGGCACATTCTTGATTATCTTAAGTGTCATGATTTTTGCACTCTTCTTGAGCCATATATATTAATCAGGTGGAGTAAAGGATATAGATATCACCTTTTAATTTTTGGCAAAGCATCTGTTATCCATCTATCCACTAGGAAGACACTTCAGCTGGTTTTTGCTTGCAATTCAGTTGTGAATATAGTGTGTAGGAACAATGCTATAGATATCTGTCATAAAAAACTCATTGCTTTGTGAAAGGAGCTGCTAGAATTAGATGTTGATGATGTTGGTGTAACTGGTTCGAATACAACTTCTTCTTATATTGTCAAGGTCCATATACCTAGTATTTGTAAAACTAAAGGTAGACCTAGAGTGACTGATGTGCGGTATAAATATGGAGTTGAAATTTCTCAGTCTAAAATGAGATAGTGTAAAAATTTCTTACAATATGGTGTTAATCATGATAGCAGAAACCATCCTTTAAAGAAATAGGTGTGTGTTTTACCTACTAAGCATATATATTTTGCAAAATCTATATAATTGTTGTCTTGATTTTCTTTTTGTTATGTTTATGTGCAGGAACTGAGCATGTTCTTCCTTGAAATTTGTGGTTTGTGATTTTGTAGTGGTTGATATGTAAGTATTCCTTTGTAGTTAAATTTCAAAACCTTTTGTTGCTTTTTTGAGCCAGAGTTATGTTATATGTCAAATAATTACTTTCCAATGCACACCATTACTTTTTAGTTCACATAGTTATTTTTTTGTTCTCATGCATACTCTTATATACATAGAGATACTTTTCTAGACCGTGGTGTTCCTGATTGATATGTTACTTGCCTTGGTTGATATGTATTGATGCTCCCTGTTCCACCATATTGTTGTTGCTACTATTTCTTCTGATTTTGGCTTCCTGATGCATATTTGCTGCTACTTCTACTATTGGAGTTGATTATTGACTTGTTTTTAGTGTAATGTTATCCAATTATTTAGTGTATGAGTCATATCAAAATTTGATGTAAATGTAATTGTTCAGATGTACTTATCTGACAGTTGTAATTCACATTTGATTACACTTCCGTTTAACTGTTACTCTTTTCTGTGGAGTTGCAATTGTATCGAATTCAAATCTATTATAAAGATTTTCTAAAGTTTGTTTGCCATGTGACATGTTCTTCTATTATTTGTTACATATTGGATTTGTGAATTCGTTTCTCCTATTTCCAATATTTTAGTATCAGATTTAAGAAATCCTTCTTGCTACAAACTAGGCCTTGCTTAAGATCAGGCTCATTCTCTTATAGTTCAATCACACACTTACTTTTATTTGAAAAGGTTACTTTTTGTACCTTATAGTTACTCTTTGTGTCAACAAGAAACGTTTTGTGTGCACCAGTTACATTTGAGTTGTGCATGTTGCTTTTCAGTTCATATAATTACTTAAATATCAACATAATTACTTTATAAATAGAAATATGAATCTTTGTTATCGAACATATGCAACACAATAATTGTGTATGTTATGTTGATATAGTTGCATTTTTATCAGGAATCACTTGTTGTTACTTTTTGGAACTATTTTTTACATTTGTGGACCCAAACTTAACAAATATGTCTGATAGTTACGTTGTAATTTACATAGTTACCTTTTGGTTTTGTTTAGTTACTTTCCAGTTCAATAAGTTATGTTATACATTATACAACTACTTTTGTGTTCAACGAATTTCTTTTCCTTTTTCATATTTACTTTTTTTTCTTCAAATTAGTACTTTATATCTAGATCAATCACATTGTTATTCAACAGTAGTCACCAGAATATCTTAAGCCTTAAGAACATCTTAATCATAATGAAAGTCGTAATTCTTAGTTATATACCTGAGATATATAACAGAACCGTTCTAATTGAACACAACCTTTCTAAAAAGGGAAAGAATCACTTTTTATTACATTGTGTAACCCTACGTTACTAGTGTGGATCCAAGTTACTTAATAATGTACAAAAATTACTTTTTCATCCACAATTTTACTTTCACGTTGATATAGTTACTTGTTATTTCATGTTGTTACAGAAATATTCAACTTTATGTTCAGATAGTTGCATACTTATTAAAAATTCTTTAGTATATACATTTTAGAATCTTTTGTTACTTTTTTGATCAAATGTTACTTTATATGTCCAATAATTACTTCAGAATACATAGAATTACTTTGCAGTCCATAATATTACTCTACTATTCTCACATTTACTTTCCTATTCACATAGTTACTTTACGTTTCACATACTTACTCTTCAGTTTAGATAATTACTTCATAGATTGAATGATCAACAGTCGAAGCTGATCACAGTCATTATCCATACAAGAACACCAGCTAGCTAAAGTTACAAGAACATTCAACTAACATCAAACTAATATGTTCAAACATCATACAAAAAATAGCAAACATAAACCCATAGAGCTCCTGTTCTATCCTGAATCCAAATTTAATTTTTGTTAAACCCAAAATATACTTCAGACTAGAACTATATTTTATAGAGTTTACATACACATTTTCTCAAGCATCATTCAGAATCACATTGTTTTACTACATTGTTTTCTAAAAGTTGTACTTAATTAGACAAAAGCCATGTATTCAGGCTTAGCAAAACATCCTCAGATTTGTCTTCATTCTGCTTGTCACCTGCTCCTTCTATGGACTCTTCTTGGTCTCTAGCATGTTCTTTAACTGGCTTCAGTCTACCCCTCTTCATCATTTCTTGGAAGATCTTTGCCCTAATGTAGGGATGTCTTTACTCATGAAATTCATTTCTTTTCCATTCATCAAGCATTCAAGATACTTCATAATGTAGACTCCACAATCAACATCATCATCTTCTTGTTGTGGGCACTCAGGGTACTCTATTGTCCATTGAGATAGTTGAGAACCCCCTAAAGAACTCATGAACGAAGCCCACTTACATGCAAAACAAAACATTATTAAGTACAATGTAACCAACACTATTTCATTCAACTCTTTATTAACAATGTTACTTTTTTTTCTTACCCATCTAATGAATTCTTTCTTAGATTTGGAATTTCCTGACATCGAATTGTAAGACATGTGCACCCCATCTCTAAAACTTGCTTCAAGTAAGTTCCAGTGATTGTCTGTTAAGTATTGTAAACACCAAATCCATTGTCATAAATTCTTTGTTAGGTACATTGAAGAGAGGCGATAATATATTGATCTCCTTTAGTGTTATGTCTTCCACCATCATGTCTAGTTTTTACTGTAAAAACAATATTGCAAATTACATAGTTGTAACCTGTAGTGTTTTTGTTGTAAGTGATATAATCTAGTGTGATAGTTTGTTTGTCTTACTGGTGCATAAGTTCTCAAACAATGCCATGATAATTCCTTTTTTTTTGCTTATTGTTTCTTTCAACATTTGCACAAAGCAAACCATAACATGATATTCCTTAATCATCAGTTAGCAATCCATAATATCATGATAAATACTTACTTCACTTCTTACAGGTGATTGAATCATCTTATCTTTAAACAATAGTGCTGACACGTCCTTTCCCGTGCACCAATTGTATTTTCCAAAACACCATTCTCTTCTTGACCTGCGCATTATTAATTTTTTCCAAAAGTTTCATTCTAAAGATGTGAGACATAGAATTTAAAGATTGATCAACTGGTTTATACTAAACATGTGACTCATAGAATTTTAAAAAGTAATTTCTTGGACTTTGTCAATGTTCTCAATGAATTCCTGGACATCCTATTTGATTTCCTTTATTTTGAAGTGCTCCAATCCAATATATATGGAATTCTTTTGCTATTTGTGAAGTGTCATTTATGTTAGTAGTTTATATAAAAGATATATATTCTCACAATTACTCTACTATTTAGTTCATAATATTACTTTCCAGTCCATAATATTACTCTACTATTATCATAGTTACTTTACGTTTCACATACTTACTCTTCAGTTCAGACAATTACTTGATAGATGAATGTGGAATTCTTTTGCTATTTTTGAAGTGTGATTTATGTAAGTAGTTTCTATAAAAGATACACAAATTTTATATACTTTCTTTTATATGATTTCACATTACCTGTGCATACCTTCTTATCTTGATATTTTCCTCGATGCCCCCTATACCCGTCTACATCTTCCTCTTCCTCTTTCTCAACAATTTAGGTGGTTTCTTCTGAACTTCATCAGAATTTATTTCTTCTTCTTCCAGTTCAGCTTCCAAGTCTACCTCGATCATTAGGTTTTCTATTTCTTCTTCTGCTGGATCTTTTTTTTCTGCTAGTTCTTCTTTTTCTACTGGATTATTTTCTTCAGTTGGATCTTCTTCTATAGGCTTTGAATCATCTGGGACATTTTCTATAGTTTGGGCTTCTAGTTCTTTGTCTTTGTCATCTTCCTCCATTGTAACTGAATCTTTCTTGTTCCCTTTTGCAACTACTTTTCTCAGTAGATGAAGCTTGCTTAGTATTGGTGTTTCCTCTTTAGTCACATGTTGGTCCATATCCAACAACTTTTTTCTCAGTTCCACCATCCTCTATCTAAGTTCAGTTACATCTACTGAATCCCAACTATCATTCTGAATGAAATTGTGAGTTGGTGTTCTGACAACTTCCATCTGGTTGTCATTTTCATCTTCTTTCCTTAGCTTTCTATTTTCATCTTCAACCTGTACTAGTCTTTTCTTTAATTTCTCATTTTCTTCTCTTAAAGAAGAAAAAGCTTTTAGTTCTATTCTATTGCATATTTCCTTCTGTAGTCTCATTTCTTCCTCAAGAATTTGTACTCTATTCTCCAAGCTATTTGAGACTTCCCTACTCATGCTAGCTGATGTAAGTAACCTATTACTTACTGCCTTACTCTTTGCTTTATTTGTTGCAAGGTAAAATGGCAATTCTTTTACTCTTTTTGCAGCTTCCCAATCATCCATGGCATCCTTCTTCAACTCTGTAAAAACCTATGTACAAAGTCAAAAATTTGTCATATATCTCTAATATTGATTTATATAGTATTTCTCTTCAATGACACTCATTCTTACATTTTTAGTTTCTAAATTGCCTAGATCCTTGATCTTTCTAATAGGAGCAACCCATTTCTTTATCCTCGGCTTTGCTTCATGGAACGTTGACTTTGCTATTCCTGTAATCTCATAAGCCCAGACCTACGTGGATATGAAAAATAGAATTTAGAATTTAAATCTTCATATAGAGAAGTTTAATGTAACAAAAATATATGCAAAAAGTTACTTACACACAGGCGCATAACACATCTTGTTGTGCAGAATGTGCTTCTACTGCTTTCCCCTCTTTTCCTCCTTTTTAGATTCTCTCTTAATTCCTTCATCCTATTGAATATGTCACTATATAATAACTTAGCCCAATTTAATTGCCCTATTACAATTACATCATCCAAATAGTGTAGAAGGCAAAGTGGGGCACAATAGCTTGTTTCTGGTATCATGAATGCTGCCAACAAGTACAACATCTATGCTCGACACATGTTTTGGTAGTCTTCCTCTGCATCTTTCTTTGCAAATTCTTGCCACAACTTCCCTAAGTTGTCGTTATGTAACACATCCTTCTCTCTTCTTCTCTTCACTCCTTGACCACTTTCATCTTCTACCTTTTTTGCAAGAGCCAAATCCTCCCAAATTGTTCTTACAATCTATGAATTCTTTCTCGAAACTTTATCTATACCATTACTAGGTAAACCTAGTATGACCGCAACATCCTCCACTGTCATCCTAGCTTTAACCCATGGTGCTATCATGAATTTGTCTATCAAATCTTCTAAAAAAGCTACATCCATACTAAGATGAGGCATTGATATCAAATTCACAAAGGCAGTTGATTTCATCATCACCATTTGGTTTCTGCTAAGCAAGAAGCTTTTTGTATGCTATTATAACTCTTGATGTAGTATCTATGGTAAATCTTATGTGCACCTGCAACTATATTAAAAAAGTTACTATTAATTTCCTTAGCTACTTACTTTCCAGTATGTTACATTGTGTAATCCTACGTTACTGTTGTGGATCCAAGTTACTTAATAATGTACAACAGTTACTTTTTCATCCACAATGTTACTTTCAGGTTGATATAGCTACTTGTTAAACTTCATGTTGTTACTTTGTGGTTGTCACAGTTATTTTTCAATTCATATAACTGATTTATATCTGGAATGATCATACTTTGTTATTTTATACGCAATAGCACAAAAAATATTCAACTTTATGTTTAGATAGTTACATACATATTAAGAATTCTTTAGTGTATACATTTCAAAATCTTTTGTTACTTTTTCGATAAAATGTTACTTTATATGTCCAATAATTACTTTACAATACATAGAATTACTTTTTAGTTCATAATACTACTATACTATTCTCACAGTTACTTTCCTATTCACATAGTTCTTTACGTTTCACATACTTAGTCTTTAGTTCAGACAATTACTTCATAGATTGAACGACCAACAGCTGAACCTGATCATAGTCATTATCCATACAAGAACACCAACTAGCTAAAGTTACAAGAACATTCAACTAACATCAAACTAATATGTGAGACATAGAATTTAAAGTTTGATAAACTAATTTAAAGACTTAACAAAGGTGATTGTTTACAATATTAATGTGATTATGCTAACCTAAATGCACATAAATTTAACGAGTAGAGTATAAATATCTTATTAGCATTCCAAAATATTACTTTCCAGTACACATACATATTTTTTCCTTTCACATTGTTACTTTTTATTCCACACGTATACTTTTTTTTAACATTTTTCACCTACCGATATATAGAGTAACTTTTTATTTTTTGAATGTTACTTTTTTGCTAGCCAAAGTACTTTCCAGTTGAAAAGGATACTTTTCTATTATATGTGTTACTTTTTTGTTATCGAAGTTACTTTCCAGTTGATATAGATATTTTTTTGTTAATCAAGTTACTTCGTAGTTGAATTAATTACTTTTATATTCACAAATGTACTCTTTGCTTGCTAAAAGTTACATTTTGGCTAGTATTGTTACTTTTTAGTTCAATAAGTTATATTTTCATATACAAGTATAAATATAAATAACATTACCTTCTCCTGCAATCTTTTTTTCCTTTTATTTTCATTTTTTATTCCAGAGTCTACTTCTACTTTCTATTGTGATCTTCTGCTTCTATTGATCTTGGAATAGATCCTTCTTCAACTTTCAGTTCTTCATTCTGATGTTCAACAACTAGTTCTTCTTCAACTTTCAGCTATACGTTCTGACGTTCAACAACTAGTTCTTCTCCAGAACACTTCTTCTTCATGGAAAACACTTCTTCTTCAGCATTATATATTTCTGGTTCCTCATTTTCATGCACTACAACCATCTATTCTTTAGTAGCGTCATCTCCAACATTCTCATCTGAAGCATTCTCATCTTCAACATGCTTGTCGAGAGTCTAGTCATCTTACTAGTTTCTCTCTTCTTCTCACCTTTATTTGCTTTTTTTTCTCGCAACTTTTGCCCTGTTCTTTTCGATACCCTTTTTTGTTACATCTCCTTGCACAATATCTTCAAATACTTCTTCTACTATGTTGTCCACAACATCATAGTGTTTTGTTACAAAATCTTCATATGCTCTCACTTTTCTGCTTCCCTTACTCAGTGCCTTCTTTGTAGTTACTTTTTCTAACTTTGTTCTCCCCATCTGAACTCAGCGCTAGAGACAGAGGCAGACACAACAACGACAGACATGACAACACAGCACACAACAAGCAAGGTTGACCACACCGCACAAATTTGGGGGACTGGAGATCACGGACGAAGAAATCGGTATTTGGGGGGGGGATGGAGACCACCTGGTACAAAGAAGTCTAGATTTGGGGGTTTTTTGGGTGTAGATGGAACTTCCTTTCGCAAAAACATAAATTGCTACGCTCTTTTCAGAAAATACTAAAGTGTGTCTGTTGTTTTCCAAGAATAATAATGATGCCACTACATTTTTTGAGACGGGTAGGCGCTGCTACAGTACCACGCGGGCAATAAAAACAAGCTCTCTCTCTCTATCTCTCTCTCTATATATATTCTCTATCTCTCTCTCTCTCTCTCTCTCTCTCTATATATATATATATATATATATATATAGAGAGAGAGAGAGAGAGAGAGAGGTTAGGAAGTGTGTACCTGCATCTACATGTAAGTTACGTGTACCGGCCATTAAAATGACATATCTGGAGCATGTTCATAAAATCCAACCATATGGATTGATTTAAAATTATATAGATTACATGTGTTTAAAAAATCATACTAATATCTCATATAGATCATGAGATATAGTAATATATCATCCAACGGTTATTTCAATTTCTGCAACTTACTGTTGATTAGACAATACACAAATTCTTTCATTGGATGATTTGTGAATATCAGATGTTGGTGATTTTTAATACACATCTTATCTAAGTGGTATACACCACATCCATAAGGTTGGAAAGTACAATTTAATTTTACAATCATCATAAATGAAGGCAAGTACATACAATCTACAAGTACTCGGGTACACAGTTCTTTTAGCCATATATATATATATATATATATATATATATATATATATATATATAGAGAGAGAGAGAGAGAGAGAGAGAGAGAGAGTTAGGCTAGTGTACACTCGAGTGTACCGGAGGCGTCGTACACCTCAGTTGTTTTTAAAGATGCAATAACTTTTTAAAAATTCAAACTGTTGATCTTCTTAAATATCTTAAGAACATACTATATACTAAATTTTAGCTCATTTGGACACTTATTGGTCATGCATCTAAAAGAGAAAAAAATAATGTATTTCAAATTAGTTTTGTGCGTCGATTTTGTTATGGTTGTATGAGTGACTTACACTCATCCAAATGAGCTCAACTTTTGTATGTAGTATATTATTATGGTAACTATGAAGATCAATGGATTAGATTTTGGAAAAACATGGTCTAGATAGGAATATATATATATATATATATATATATATATATATATATATATATACACACACACACACACATGCATACATACTACTATAAAAGAGTGAATATTTTTCACTAATTATACTTATGCCACTAACCAATGAAATTATATTGTTTTCAAAATAATGCATTTTCCTTAATTTTCTCTTCTCTCCTTTCTCCAAGGATCTTTTTCGTTATGCTTTTCCTCCTTTCCGTTTGAACTTCCGTCAATCTTCCCTTAGTCCACATGACTGTTCACATTTTTTCCATTGTTGCCCTTTCTTAAACTTATTGTCTCACATCGATATAGCCATGTACACAATTAGTAGTACTTTTACCACAATAGCTTTCCATTTTTTAAGGTAACATCTTTCTCTAACTAAATGTATATCACAAATATCTTCTCCATCCATAACGTGTAACTGATTGCCGTAATTTTCTCCAATTTTCTCTCTTTCGTAAGGAAAACGATTATATCTAACTTTGGTGCAAACGATAACCACTGTTAGACCCCACATATTTTCGTTCTCTTTCCCAATGTTTTTTTTTTAAATTAACATATTACGGCCACAACCCCCACCCACCCACCCCACATCATAGGTTTGGGGAGACGTATATGTTGTTTTTCTGAAATGGTAAAGGTGTTGGGATCAGTTGAAGGTATTGGCATCAGTGAAAATGTATACTAGCAAGACGGATGGAGTTCAAAGTCTGAGCAAACATTCATGGCACTTGCTTCCTGTATATAATAACACGTTCATATATTTGTTTGGTAATCCCAAAGCTGTCGATGATGGCATCCCAGTGTCACTTTTCTTTTATGTTTCATGTTGCTCCTCCAAATGGATTCTTCCCTGATTTGTAACTTACATCTCATTGCAGCCGAAAACCAACGGTGTAATCTTCAGTTGGAAGAGGATGAAGACAATTCGTTCGATTCACCATTTTTCCAAAGAAATTCATCAATTCTCCAAGTGTACAATTGGTTGTCGTGTTCAGAAACTGCCATCTTAATATACACTAGTGAACGCACACGTGTACATGCACGTGACATATAAAATTTGTTGGAAATGTGCGGGGTGAAAGGGTCCTTACGGTAAAAGATATTTGTGTTAGTTGTTTCAAAGGAGGGAATTAATGAACTGTTTCCGTGGAATAGAGAGAGAAATACAGAATTAAAGATAATAAAAGTTAGTAGGAGAGTGTGAGAATAAATATTTATAGGAGCAAAATTCCTTGAAAAAAGAAGACAAGAGAGTGAATCAAGGAGAGCGCAGCATCAAACTCGCTCTTTTTATAGTAGTATAGATGACCATGGCAACTATTATCTTCATGTACAAGGCCATGGTAGTAGAGTGATGGTGAGTGGAACAACTGTATACTCTTGCTACCTCATTTTCTTTTTTCCAATTAATTAGATGCTTAGTGATTTTCCCTTCTACCATGTTGGGCAAGACTGGCTTCTTCATATAGTTCGTTGAGATGAAAATCAAGTAGAAAACCACACACTAGTGGCGGCTGGCAGAGTGTGTGCTAGAAGGCGGGTTTTTTCCAAGATGCCAAGTTTCTGCTGGGAATTGAGGATGTGGTTGCCACAGAAGGTCAAAGTATCACCATCATGTGGTATGAGATTATTGGCTATCCATATTTCTCTCCTAACATGTTGCATATATTAAGAACCACTTTCACAAGGTAAGATGATCCTGACCCTCTAAGTACAACATACACATATTTTATATGTTACCATACGTTACTGTCTATCTAAGTATTTTCTTTTTCATGTAAGTTCCATCACTATGTACCCTACAATTTCTTTTAGGTGTCCTAATAATATCTAAAAAGGTAACACTTTAACCTAGCTGTGTTATTTTACATGTCAGCGTTGCGTTGAAAATCAAAAGAGGGCAATGACAACTAGGAAAAATGATATCATCATGGACGAGATATGTGTGAATCTACTATGTCAGGGAATTTGAGGCACAACTTGCCAGCAACGACACATTTAAGAAACATAAGTGGTCCACCATCTCAACTTTCTTAGCTATGAGTTGTAATTGTAGTAACAATATGCACCACGTGAAGTAAAACAAAGTTGCCATAATAATATCAAGTTTTAGAGTAAGTAATATTATGTTCTTTTTGGTTCCTTTCGACAATGATCACTCACTTGAAATGTATTCATGGTACAGAGAAACAATGGAGGTTGTTATTTTTGTTACTTCTATTAATACATGTGAATATATATGTCCTTTAATCTTACAAAATTTTCAATATAATCTTGGATATACGTCTATTTTACTTTTCACAAGATAACAAAGATCCTATAGGTAAAGGATGATTAAGAAATGATCATATACTCGGTTTTATATTATGTACTTAGACTCCAATTGGTTTTTTATAACTAGTTCGGAAAACTTATGAACTGGATTTTTTTAAACAATTTTTCATGATTGGTTTAAAGTAAGTGTTGAAACTTGATTTCTGTGACTTCTTGTGAGTTACAGTCTTACATACAAAACACAATTCTTGAGGTTTCACTTAAAAAAAGTGAAAAACGAGTTTCAGGACAACTAACAACATTTCTTATACAATTATATTCTTCATTTGTCATAAGTGACACGTAAAATATTTATGACTAGAAATATTAATGGTGTGGATATAGTTCATTGCTAAAACCATAACATATTATGACAAAATAGCATACACTATAATTGCACTATGTAAAATATTTTACACTATAATCACCATTATCAATGTGATTTGTAAAATAAAATACAAACATCATGAAAAAAATAGAGTCACACCATGTAAAAGAAATGTGATTTACCTAACATATTTTTGTTTGTCATGTTTAAACAATATGATGTGAAAAATGATACTTAACTATAATGCACAAATAATATAGTTAAAAATCCCTAAAAAATAATGTAAAAATTGATATCCTAAATTAAGTTAAACAATGATAAATCAAAACTTATGATTACAAACACATAAAATGTAGATATTATTACTATACTTTGTATCCACAAAGTGAAATAAAAATATTATGATGTGATTTAATCATAATATTTTATTAAGATTAAAATTATATCATTATAAAATATTTTTAAAGGAATAATATTTTTACCATAACCATTTGTTGAGGTTATCATGATTTAAAAATATTATGATTTTTTATGGATATGATTTGTTTTTTATGTCTTTGTCATCCTTACTTATATATATGACACTGTAAATATTAATAGTTTTTTAATGATTTCCATATTTACACTTACAACAAACCAATCACATGGAAGAGAATGAAACTTAAAGTTCCAAAAGCTGAATTGGAGTTCCCAAAAAATGAGTTCCATAGAACTCATGACTTACACCAAACCAATAGCAGCCTTAGTGGAACTGTAGAGAGTTCAGATATATATTAACTTATTCAAATAAAATCTTGATTGACTCAATTCATAACTGTTTATTCTCTAATCCAGTTCACAACAAAGATCATAATGTAACCTCCATTTTCAAATTCTTATTTGGGAAAGACACTTTATAAATCGTAATCAATTAAAGTTCCTAATGAAAGTTTTCTCACAATAAGCTTCTAGATTTGGTGTTTTGATTTATTTTTATCTCTTAACAAATGTAAATTGAAACTAGACATGTCCTTAGTGTGAGATATTGAGTAAATTGGTCGGCATATTGAAGCATATCATGTTGTATCTATGGACCTCTAATGAGGAACGATCCATGACCTACAACAGAATTTTCTTAATATTTTTGGCATTCTTAATTATTCTTCTTCGTGATCCAATGGGAATATATTAACCGAGAGGAATAAAAAAATAGTTTGTCACATAATTATGAGAGTTGTAACATCATCCTATTTTTCTTATATGCTTAAATTTTTCAGGTTAAGTTATCTTTACGTCATACTCGTCTTTAAACTTCAAGGAGTGCCTTGTGCAACGTGATGATTAATGAATGAATTATTACTCAGTCAAAAGTACGTCAATATCAATTTCATCTAAATGCGGATAATCAAATGACGGGGAGGCACATGGTTTGTTAAGGTTAAAAAAAACTATTATCATACTCTCCCATATATGAAGATTTGCAATGATATCCATACTAATAGTCAATTGTACATAAATAAAGAATTCTATATCCTCTTAGTAAGACCATATCATAGAGATGAAATATCACTGCTAAGGAAATGCATAACGAAGTATGGTAAAAGAAATAACTAAATAGTGTTCTCAAAGAAGTTATCCACTTGTAGATGATCTTAAAAAATCATGATCGTATAATTTTGTAAAATGATAAGATGTCAAATTTCTTATTATTGTGTGAAGAGTTCATTTAGATGGATTTTTTATAGACATGGCATGGCTGATTATAAAAGGTGACTTTTTTTACAAGAAAACTTTTATGAAACAGCTCCTAAATACTATGTGAGTCAGAATTCCGTGTCACACGGTTTTCTAAATACAAGCATCACAGTTTTACGTAGTATTATAATTAAAATTTGCAAGTACAATATATCATTTACATAATTTAAATCCAATAAAATTAACTAAGCTTCTCAAATCATTGATAATAAAATAGGATATAGTTAATTACACGTGCAAGAAAAAAACAAAGGATGAGACGCTAACTAAAGAAAGTATACGGTATAATATTGACAAGGTTGTATAATGTGAATGGAGCCTTCTAGACAGAAGGAAGGAGATCACAAATTCCTACACACTGATATGATGTTGAAAAACAAGCGAAGTGTATGCAATTTTATAGAAATGTAGAAGAATTCAAAATTTATATCCTCAACCTATTAGAAAGAATAAATAAGTTGAACGTAATGTTTACTCCTTTGAGGCTTCTTGCTTATCAAATTGTATAATTAAATTATGTAGAAGATCTTGTTTTCTTATCACGTTCTATTCGTTCTTTATTATCTATTTTTTCTTTCTTTAATCATATACCATAATATAATAAAATGTAAAATATATTTCCTACTTTTTATATCAAGAAGACAAACAAAGATATGGACTAGAACATTATTTAATATATCTTCATACAACAAAGGTGGGGGAGTCAAATGATAGCCAATTTCATAGAGGAGGGATAATAAATATATTTAGAGATGGAATGATACTAGGTTAATATAGTTCATAGAATGTAATTACTTCTCAATACATATCTTTCTCCCAAACCTTTTTTATTTTTTATTTCATCTATTTTTCCTCTGCCTTATTTATGTTTTACTAGTTAACACACACGTGCACATGAACGTGTTTATTTTACATAAAACATTTTTAAAATATTTTTTTTTGAAAAATGTAATGGTAATTCTCATAATTGTTTTGTAGAAAATTTAGAAACATATTTTTTATTGACTCTAAAACTTACGTTTGAAGGAAGGAATGTGACGGAGAAGTTGAGATGTTTGCGACAACTGATTTTATCATAAAAGAGCAAAAATAAAATAGAGCAAATATAAAAAAAAATGTTGAGAAAAAGAGACAATCAAGGAGAGCGCATCATGAACTCACTCTTTTTATGGTAGTATAGATATTCTTTATGTTTTTTTTTCAAGGAAGAGAAAGAGAGAAAGAGATGCCTCAAAACTTGAACATAATTATCAATTGACCCCAATTTGACGTTTAAAGGAGAGAGAAAAGATAAATTAATTGTGGAGGGAGAGAAAGGGTCACTAATAAAAATTTGTCACCGACTCATCCCAAATGTTATAATGCTCACTGTCATTTTACTTTATAATGATATAGCAGTTACTAATGATTACATTGAGAAGTCCATAAGATGCATATCCTCTACCATCCATCTCTTTACGATCATGTCACCATTCTTACTCTCAATTTGACAACATCTTAAAGTGCTATATATTTATCACTATATTACATCAAAAAGAACGACTCCATTATTTCAACATTAACATAAATTTGTAAGATAACCATACAAACTCTTAAAAATAAAAATTATTAATAAAAAGAACTGGTACTAAATTCATACTTAAATGTGTTCTTACGTTCTAGTGCACGTATATATATATATATATATATATATATATATATATATATATATATATATATATATATATATATATATATATATATATATATATATATATATATATATATATGAGTTAGGCTAGAATACACTCGAGTGTACGGATCGCACGAATACACTCAAGTGTGTTTGCATATCAAGACTATTTTTTATAAAATATAAACCATTGATCTTCACCGTCATACTATAAATAGGCTGCATATAAATTTTAAGCTCATTTAGATGAGTGTAAATCACTCATCCGAGGGCAACAATATATATATATATATATATATATATATATATATAATTGATTCTAATACCCACACAGGTATTGTAGCAATCCCTACCGGTCTGTGCATGGAAGCAACGGCACTAATTGTAAATAATCTAGAAGCAGCGTGTTCCAAAACGTTCTGCGCATTAAAAACTCCATTGCCGTCAAGCGCTTCAAACCTTGCTCTTTGTCCCGACGAAGTTTTAGGTGTTGTCTATGTGGCTGTAGCGATTACCACTAGCGCACTGACCTTACTATCACGTCGACCTTGATGATATCTGATTCTTGTGCAAGCGGCGTCGCCTGTTGTTCGGCAAGCCGGTAGACATCCACGGTATATCTTGCAGTTGCATGCTCTTGGGATTCTTGAGTGGCTTGATGCCATCACAAAAATCAGAATGGAATGAGGTGTCAGTACATGGTTCCATATCCACCACATGCGTCTGCTCGTTGCGGCAAAGTAAAAACGATGATCTTCAAAACCAGCAAATCATGTCGAACATGTTGCTGTCGTAAGTTTGGTTTGAAAGTGATTATCTTCCACAACTAATTGATCACCATGGAGGAGGCCGTCCTTAGCCATGTGAAGTACGCATATGTGCCTCCCGAAGATGTATCCGTTGAGCATGAGCAACAAATTGTGGCGAACGGAATCAAGGTTATGGATCTACTTTCACGCAATCAAAGAATTGGAAAGAATGGCTATTTGATGGCGTTGCTGAAGGTAAACTATCCTTATCTTATAATTGATCAACAACGTCGCAAATGCTCATCTTGCTGGTGTTGGAGAAAGAACATGTGAGAGAAATGATTTATACAAGGAAATGATCAAAAGTGGTGTCATTAAACTGGGAGTAAAGCTGATGGAAAATAATTTATTCCATCATCAATTGGATGAACTACTTGTGGCCATTCTCCTGTTGGTTTAACCAGGCTCACCGTTGCTCAAAATTTTTGAGGCAAAGAGGGTCACGGTGTGCTTCAGATACAGCTGGAGAAGAAAAGAGAAGTACCAGCTCCATCACCGTCGTTGATCCTTACGCTATGGCAGTTGGCATAAATTATAATGTAGATTATATGTATATAATTAGAATGTCAAGCATCGAGCTATAAATTTAGAATATTTGGAATTCATCAATCAACAAAGTAATTATCAGTTACTACACATGAGAATGGGTCTTTTAATATAAACTAGCAATGTGGTATAGAACGTATATATTTGGTGTGAAATGCAACTATTTGATACAAAAAGTAACACGTAGTTATAAGAAGTAAATATTTGACACTGAAAGTAACAATTTTGAATAGTAAATATATGTTAATATCCAAATGTGGTATTGTATACGTGGAATATAATATCAGAATGACGTAATCATAGTGATATGTCCAAGTTAGTGGTTACCTAAAGGTAAAAGGCAATGTATAAAATGGAAATGAATATAAGTATAAAATAATAGAATGTTTACTAAAAAGTAACTATGTAGTATATAAAGTAACTTTTTAGTCTGTATGTGACTATTTGTCACAAAAAATAACATTTGATCCAAAAAAGTAACGTACTGGTTACTAAAAGTAAAAGAAATAAAGGCTATATTTGAAAAGTACATGCATTTTGTTATTGATCTTAGTAATAGATTTTTACTCCATATGCCGAAATAGAAATAATATTTAACATGAAAATGTAGCTATGTATAATAAAGTGTAACGATTACATATAAAATATAATTATATACGTGCACTTTTATTAGGTCATGCTTGGGTTGTTAGATAACTGTGTAATAGACCGAAATTGGATTCAACGCGGTTGTGTATTCTAACTTTCACAATCGGTAGGCTTCAGGTTTGGGCATTCTAACTTATTTCTATCTTGAAATAGTAAAAAATTAAAGTCGTGATTGTTTCCTCTTCTCCTAATTTTCACGGTCCTCCACGTTTAAGTTACTGGAAATTGGAAAAAGATCTTAACGGGCCTAAAATTTAAATATACAAATTTGCAGGCACGAGTAACATAACTAAGATGCTTGCGTGGGTAATAAATAAATACCCTATATATAAATCATATTTTAGGATCGGCCCACCCATATTATAAATCGATTTAAATTTTAAAGAAAGTCAATTTTCCAAATGGATTTTTTACATATAAACTAATAATTCCTTATAGAAAGTAACTATGTGGTATAGAAAGTAATAATGTGAAACAAAAAGTAAATATTTCATACTAAAAATGGCATTGAGTCGTCATAAGTAAAAAAAATCAATTACTAAATGTAACTCTGGGCCAACAACATTAAGATGATTCTAATTCTCGACAAGAGGGGTGGTTTTCTATCTAGATCATCCATGATAGCATGGTACTGATTGGGGAGATAAAGATGTCGATGAGGACTGCATTGAATGAAATATCATATCATGGTTATGTTGGTGTGATATACAAATGATGTACTAAATATGTGGTACAAAACATAATTATTTGACATGTAAATAATATTTGTCCTTGAAAAGTAACTATTTGACACATAATATAATATTCAATCATGAAAAGTAACTTTTTGACACATAAGGTAACGTTTAATCATGGGAAAAATATTTGACACAGAAAGTAACATTGATCAGTTGGATTACTTTGCATATAAACTAATAATCAATTTGATATTAGATTTATATTTAAATTTTAAATATACAAATGATCACATGATTGTGTATATACTAATAATTGGTTTGATACTAAACTATGACTCAATAAGTACAACAATAATTATGTACATTAAATTGGTTGGCTTGTATTAATCAAGTGTGGGTTATTTGCCTTGTTGTTGTTGATTGTAATCAACTAAAAGGAAATGGCCTATGCCCTCCCATGTGTAAATGAAAAATTATTGAGGTAAAATAAAATGATATGTTTCAGAAATTGTTATACTTAAGTCTATTGTACCCGTTTGGCAAAAGATGTCTTATTTCACTTTTTCCTCAGTGAAATTTCCCAGAGTGACTGACATATTGGAATCCTTCATCCTTAGATTCCTATTTGGCCATTCTTCAACCTCCTAGTTAGAATCTTGGATCTTGTCCTTGATGATCGAAAAATGTAGGTCGTGGTTGCTGAATTCGTACATTGAGCGTGGTTGCACTGGAATGCATTTAAAAAGGAAGCACCTTGGTTTTGGGTTGGAAAATTGAAACTACTAGTGTCTATTACAACCCCAATTTTTAGATTCATATGGTTGGAAATGCAATTTCCCCAATAAATATATGATTATAGGAATTGTATGATTTATGTGTATTGAAAGGATTTCCTTTGTAATATTTCCTTTGTGAATGTGATTTCTTGGATCATAATATGTTAATGAGTCCAATATGATTAAAAGAAAAAGAAGAAATCAAATAATACATCTTTAAGAAGGAAGTCTGAGATAATGATGAAAATATGAGAAATGTGTGGAAAGATGTATGATTGATTGACTCATCATAGATGATATTTCAAATCCATAATGTTTCTATTGGTAAAAGGAATCCAAATAAGGAATATAAAAGAATAGGAGAGAGAGAAAATATGCATAAAATATGCCTTAATAAGTGATAACTTGTATATGAAGAAAAGTGTCTCATACTTTCAAATTTGAGTCCCAAACTTGACACATAAGTAGTTTAAGTCATCATGGACTTTTTTATAAAATTTAGGATTAAAAGGATGAGTGGTTTGGGAGATATGGATTTTTTGAGAAACTCTAAAGTGAAAGAGTTTGTGATAAATGTCACAATTTTGATTTCAATTAGAATTATATCTCAGACCTTTTATTAGGACACAGTCTTTCTGGACCGTTGATCTGTGATCCAATGGTCATGATGTTTTCTCCTACCTCCAGCTTGTTTTGGGAAAGCCGGAATAGTAACAGGGGGAATTGATTGTATCTTGCTCTCTCACTGATCCACCGGGAGTCTTAAAAGGATGATTTTGGTTTCAGGAGAGTAATTTGGATCTAATGATTCTTTGGTATCTCAATTTTGTGTACCATTGGGAGTTTCCCAAATGTCCTTGTGGAGCCAGACTCCATGAATGTTGGAGGCCAAATCTATATAAGGGGGCCCTATCCTCTTCGCAATAGATCTGATTGTATGAGGGCATCCAAAAGAGTTTAAGAAGCTCTCCTCACCTTTGAATCTTATCAGTACACCACCTTTATCCATGGTGGTTCCCTATAAAACACCCAGTGCGCCACACTCAAATTTGGATCGGGTTGCTGGGACTCTATCCCTCTTCGGCGACTTCGGAGGCTACCGAGGGACTCAGCAGGTCACGACGAAGGTCGACCTAGCCTTGCACAACACTCGGGAGTCCTTGTGTCTGGAGTCAACCTTGTTGTTAACCTGGCCTGGTGCAACACAGACGCAGGAAGCAGTGAAGACTGGAGGAAGGAGATGAGGATGCGTCAAATTATTAGTATGCCCCCGCATCGTCTTTGCGAAGGGAAGGGCATTTTTTAATCTTTCGGGGTGTTTTCTGCGTGACCCACAATTAGTGCGGGGTGCTAGCATGGAAGAGGCCTATTGGTCAAGTTGAGACCCATGTAGAGCAGGATTAGGGACCAAGTTGCTCACGTGGCAGGAAGTGATTGGCTGAACAGTAAATAATTTACGAAATTCATATCTAATTAATAGTAGATCAGATGGAGACATGTAATAGATGAAAATTGATCAGAAAATTATGTACATTGCAATAAAAATAGTTGTAGAGCCTAAATTTGATCATAGTTCTAAAAGTGCCTAAATTTTCTAACCTTAATGCTTTATAATGAGGAAAAACCCTAATTGGATGGAATTGAGATGAGTAATATGGATAATCTATGGACATATTAACCTGTTGTCAATAAAAAGACATTTTGATGTCTAAGTAGAAGATCCATGTAACTCTTGGGCCCACTACCCAAGGCTCTAGTAGAGTTTCAAGAATGACAAATGGCCCCACAGACCACCACTAGCCTTAACTGCGCACTTTATCCACACTTATGCACAAATCGAGGTCAACTTCCCGACTGGTCACCCATCCTAGTATTACTCCAAGTTGAGCACGCTTAAATATGGAGTTCTTTAGTGATGAGATTCTAGAACAGGAGGTGCACCTTGGTGATATGGGTAGTCCAATCATTCCTTTTAAGATCATGTTATCTGAGGCCTCAAATTCTGGGATGTTACAATCTCCCCCACTTAGACACTTGACGTCTTCGTCAAGGCTCAACTATACGACCTCATAATCGCTTCCCCATTTCAGTGTAGACCCAGAATGGCCCATAGACACCCAACTCCTGTCCATGGCTACCAGCGCAAGGTGGCTCCATCTCATCTCTACGGATAGCCCTTTCCAACTTGCCTGGACCACACGACTCAAGACCGGCATGTCACATGCCCATGTAGGCCCCACCTATTGGAGGGGAGTTGGCTCTGATACCATTTGTAACGCTTGGGTCCACTGCCCAAGTCTCTAGTAGAGTTTCAGGAATGACAACTGGCCCCACAGACCACCACTAGCCTTAACTGCGTGCTTTATCCACACTTATGCGCAAGTCGGGGTCAACTTCCCGACTGGTCACCCATCCTAGTACTACTCCAAGTTGAGCATGCTTAACTATGGAGTTCTTTAGTGATGGGATCCCAGAAAAGGAGGTGCACCTTGGTGATATGGGTAGTCCAATCATTCCTTTTAAGATCATGTTATTTGAGGACTCAAATTCTGAGATGTTACAATCAACATGTTTAATAACCTAATTTAGGGTTTTTATGTGTTGATATGCATTAATGGGCTTAGAAACCCTAATCTTGGTGTTAACGGTTTCTAATGTGAAATGCTTAAAAATTCATTATATGAAAGTAATACTAGGATGATCCTAAGCCTATTAGGTGACATGAAGATGTTAATATGAATAAGTTGGATAATTAGGGTTTTGCACCTAGAACTGTTGTTTTAGGGTTTTGAAGAAATAAAAGAGGGAAGTTGTAAATAGATCTAAAGGAACCCTAATGAAACCCTAATTCATATTAGAAACCCTAAAAAGTAATTTCAAGTCAATAAAGTATATTTTTGATGAGTATGTAGTAAATAGGTTGTACATGCTTTTCAGGATTCTGTACTTTTGTGTCATTGGCTTGATTTCTTGCTTGGATTTCCTGATTGGATTGGACTGTGCTTATTTCTAGTGAAATCTCCAAATTAGGTATGTGGTTACACTTCTGACTAATCACTCTAGTTTCATGACAATTTTCAAGGTTTTATCGGTTGCTTAGAAATAGCTGCTTGGTTGACTTTTATTTCATGCAACTATAAAGTGACTCTGACTATCACCATAAATATATGTGCATGACTAGGTCAGACCCTAACCCTCCTCTGTAGCTTTCATGATGATGAGATGGATCATCTAATACATGGTCTTCTCTTGGGATAGGATCATCAGGTTATTATGAGTCGATGTGTTGGTCTACCCTTGGGTAGGACCATACGACTGCACATCCCTATGTCGTGATCTACCTATAAGGTATGATCATAGGGGCTATTTGAGATCTACACTATGAGAGAGGTAGTATACATGTCCACTATAGGGACATCACATAGGCAAGGATATGTTGGGATTGAGTAGTTATGTTTAATGTGTAAAGTTTGATCTGTTAAGCAATAATTTGGTTGCATTATGTTGTTACAAATAGATGCACAATTTTGGTTCCCCCACATTCCAATATAATTCATTATACTGACCGACATTTTATTTGTCAACGTTTTAGGAATATCTAAAATCAGACAAACAATAAAGTGGAACTTGTGAAGAATAAAGTTAAATCATAAAGGAGGATTTAGTTAGATAGAACTCTACAGTGGGTAGAAGTTCCAGATTCCTATTTTTGAAAGGTATGTTAAAAGAAAGTTTTTATCCTATTTTAAGCTTAGTTGTGGTAGAATTTATTAATAATTTTTTATTATTAGCAAAACCATTGATCCTGTTTTAGGATAACGGCTCTCACTTCTTGGTCTTCCTTAATTGGGGGTTACTGGGAAGCAGAGTCGTTACATTTGGTATCAGAGCATGTTTTTCCATTTAATCTCTAATAATTATTAAATTTTACAAACTCCATAGAACCCAAGGGAGTTATTAGAGGATTTTCCAATGATAGAGGTGTCTAGAAAAGGATCACGATCTGGGGGATGGCAAGATTTTCCTCTGCCCCTCCAGTCAATCTACGAGGACTCCCAGATTCTGTGTAACTGTTTGGCCAAAACCAGAGTTTTTGACTTGAAATAAGATACGTCTAGGTCTTTGCTCATTTGTCTTTGTCCCTTCTCTACCACGTTCATTGAATACCTTTAAGATATTAGGGTTTCTCTCTCTCTCCACCACCCTCCTGAGTTTACAGTAAGTATAATAAGGATTAAGGAATCCTCCACCAAATAATGAAAAGCATGTAAACAAGATGTCATTGACATAAGTTTTAATAGTTTAAGCATAAACTAATGATTAGTTACATGCTTAGGTTGCATGGCGTGTGTTGCCATTCCCTCAGGAGAGCTTTGAGGTTAGACCTTCTTGTAGGAAGATGAGGAGAGAGTTAGTCTAAGAAGAAGCCTCCAGGAAGAGGAAGAGATCTGACACATCCTCTACAGACGATGCTCAACCGCAAAGCTTAAGCGGTGGATAGAGTAAGAGGAGACACAAGGAGTTGGATACCTTAGTTGTCCGTGCATGCAAGTACGTGGGTTGGACAAGCATGCTTTATGTAAAGGTTTTGAGTACACATGAGAAGCATGAATTATGTGTGGTTGTCTAACCTTTGTGCCTTTCGTGACCCGACCATGAGTGGGTCATGCATGTTAGGGTGAGGGATAGGTCCCTCATTGAGAAGGGTAGTGGTGACCATATAGGGACCTGTACATGCATATATGAGCAGAAAAGAGGCATGCACCTACATAGAAGTGAGTCACAACAAGGCTGGCAGTAGGTTTTAGATCTGAGCCTGAAAGGTTAGGCCTGATGGTCAATGAGATAGGCATGTAGAGCTTTGTATGGTCTTAGCTGGATATAAGTTTTGATGGTATACTTCACCCATGTAGGGATAAATGTGTATCCTTAAGAGCTTGACCCACCTTCATAGAGAGAACCTCCAGTGGTAAGACTAGTTATAGGGTTAGCTCTAGAGAGAGGGAGAGACCCCCGATGGAGAAGGTTGGATATCTAGACTCTGAGATATAAGGAACCGTGCAGATAATGGTATGATAACAAGTTGTGAGGCCTAGCACCCAGTTGGTTTTCCTCGTGTAGGACTCTAGAGGTTGTTCATATGGAAGAGTGTTAGGATGTATATGCCCTATCTTGTATATGTTTGGTTCATGGTTGAATAGTCGAGTATGTAGTTTAGATAGTTGATGCATAAGAGGTGAACCTGGGTTCCTAGACCAAAGAGGGGAAGTAGTAGTACCTGGTGAACCTGATGCTCACAAAGATGTTTGAGTTCCTAAGGAGTTGAGTATGACACCCCCTCATGTTTATAGGAAAAGGAAACCCCCTTGGACTGAGCTATATGTTTGATGAACCCCTCATACATGTTGGTGACATATGTATAAGATTGGCCAACTTTGAGGAATAAGGAACAAGTACGACATACCATGGACCACAAAGTGTCTTATTAGGTTGTCTTCTTGCTAGCTATGTGTATAAGTTGCATGATAGGGGTAATCATATACATGATGATGTAAACCTTAGAGGTAAGAACGTTTTGTGACCTTTGTTACTACCAAGTGGTAGTTTTCTCCCGTCCTGGGGAGGGACCCTTCATGTTTGGGTGAACACCAACCTTTGATTAGTTTTGAGGTAACCTGAAGAGGTCACTTATAAGAGCTTGATGAGCTAAGTGTAAGAGCACATAGTGTGAGCATGAATCTATAGACCCATATGTGACCATCTCTAATGGACATGAGGATATGTTGCCATTGAGGTAATGGGGCCAAACCGAGATAGGTAGGTCGTCATGATTCCCATGAAGGGGTAAAAGGTTAACCATGAATGCCCAGAGAGAGGATGGAGATTCAAGTGAGGATTCAAGGATGAGATGTGCTTGAGTATCAACACAGGAACCACGAGCTACTGTAGAATCCTAAGTCAACACTAAGGTCAAGTAGGGATAAGACCGAAGGGAGTAGGAGTTGTCTATTTCCTGAATGCACAAGACCATAGGGTCGGGAGGTAACAACAACCTTTTCCCGAGGCCCATGGGTTATGAGGTTGGCCACCTTCCTGAGTTCATGGGGCCTAAGGGGTAAATATAAGAGGCACTCCCGAGATGCATAAGGGTCAGATCACCCCAAAAGTACTAGCACCCTAGAGACCTTGAGGTAATGACTAAGGATTGTGCATAAGAGAGATGTTAAGATCCAGAGGTGATGGGAAAAGTTTGCCCATGGGTATAGACCCATAATGGAGATGTTTATGGGGTGGAGTTATGTTTCAACTTAGACTGGAAAGTGTGATGGTGATGTATGATGCACCATCACTACTCTTGGAACGAGATGAACTCTGTATTTGGACTGCAGCCAAATGCTTATTACATCTTGTTATGGGGGTGAGAGACAAGACAAAACACATGCCATATACTAAGGATCAAGGTGATATGAGTTGAAACATTTCTATGATGCTTGAGGATAGAAGAAATACCTCACCCTTTTGGAAGTACTTTGGATGGATGGTATGAAAGCATAGATAAACTAAGGTAATCGTCATATGAGAACGTACTTGTCAAGAGTAGTTTGGAATCTATGAGTTATAAGTTTGGGTTTGATAACCGAGATGATGAGAGCAAAGTTTTCTTGACTCAGTTAGACTTAAACCCAAGACATGGATGATGAGTGGAGTATATGGGGGTTTATGTCTTTACCATTACCTAACATGTGAGGAAGTTTGTGTGGTAACGAGGCATTCTTAGTTGAATACAACTCAGGTGTGCACCTGTTTTGTATAACCAGTAGAGAGGCAGAAATAGGTTGTTGGGTGAACCCTACGATCATTAAAAAACTAGACATGCGTGGCTAACATCCAGATACAACCCGACCTATTGGTCGAGTTAGTGGTTACCCAGTTAGCTAGCCCAGAGCTTGACGAGATAAAGGGATTGTTATAAGAACCTCAGATACACCTCTCAGGAAAAGAAGGTGGTGAAACCCACTAGGGTATTTTAGGGTTCCAAGGAGTCACCCTTGAGGAGTCATGTCATGTAAGAAGCTCATGATTTTAAGTACGCCATAGACCATGGTACTACCAAGATGGATAAGGTTTGTAGTAGTACCTTGAAGGCCTGGAATGAAGAAGGACATAAAGGTACATGTGGCCAGTTTCCATACATGTTAGAGGGTGAAGGCCGAACACCAGTAACCCAGTGAGTTTCTACAGATGATGAGGAGTCCCTGAGAGGGAATGGGAGTAGATCACCATGGATATATCCTTGGATCAAGAAAGTTCATGTTGCAATATGGGTTATGGTAGATTGCCTTACCAAGCCAACACATTCCAATATGAAAAGATCTAATTGAACCATATATTTGAGAGAGATTTGGTTCGACTACATAGTGATCCGAGTTCAAATGATCTTGAGTATGGCCTTAAGTTTGCTTCCATGTTGTGGAAGTAAGTGTAAGAAGAACTCGATGCTAGATTGAAGTTTAGTACAACATATCACCCCTGACTGGTAGAAAGTCAAGAGAGTATGATCCAGACTTTAGAGGGTCTGATGAGAGCATGTGTGCTCGTTCAGGGTGATTCATGGGAGCAGTTCCTACCACTAGCAGAGTTTGCTTGTTATGATAGCTACCATAGCTAGTATTGGGATATAAGAAGCTCTGTAAGGGAGGTCGTATCGGTCACCACTTCATTAGGATGATGTCAGTGAGAGCACCTTATGAATGTCAGAGAAACCACAAGTGTATGCAGATGATGTTGCTTTCATTGAGCAATGGCTGAGAAAGCCCAGGATCGACAGGAGTCGTGTGTTGATGCAAAGTAGATTGGCATGTAGTTCATTGTGGGTGAATATGTGTTATGAAAATATGACCCCTCTAACCTATAGCTAAGGAAGATGAGTCCCTGATACATGGGTCTATTTGAGATGGATTGGTGGGGTTGCTTATGTTTAGCCTTACCCTCAGGATAACATGATGTACAACGTATTCCATGTGTGTGATCTAGAGCACTATGTGATGTACCCGAGCCATGTGTTGAGCATTGAACCTATTGAATTCCAAGGGAGGTTAACTTACCCTGAGTAACCTATAAGGGTATGAGATACCAAGGTGAGAGAAAGATCAGGAGTAAATGGTAGAAGATGATTGTAACGTCCCAGAAACCAATGACATTGCATATCAACTTGGTTTCTAAGGGTTATAGAATTTGAGTATCAAGACCAATTAAAGATGCAACCCAAAAACAACTATATTGATAACATAGTCATTTACACAAGCATTTCTTGAAAGAAAATTTGTACATATGTTTACATGACCCTTAGGTCTAGCAAAACTACAAAACACAAAAACTAGATATAGTCTTGATATTACTTCCAGGATCTTTCAAGATAGTCTACTACAAGATACATACATACACCTGCATCCACATAATTAACCTATGGAAAGAATGATTTGCCATAGCCTAAATGGGAGAAAGAGAGTTAGACAAAGATCCAAGTATGGCTAAATAAAAATATTACAGCAAGACACTTTTAATATCTCACTAAGCTACATTCTTAATCATTTATTTGTATGACAACTATATCACTAGAAAATAGACTTGATATCGAACAATATAATGAAACATAATCCATAGATAGTGCTATTTGTGTATTTCTTTCATAATAAGTGGGAGACCTTATTCCATAAACAAGTTTATCTACAACTCTCAGAGAAGGTGTCAATTTACCTTGGGAAACTGGCCTGCAACCACAAAAACTTGTGTAACCAAGACTTTAGTCCATTAGGGTCACCAAAACACCTGTAAGTACCCTAGCACACCCCCATCCACTCATGCACATTGCATGCTCTATTCAATGAATCAGATTACCACATGCAACCACCAGTCGCCTTTCCAAGACCAGAATAGGGTGCTCCTTGCATAAAATGCCACTTGAATAATCATTAGTTAGCATGCTTAATCTTTGCAGGAGATTATTCCCCAATACTAACTTGATCATGCATGACTCTACATGACCAACCCAAGTGTGGGCCTGAGTATGGTAGAGAATTAAACTCATCCATCCCTGACTCCAAAGGACTTAGATCCAGATCCTAAATGTATCAATCCCCGGCCCAGACATGCCAACTCTGTTACCAACACATCTCCCAATACAAGATTTTTTTAATCAAAAGGACATTATCAAAGATGTATATTTCCATATGTTCAAAAAGGTTAAAAGGTAGCCACGAATAAATAAATCATTAGTTGAGTATTTCACTATAATACGTAAAATGTAAACTTGTGGGATTGTGGAATTGAATCAGACAAATCTATGGCCAGAAGTGTGCAAGAGGTTAGGGAGTCCCCCCGTGCGAACATGGAACCAATTAAATAATCTTTCCTCTTTATTGGCTACAGGCATCAGTGAAACATGCTTCTAGTCACCATCGAAATGTTTGATGGAATTCCACTTTCCAACAATATTACATGACTCAAATAATATGGAGAATTAATAGAAAGGAAAATAAAAGAGTATAGAACTATTATCCACAAAGTCATGCTTAATTATCATCTAAAATCTTAACTCAATTTTGAAGGAGGATAGGAACTAATATTTGTATGATCTTAGGGTAATGAAAGAAATTCTATTCTAGCTTATAAGCTCAATAATTGTATATAGTATATTATTTATCTATTCTTTACAAAGCATCTGCCAAACCATGCATATTATGCTTTTTATTTATGTTGATATTATTGGTCATTATCGAAACCATACTAAAAAATATTAAACCATGTTAAATCATACTTTTTATTAATGTTTATACTAGGGATTATGATAAGGTGATTATACTTAACTATACTAAACCATAATAAATCGTACTTTTCATAAGTGGTGATACAAGAGTTAAGTCAAGAAGTGAAGACTATATGAAATCATATAATAGATTAAGTCACAAAGTGAAGATCATACAAAATCATACTTTTCCTTAATGATTATATAAGAAACTATTACAAGGAGTGAGGACCATACCTTCCCCTGAAGCGTGATGTTGAAATAGTTTAAAGATAGGGAGAGAAGGTCAATTTCCAAGAGTATTTTGATAGAATTTCAGCTTACAATGAATTCTTATCCAAAGAGAGATAGCCTAAGATCAAGGAGAGAGAATTAGAATTTGAAAATGATATTTAGGAATCACATGTAGGGATCAAACCTCAGGAGGGGATAGACTATACTGCCAAAGTAACTCTCCTATTCAGCATCTTCTCCAAGCAGAACTTCTTTATAGTTGTAGAAGAGGGAAAGGTTTATGGTTTGTAAAGAGAGCAAGAGGGTTACTTGTCTTTGAAGAATAGAAAGAAGCAAGGGGGACGTTTTCTTTCATGGAAGAACTTGAGCTTTGGAATAAGAATTAAATTGAGTGGAGTTGGCTTCTATTTATAGGGATGTGGGAGGGTAGCATGGTCCTAATTGCAAAATGTATATGGATGACACTTGGGTATATGTGTGTCATTAAAGGAGACATGATGTGTAGGTTTAGTGACACATGGGTGTGTATGTGTCTTCAAAAGAGAGAGAATTCGTGGTTATATGACACAATGGTTGCATATGTGTCATTTGAAGATATCTATCAAGGATTAGTTGACACATGGTGGGATATGTGTCAAACATTAGGATGTGCTAGGTGTTTGAAATTGGAGCATGACACTAAGCTTCTTTCTTTACCAAGTAGTGTGTTTGCTTAAGCTACCTACTTGCTACCCAGCTACATGCTTGCCTCTATAAGCAACTTGCTTGCCACCCAGCTACCTACTTGTGTGCTTACCCACCAATATATATATTTTTTCCAAAATTTGGCAAAAGTACCGCAATTATATTTTCAATATATAAAAACTTTTAAATTAATCAAAATGGATTATTTTAATATTATAATTGAATTTACTAACAAATCCTCAAAGAGCTTGTTTTTTTTCAAAACTTACCCTAGAGAAGATGTTTTATTTGCTCGAAATTCAGAATATTACAATGATAAGGTTCTTTGGACGCACCATGGAGAGGGTGAAGCCACATTGGAGCTGATGATGGACATTGAAAAGTCCTATCCTAATTGTTTTTATGTTTGGTAGAATTTGGAGGGCAAAATTCCTATAAGAGGGGAAGGATGTTACAATCCCAATTTTTGGGTTCATATGGTTGGAAATGCAATTTCCCCAATAAATGTATGACTATGGGAATTGTATGATGTATGTGTATTGAATGGATTTCATTTGCAATATTTCCTTTGTGAATGTGATTTCATGGATCATAATATGTTAATGAGTCTAATATGATTAAAAGAAAAAGAAGAAATCAAATAATGCATCTTTAAGAAGGAAGTCTGAGATTATGATGAAAATATGAGAAATATGTGGAAAGATGTATGATTGACTCATCATAGATGATATTTCGAATCCATAAGGTTTCTATTAGTAAAAGGAATCTAAATAAGGAATATAAAAGAATAGGAGAGAGAAAATATGCATAAAATATGTCTTAATAAGTGATAACTTGCATATGAAGAAAAGTCTCTCATACTTTCGAATTTGAGTCCTAAACTTAGCACACAAGTATTTTAAGTCATCATGGACATTCCTCTAAAATTTGGGATTAAAAGGATGAGTGGTTTGGGAGATATGGATTTTTTTAGAAACTCTAAAGTGAAAGAGTTTGTGATAAATGTCACGATTTTGATTTCAATTAGAACTATATCTCAGACCTTTTATTAGGACACTGTGATAAAGTGGATTTTTGCATTATAATGAAATAATTACACTTTTGCCCTCATTATACTCACTCATGATCCTCAATCTTTTTCCTTGGCTTAATAAAAAAAATCTAAGACTCAAATCCAAAATTTGGTGGCCAATGTGATGGATTTACACTATATAACATTTTAATTAGGTTTAATGATCACTTTAATCAAAGAAATATGTTCGTTCCTCAAACTTCATTATCTTGTACTCAAACTTTTTCTATATGTTCTATAGATTTTTGTGAAGCTATGGTCCAAATTTCACTCAAATTGGACACTCCTTCGAATTTCTATGATTTTCTGAAGTTTAATCATGAAATTCCCCTTGTTTTGCTTTTTTTTTGCCCTTTTATGGGCCTGCGATCCTCTGAGGTGGGGGGGGAGCGATCCCTGGCCCTTGGATCAGGCACCCACGGATTGGGGCCCTGATCAGACGGTGGCAGGGTCATCCCCTACCTCCCGTTGATCAACGGGAGGAGACCAAGGGAGGGATCGAGACCCTGGTTCCACTTATCTTGACCCATTTCAAAAATTGAATGAACCAGGATGATTCCCCCTCCAACCCGGATGTGATCACATCCTTTTCCCCCCACAAATCCCTACATAGCCAGGGCAAATGAGAGCTATCTATCCCGGCCGCCGCCATGGGAACAACTTCCCCCGATAACCCTAACCCTAGCTCCCTTAGGCTATATAAGTTGGGCCATCACCTTCAGCGAGGCCCCTAGACCCCAGCCGACACCTCACCGCTTCTTATCTCTCCCTCACCTGCGTTTCCCTCCTTCTCTGATCTGTGCGCCGCCGCAGAAGCAAAGCTTGCTCACGAGTGAGTCCTGTTGTCTGAGACGACCAGCAGCAACCCTTAGATCTGGGTCCACACTGATCCAACCCGAGATCAACAGTCCTCGTGCCCTCCTCTGCTCCTTCAGTCTTACACAAGCAATCAGCAGCGGGATGCCACCCAGCCGCAGGATCGTGATCTGGTCAACATTGACCGAAGAATCCAATGGTTGTCCTTTTTCTCAGCCTTTTCCTTTTTTGGGTAATCGCCTCCCCTCTACTCAAATATTCATGTTTATGTCCAGATCTTCTTTTAATGATAGAATATACATCCGAACTCCAAAAGTGACAAACAAATAGTCAATTTTGATCAGAAAAGTCTAGTGCATCATTTAAAAATATTTTTGAAACCTAATTCCAAACAATGCTCACTGATATCCCTATATTTGATCTCTTATTTATTTCATTTATTAAATGGCTCAATAATGGTGTCTAATCTTTTGAAACCCTATATCTGACTCTAATGATTATCTTGAAATACAAATCTAGATATGATATAGTTGACTATTGAAAATGAATCATTAGTGATCTTGTTCTATTTTGATTCAATCTTAATTATAATGGATAATGAGTAAATCTTGATATTGATCTTAATCTTGCAAAACCCTTGATATAGTTTTGACCCATCAATCTGATCTTGAATACAAATGATGTTAGAACAACATGATGATCTAAAGAGTTGATGATGACTTGTATAATGATCACAAATTAGGGTTAGCACATATAATCCTAGAAAACCTAAGTAAGTCATTCACACTCGAATATATACTGGATACTTGAAATAATGTTGGACATATTGGAATATTGATTATAAGTGAATGACCCAACCCTAAGGTTGAGATAGGAAAAGTGTAACCCTAATCTCAAATATTAAAACATGATTTTCTGAACATCATGATCTTGACCTTTGATCCAATCTTGATGATTTAGGATCTGACTCAAAGGGTTGACATATTGATTCAAATATTGACCATACTCGAAATCTTTGGTGAAAGGTACGCTATTATATGACTCCTCCTTGATTGTATTGAAGATACTTTTATGTATCTCTTGATTATATACTTGGCTATTTACTTGGATGAGCTATTGTTCCCTATGATTAGTCTTCTGTTTTTCTATATTATATTTTGAAAAACATGAAAACATAAATTGCATGCCCATTATGACTGCCTGTATATTGATAATGATGATGATATTGATAATGTTGATAATGTTGATATTGAGTACAACAACCCCCTCATTGGAGGTGGGACTTGTACATTGGCCTCCTATGTTCCTATGGTGAGAAGGAGCCCAGTGACTTACCCCATCGCTTTGGGACGATAAAGTCACACAAAAATATATAAGCATGCTTCTCGAATTACAGCATAATGGGAACTTGTAATAAAATTTGAATCGTTGAATAACAACCTTTTTGTCGAATGATATTGAATGTTTGGAAATCGTTTGTTATACTTTGAAATATAAGTCCTTCCAAGTATACATATTTTCTTATAAACTGTTTTACTTGATTTTGATAGCGTACCGTGCAATTGCATGATTGTGTCTCGATTTTATTGATTTTAGGTAATACCAATGGAATATTAAAATAAGATCGCTTCCGCACTCATACATTCTGATGACAAAGATAAATCGGGTATATCTTCATATTGGGTTAGTTTGTTCTTTATTTATCCAGTTTTTGAGTTATTTATTTCTTATTGTATATGCCAGTGTGTTAGATCCTATTGGGCCACTCAGGGACGGGCGCTTCAATCCTTTTTCTACTGTCTAGGCAGTAGAATTGGGATTGGGGTAAGAACTTTTCCGTGACAGACACACTATTTGTGGACCATTTATCTATGATCCAACGGTCATGATGTTGTCTCCTACCTCCAACTTGTTTTAGGAAAGTCAAAGCAGTAACATGAGGAATCAATTGTATCTTGCTCTCTCCTTGATCCACTGGGAGTCTTAAAAGGATGATTTTTGGTTTTGGGAGAGTAAATTAGATCTAATGATCCTTTGGTATCTTGATTTTGTGCACCATTGGGAGTTTCCCCAATGTCCTTGTGGATCTAGACTCGATGAACACTGGAGGCCAAATCTATATAAGGGGGCCCTGTCCTCTTCGCAGTAGAGCTGATTGTACGAGAGCATCCAAACGAGTTTGAGGAGCTCTCCTCACCTTTGATTCCTATCAATACGCCACCTTTCTCCATGGTGTTTACTTGTAAAACACCCAGTGCTCCACCCTCAAATCTAGATCAGGTTGTTGGGACTCTAGCCCACTTCGATGACTTTGGAGGCTACCGAGGGACTCAGCAGGCCACAAAAGAGGTCTACCTAGCCTCACACACTACTCGGGAGTCCTAGTGTATGGAGTAAACCTTGTTGTTGACCTGGCCCCGTACAACATAGACGTACAAAGAGGGGAAGACAGGAGGAAGGAGATGAGGACGTGTGAAATTATCAGTATGCCCCGACATCATCTTTGCAAAGGGAAGGGCATTTTTGACCTTTTTGGGTGTTTTCCGCCTGAACCACAGTTAGTGTGGGGTGCGAGCATGGAAGAGGCATGTTGGTCAAGCCGAGACCCAATTGGAGCAGTATTAGGGACCGAGTTGCTCACATGGAAGCCAGTGATTGGCTGAAAGGTAAATAATTTATGAAATTCATATATAATTAATGGTAGATCAGATGGAGACATGTAATATATGAAAATTGATCAGAAAATTATGTACATTGCAATAAAAATAGTTGTAGAGCCTAAATCTGATCATAGTTTGAAAAGTGACTGAAGTTGCTAATCTTAATGCTTTATAATGTGGAAAAACCCTAATTTGATGGAATTGAGATGAGTAATATGGATAATCTATGGATATATTAACCTATTGTTAATAAAAAGACGTTTTTATGTCTAAGTGGAAGATCCATATGTTTAATAACCTAATTTAGTGTTTTAATGTGCTGATATGCATTAATGGGCTTAGAAACCCTAATCTCGGTGTTAATGGTTTCTAATGTGAAAAAATTCAAAATTCATTATATGAAAGTAATACTAGGATGACCCTAAGCCTATTAGGTGATAGAAAGATCTTAATATGATTAAGTTGGATAATTAGGGTTTTGCACTTAGAACTGCTGTTTTAGGGTTTTGAGGAAATTAAACAGGGAAGTTGTAAATAGATCTATAGGAACCCTAATGAAACCCTAATTCGGATTAAAAACCCTAAAAAGTAATTTCAAGTCAATAAAGTAGATTCTTGATGAGTATGTAGTAAATAGGTTGTACATGCTTTTTAAGATTTTGTTCTTTTGTGTGATTGGCTTGATTGCTTTCTTGGATTTCTAGATTGGATTGGACTGTGCTTATTTCTAGTGAAATCTCCAAATCATGCATGTAGTTACATTTATGACTAGTTGCTCTAGTTTCACGGCAATTTCTGAGGTTTTATTGATTGCTTAGAAATAACTGCTTGGTTGACTTTTATTTCATGTAACTGTAAAGTGACTATGACTATCACCATAAGTATATGTGCATGACTAGCTCAGATCCTAGTCCTCCTTTGTAGCTTTAATGATGATGAGATGGATGGCCTAGTACATGGTCTACCCTTAGGGTAGGATCATCAGGTTATCATGAGTCGATGTGTTGGTCTACCCTTGGGTAGGACCATACGACTACACATCCCTATGTCGTGATCTACCTATAAGGTAGGATCATAGGGTCTATTTGAGATCTACCCTATGAGAGAGGTAGTATCCATGTCCACTGCAAGGACAACACAGAGGCAAGGATATGTAGGGATTGGGTAGTTTTGTTTAATGTGTAAATTTTGATCTGTTAAGCAATAATTTGGTTGCATTATGTTGCTACAAATAGATGCAAGGTTTTGGTTCCCCCACATACCAGTATAATTCATTATACTGGTTGATGTTTTGTTTGTCGGTATTTTAGAAATATATGAAATTAGACAAATAGTAAAGTGGAACTTGTGAATAACAAAGTTAAATCATAAAGGAGGATTTAGTTAGATAGAACTCTATAGTGGGTAGAAGTTCCATATTCTTATTTTTGAAAGGTATGTGAAAAGAAAGTTTTTATCCTATTTTAAGCTTAGTTGTGGTAGAATTTATCAATTATTTTTTATTATTTGCAAAACCATTGATCTTGTTTTGGGATAGCGGCTCTGATTTCTTGGTCTTCCTTAATTGGGGATTACTAGAAAGTGAGGTCATTGCATTTGGTATCAGAGCATGGTTTTCCATTTAATTTCTAATAATTATTAAATTTTACATACTCTTTAGAACCCAAGGGAGTTATTAGAGTATTTTTCAATGATGGAGGTGTCTATAAAAGGATCACGATCTGGGGGCTAGCAAGATTTTCCTCTGCCCCACTAGTCTTTCTACGAGGACTCTCGGATTTTGTGAGTCTGTCTTTCCAAAATAAGAGGATTTGACTAGAAATAAGATACCTCTAGGTCTTCACACATATGTATTCATCCCTTCTCTACATTGTTCATTGAATACCTTTAAGAGATTAGGATTTTTCTCTCTCAACCACCCTCCTGAGTTCAGGGTAAGTATAATAAGGATTAAGGAATCCTCCACCAAATAATGAAAAGAATGTAAACAAGATGTCATGGGCATAAGTTTTAATAGTTTACGCGTAAACTAAAGATTAGTTACATGCTTAGGTTGTATGGTGTGTGTTTACATGCCCTCAGGAGAGCTCTGAGGTTAGACCTTCTTGTAGGAAGATGAGGAGAGAGTTATCCTTGCAGGAAGAAGTCTTGAGGAAGAGGAAGAGACCTGACACATCCTCTGAGGACAATGCTCAACCCAAAAGCTTAAGTGGTGGATATAGAAAGAGGAGATACGAGGAGTTGGATACCTTAGTTGTCCTTCCATGCAAGTACGTGGGTTGGACATGCATGCTTTCTGTAAAGGTTTTGAGTACACATGAGAAGCATGAACTATGTGTGGTTGTTTGACCCTTCTGCCTTTGGTGACCTAACCGTAAGTGGGTCGTTCCTGTTAGGGTGAGACATAGGTCCCTCATTGAGAAGGGTAGTGGTGACCATATAGGGACTCGTATGGGCATATATGAGAAGAAACGAGGCATGCACCTACATAGAAGTGAGTGGCAACAAGGCTGGTAGTAGGTTAAGACCTGAGCCTAAAAGGTTCAGCCTGAAGGTCAATGAGATAGGCATGCAGAGCTTTGGATGGTCTTAGCCAAATATAAGTTTTGATGGTATGATTCACCCAAGTAGGGATAAATGTGTATCCTTAAGAGCTTGACCCACCTTCAGAGAGAGAACCTCTAGTGGTAAGACTAGTTATAGGGTTAGCTCTAGAGAGAGGGCGAGACCCTCGATGGAGAAGGTTGGAGATCTAGACTCTAAGATATAAGTAACCATGTAAAGAATGATATGGTAACAAGTTGTGAGTCCTAGAACCCAAATGGTTTTCCTGGTGTAGGACTCTAGAGGTTGTTCACGTGGAAGAGTGTTAGGATGTATATGCCCTATCTTGTATATGTTTGGTTCATGGTTGAACAATCGAGTATGAAGTTTAGACAGCTGATGTAACATCCCTGGCCTAGGTTATGTACTAACCCTAGGTGTTTTTTCCTAATAAAGTTGATTAGATTCTTGCTTATATTTCTTGAAAAGTAATTAAAGCTTTTGAGGAACTTATATTTCAATTTCAGTCCTTTTTGCATAATGTTGAAACATTGTTGTGTTAATAATGGACTAATGTGCAAATTACCCAAGTAGAGGGGTTAACTTGCAAATTGCACTTGTTAAGATGTTCTTATAATGATGAGACATCATAATAGTGAATATGATGAAGTGGTACAGTTTTTACAAGCTTGGGTACCAAGATATAGCTTGTAGAGCAATCCTTGTACTTTAAAACCTAGTTTTGGTGTAAAGTGCAATTTACCCAAAACCTAGGGTCCAACATGTAAAATATACCCTCTAGAGGATCTCTCATGTTTCTTGGCATCAAGAAGAGAAACTAAAATGAGAGGGGAGCCTCATTTGAATGATCATGGAGGAGAGAGAATCTTGATATTGGAATAATCAAGATTTAAGCACAAAAGGCTCTTTAATATAACTTAATGTAAAAAAGAAATATGTTAATTATGAAGCCCTTCCACCAAAAATTGGAGGATGTGTTTGTAATAATATGGACGAGCTTGTGTCATGCTTGGGCACTAAAAAGATCATGGTAGGAGTGGAAACTACTCACACTAATAATATATTAAGCAATATCCAATCAGGGTGGATATTAATATACCTCTCTTAAAAGGTGATTAGTTCTTTTCCTTTAAACCTTGGATAAAGGAGGAGTTTTGCATGAGATTAGAAGGTGGAAACGTGGCCAAGGATGGAGGAAACCTTGGTGGATATTTTTGGGAGATAAGAGAAAATCTCTATCTTTTTCCTTTTTGCTTTGAAAAGACCCATAAATATATAAGGTATCTTTTCCAATAACACAAAGGATTGTTTCCTTAGTTCCTTTTCTTCATCGCTTTGCTTTGGCCGACCAAGGGAAAGCTCTGGACCAGAGGGAGGACGACCATACTGATTTGGTAAGTTTGGATCATCACCTACCTCGAATCCATGGTGGAAACTCTAAATCAATTGTTAGTAATTGATTTCCTTCACACGATTTTCCTTTCTAGCCATCTTCTCCATCTAAACTTGAAGAACGGACCTTGGACAACTGCTGGAGCTTCATCCACCATTAAATCTATGGAGCTTGTAGCTCTAGATCAGTCCTAGAGGTGGGTTTTATAACTCTGACCCTTAAGCTTTGTTAATGCATCCTTCTTTCCTAAAATTATTGCTTATACTTCTTCTTTAGATACCTTTGTGTGTTCTTGCTATCTTTTCCATGAAAAACAGCCCCTGTTCTTGGTTGAACAGAGGTAGAAGATGATGACGTTAATTTCTATGTTTATCTAAGAACTACTTTAGAAAATGGTCTCCAAACCTTGCTCAAACGGTTTCCCAAACCGTTTGGGAGCAAACGGTTTCAAAACATTTGAATGCAAACAGTTTCACTAGACCGCATAGAAGCAAATGGTCCAAGACCGTTTGGAGGTGTTGACCATTTGGAGGACTGTTGAGAATAATGTAGACTAATTACCTACCAAAAATCATCAATTAATTCCAAGTGGTTCACCAATTGAAGGTCCAACAATCATCAAAACCCTAATCAGGTTAATTGTTGTTTTTAATAATTGAAATGTGTTGAAGTTTGGGTTGAGTGACCCAAACAGTTTCAAAACCGTTTGGGGATCACCCAAACGGTCTCAATACCGTTTGGTGATCACCCAAGACCATTTAGAGGTCTAGGGTTAAGTGTGGTTGACCAATTAAGGATCCAATGATATCAAGTTGATGAGTAATCGATTGCTGATTTGGTGACTAAACCTAGGATCCAAACCCTAATTGAATGACTTGGTTTTTGATAAAATAATGGGAAAACGGTCTCAAGACTATTTGGAGGATATACAAATGATCCCAAGACCGTTTGGGGTCACCCAAGACCATTTGGAGGTCATCCAAACGACCCCAAGACCGTTTGGGGTCAGGTTATGACCAAATTGAATGATGGTTCAATGATTTCAAATCAATCAGACTCACTTTGTAGTATGTTGAAGGGTCATCGATTTCAAACCCTAATTCAATTGATCCAAGCCCTAATTGATGATCAATTGATGGTCAATTGAGTGTCAAATCAGTTGAAGGTTGATCTAATTAACTCAATTGATTAGTGGCTAATATGTGCATGATCGATTGAGGGGTTCAACATTGGAAACCCTAATTCAATTGAAGTGGTTGAGACACTTTTTGGTCCTTGCGGTTTTGAGGTGGTTTGAACCAAATGGTCTCAAGACCGTTTGGGTCCAAACGGTCTCAAGACTGTTTGGGTCCAAACAAATGGTCTCAAGACCGTTTGAGTCCAAACGGTCTCAAGACCGTTTGGGACCAAACGATCCCAAACTGTTTGGTCTCATGCGGTTTCAAGGTCGGTTGTGTCCATGCGGTTTCAAAGTCAAACATGACCAAACAGTCTTCACCACCAAACGGTTTCAAATTCAAGCATGACCAAACGGTCTTCACTACCAAATGGTTTCAAAGTCAACATGACCAAATGGTCTTCATCACCAAACAGTTTCAAGGGCAGTCCAAGAACGTTTGGAGGTTTAGTGTGCAAGACCGTTTGAGGTCTGAGAAGGTCAAGACCATTTGATGCTTTAGTGATCAAGATGGTTTGGTGGTTGATTAACCTAAAACTCATGGATACTTAAAGTGGTTACATGACCAAGTAAGTAGTTGATTAAGACATGATGTGGTCAATGGTGATTATAATAAAGGTACCCTTGAAGGGATAAAATGACTAGTACTCTTTGAATGAGTAAGCCTTAATGATCACAATAGTAATGACATAACCCATGATGTCAATGTTGAATTGACTTAGCCTAATCAAGGGTGATGCAAACATTAACTTATAGAAAGATGAGAGAGAAGACTTCTTATATGAATGTTAATCAAGTAATGGATTACCAATATAAATGAATACCTAATTAGGGTATGATCCATGTTAGTGAGATCATGAAACCCTAATTATGATGGTTAATGAATCATAATCCTAATTGAGGGCAATAAGGGGAGTATCCCTAATATATGATGATGATATAATCCTAATTCATAATGATGACATGGTATCCCTTAATTTAAAGGTACTTTGTTGATCATTCCTACTTAGGGTGAATAGTAAACCCTAATGGTGAGATATTAATGATAACTCTAATCTAGGGTAATGTAATGTGATGATGTGAACAGTAAACCCTAGTTCTGAGTTATGCTTTATAGCATAAAGCTCTATGATTAGATAATGAAATGAGGAATCACTATTCCAAATTGAACTAAAGGGGTTGATTAACCCTAATTTAATTAACAAGGGAAACCCTAACCTTAGTAAGGGCATAGTGGTACAACCCTTTAAATAGTGAAGTTATCTTTATATGCTGATATGATTTTGATGTACTTGTTATCATCTGTTCTAATCTTGCAGGTTTTATGGAATATTGAATATAGTTAGGTAAGAGCTATGATGATTTATTCATTAAAAAATATTTAATGAGCCTTGTAAGAAATAATATGCAATGTTGCCTAATGAAAGGTAACAAATGACATTAACAGTCTGTATGAGCCATATGAAATACCTGCAGTATTACTATTATGTTTACATAGTTAAATGATTTAATGGCATTGAGTTACCTGTTTAAGTGGTAACAAGTGATCTGATGATCTAAGGGTTGAAAACCCATATTTTTGGATTGTGATGATAAATTGATAGGGGATTGAGATCCCAATGTTGATAAAGCTATGAAATGAACTTCATTCAAATAGTACTCTTTCTCTATAGCAATTGTGTTAATGGTTTATGTTTGAAAACATGCTGATGCTAAAAGAATGCCATAATGTACTTAAATAATCAAGTATAATGATATCATGTAGAGCCCTGACCATAGATCCATCATTGTTAGAAGTTATATGATGGTGAAACATGTTTTCCTAAGGGAACTCCTAGAGAGCATACTTTTGAGTATGTGAGGGTTATGGACGCGAATATCCTTACGTCCTAATGGGGGAATTGATGTGAGATGAACATTTAATCTCTCAATCCTTCATTATATGTTTATGCCGGGATGATGTATCACTAATCTCCCGAAGATGTTGTTAATGCCGAATCGATGTAAGATAAACAAGAAATCCCTCGATTGCGAAGAAAGTACAGCATGCCACTGTAACTCTAATAGCGAAGTTACCAGAATACCTTGGAAAGCTATTATAGCAGAGACACAAGATGTCCTACAGGTTGTACCTCACACTGACTGAGGAAGATGAGGTCATAGGAATCCAACTCTTCTGATGGCCTATGTATGGTACCGATTGCGATTTCGTAATGGTCGATTGGAGTATGAGTAGTATACCTCATATCCTGAGGGCATAATTATGTTTGTAAAATGTAATCAACGGTATAGCATAATTGCTTAGGTTGAACTACAAGAAACAATGATTGATGATACATTGTTTATAGTGCTCTAGTTGAATAACTAGTATACATGTTCTTCATATTCCTTATGGATATATGTCTTGTCATTCAATCAAGTTATAATTGAAATGATTGCTTAGAGAATACTGCTCTACTTAGTTTATTCAATGAATTGCCTGTTGTTGAATAATTTTAGTTCTACTTCTCATTGTTATTTTAATACTTGCAATAACAATGCTTTTGGCGGAGAGTTATAACTCTCGCTGGGACAATTAGTCAATTGTATCACCCCCATGGGATTCAACTTTTCAGGTAGACGCCGTGGACGAAGGAACCCTTCAGTGGGTGAGCAGCAACAGCAGCATCAGCAACATCAGGGACAACAGTGATCCTCAGGTGGAGACATTGTCTGTCGAGTCTTGTAGATAGAAAGTCCTATGTGTCGTCTCTGTACTCTTAGGTCCTAGGAGTCAGTAGATGGTTTGTCATAAATCTGAGATTTTTGTATACTGCTTTACACAGTTTAACAGGGCAGTTGATGGTTGTGACTCTCGAGATGTGATGATACAGAGATATGCTGATGTATCAGTTGTAAATAACTTATCATGTTTCCTTATGAATGAGTTTTATAGTTTGTGGATCTCTTTATAAAAAAGTTTTAAATTTTTAGTGATTTTCAGTAATTCCGCTGCTAATTAATCGCTTCCGCATTCCTTGATCTCATTTTCTCCGATATGTGTCCCACAACTGATGCATAAGAGCTGAACTTGGGGTTCCTAGACCAAAATGGAGAAGTAGTAGTACTTGGTGCACCTGATGCTCACAAAGATGTTTGAGTTCCTAAGGATTTGAATATGGCGTCCCCTCATGTTTAGAGGAAAAGGAAACCCCCTTGGACTAAGGTATATGTTTGATGAACCCCTCACACATGTTGGTGACATATGTATAAGATTGACTAACTTTGAGGAATAAGGAACAAGTATGACATACCAGGGACCTTAAAGTGGCTTAATAGGTTGTCTTCTTGCTAGCTACGTGTATAAGTTTCATAATAGGGATAAGAATATACATGATGATGTAAACCTTGGAGGTAAGAACATTTTGTGACCTCTGTTACTACCAAGTGGTAGTTTTCTCCCGTCCTGGGGAGGGACCCTCTATGTTAAGGTGAGCACCAACCTTTGATTAGGTT